>VZTI01001648.1:4134457-4167540 GCA_013397865.1 Struthidea cinerea | reverse complement strand
AAAAAGAAAGGTACTTTGGAAGTGTCTTCGCACTTTGCTTCTTATTCACATTAATATTGATGACTTCATTTATCTCAGTTAAACCCTTTAGCAGGCCTTTCTTTTGGTCCCTGTTTTGCAAAAACTGTAATAAAATCAGAAAGAGCTGCCTATAAAGGAAAACTGTAGGACAACAAAGGATATCAAATATATAATCTGAGGATACAGCAGAGAAAATAGCAGACACAAGCTACATATTAATCACGTTACAGGAATAGATATCTTCAGTCATATACACATTCATTCTGCAGAGACGAGCATCTGTTCCTATTGTTTGCATGTGTAATTGAACATAAACAAAGGAAAAGATATACACGACACTGGACTACCAAGAAATGTTTACACTTCACTTACAAGAAAAGAGTAGAGAGGGCAAAAAATCTGAATTCTGTGACACAATATTTATGTTTGCAGGGCATAACTGTTTAAAAGTCCTTTAATTATGTGTTTACAATAAAGAAGACTTTTCCACAAACAGAGGAAACTATACTATAGGCTTGGCCACATTTCATTTTAAAACACCACTGAAAAAATGCTTCATCAGTTCACGTCATCACTGTATTGGTGGTCTTCTTGTCAGTTTACCTTAATATTAAGGTTATATTATTAGTTCACCTACTGTCAGAAATCTCTTAAAAGTCCACAAAGACAAGCTAAACAATATTTTGCAGTTTCAAAAAAATCCCCTCCATTTTATGTTTTGCCCATTTTGTGCAATAAAGTCTAGATGTGAAAACATAGGAGTTGGAAGTTTTAAAGAGAATAAAACTCTTTTAACAGGAGTTTCAACTGCAGGAATTTTCTTTTCTAGTATTTCATTCATAAGAGCCTTCTTTAAACATGATTCCCTTGTTTGTACACTGTAACATAGCACTTTCTAACATTACAAAGGCATACACAGAGCCCGTCTAACTTACTACTACGCATTTTTTTCTCTGAAATTGAAATTATATTCTTCAGCGTCTGAAACATATATGAAGAAACACACGAAAAAGAAATCACAGAGAGCAGTATAAAGCAGAAATGTAGGCACACGCACTTTTTACACTCTCTACATCACTGATTCTAAACACTGGATTGCAGAGAATATACTGCTGCAAAAGTTCACAGCAAAGAAAAAGAAAGGACTATAGCAGTACTTATACAAATCAAAACAAGAGACAGAATAGTCAAATAAACAGTAGGAAATCTGCACAGTCTTTGAGAATGCGTTCTCATGTTTCCAAGGAACAAAAGTACTGCACAGAAAACTTAACATTACTAAACATTTTGTAAGATTTTTAACTTGCTTCTCTTAAAATTCAAATAGTTCTTGCCATAGACTTTCCCGAAGTTTTTTAGTGCAGCATAGTTCAGGAGAATTACTAAAAACCATACCTTTTAATCCAGGGATTTGCAACAGGAGCTCTCAAAGCTGAGATGTAATTAAACTAAATATTCAACCCAGGCAAAAGGCTTTGCAGGTGTGGAAAGGAGGAGGGGGTAAATTCAGCTCAGTGACTGTCACTTGGTGGAAAACCCTCCTGCTTCTATTCCATAGCACAGTTAAAAAATAAGGTTTCTCTCAATGAACACAATCCAGGCTGACACCCACATTAGATCATATGGTAATGATATGTCTCCTGTATTGTAGCCAGAAACTTTATCAGCTCTTTTGCTTTCTTTTCCTCCTTTTCCTTTTTCATTTGCTTTATTTCTCTTTCGTCTGTTTACAATCCCAGACTACTTGTACATTATAAGACAGATTCTTAGCTGTAATTCATCTTACTTACTTTATTAATGTCCCTACAATATACATTTAGGAAAGTTTTCTTGGTTTTAACCGTGGGGGGTTTTATGACTCATTAATGAAAAAATGTTTAGCTGTTCCTCTTGTTTATAGTATTTGGAAATCAAGGAAATGATATAAAATTAATTTCTGAGTTAGGTAAAGTGGAGATTAAGACCAGAAAAAAAGGGGTTAGCTTTAAGTAAAACTATTTAAACAGATATCAGCCTGTCTTTGCTTATGCTATAATCATTGTCAAACTAAGTAGTATATAGTTTAATATATTATTATCTTGTCTAATAATAGAGTTTGTATGTATTTTTTCAAACTGCAGCATGGTTTTGATATATATGAAAATCATGTTTTCATTAGTAAAATGATTCTAACATTTGTGGTTAGAGCTGCTTTATATAAACTTTGCTTTTTTTTTTTTTCACTGCCTTCTCACCAGGACAGCAAAACAGAGGGGAAATTAGCTTTAACTGTTTGGTTTTTGGGTCGATGGTTTTTTTGTGTTTTTAAATTCTTTTTGGTGGGGTTTTTCTTGTTAGTTGGGTTTTTTTAAGAGACATTTTTTTAAAACAGAAGGAAAAATGCATCTGACTTATTTTTCAGATTTATATTTTATTTTAGTAATTTCTGGTTTCATGCAAATGTCAGTGGAATCTAAAATGCAGTTTCTTTATTCCTGCACAATTTTAAAAGTCTAGTGAACTGAAATGAGAGCAAATACAATAATTACTATTTATTTAGTCATCCAAACACATTGTGAACATGTGTAGCTTCACTGTGCTGTTAGTTGTCCTATCTAAATACTGAAGGCTTGTGTCTGTGTGTTTTGACTTGTATCCTTTTTATTTATGCCCCTAGGCTAAGACCAGGTGCAAATCTGAAATTAAAGCCTGTAAAATGATGTTTAAAAGAACTCAGAATTTTTAGAAACACAGTAGACTCTTGAAATTTTAGCTGTCTACCTCATTTAAATTCAAGAAGAGCCCTTATAAGAGATCTTATAATTGTTCTCCTTTGGTGGAAGAAAGCATGGTAGAATAATTGTCTGTTAGTTTTGGTCTGTGTAGAACAAAGGTGTAATCAGACATCTTGCATTACAGAGTCTTTATATAGCTGACTCTAAAAGTTAAGGATCAGTTTTTCACCCCCAGTCCTCAAGCTAGCTTCTTTTCCCTGCCTCACCACTGGAATCAAGACTCCTAATGGGTTTTTTTGTGACATTTTTCTACATATGATTAGTGGTGTTCCAAGATTTTATGCTTACAACAAAGCCTTATCTTTGTCCAGAAGTGTCGCCATGAGGCTTGCTGAAATCTTGCCTGCATCTTAGTAATGTCAGTTATTTGAACCTTGGTCACCAGCTGCATCTGGTGTTTAAAAACTTTTCAAAGCAAGATTTTGATGAGGAACAGGTCAGTGTAAACTTTTTGTCAGTTTGCTTCACAAAACTCATTCATATTCTTTCCCAGCAAAGCCCTAATACATTTGTTCTGATACTTGTTATGGGGTTGAAACGTGTTGTAATTTAATTAACCCAGTAATTTCTTTGGAGGCAGAGGGGGGATGAACAGCCATCTCTCCTTCTTTTTGTCTTAGGCATTAGGGAGATTCAAAGCAAAATATGAAGATAAAGGTGGGAACAGCTGGAGCACAGGGTGCCTTCTGGGTGAACTGGGGGCTGCGTTTTCTTTCATGAAGTTCATTCCAAGAAGCTCAGAGGGGAAAAGATGTTACCAGCTTTAGGAATGATGAAAGCAGTTATGCTACCTGTTGATACCCAGAAGTAGAAGAGGTACGTGTTAGGTGTCCAGCCCTTCCTGAAACAGAAAGTGGAGTTAGGTGGAAGACAGAGCAACTGAAGGGCAGATGACTCATGACATTGAATATTGAGGTAACACCCTATTAATTGTTTTGAATCAAGGAATCACAGAATCATTTAGGTTGGAGAAGACCTTCAAGGTCATTGAGACTAACCTTTGACTGATCACCACCTCGTCAATTAGACCATGGCCCTAAGTGCCACTTCCAGTCATTTCTTGATCACCTCCAGGGATAGTGGGGATAGTGACCCCACTACCTCCCAGGCAGCCTGTTCCAATGCTTAACCACCCTTCCCATGAAGAAATTCTTCCTGATGTCCAACCTGAACATGACCTGATGCAGCTTGAGGCCATTTCCTCTTATCCCATTGCTGGTTGCCTGGGAGAAGAGACCGACCCCCACCTGGCTACAAACTCCTTTCAGGCAATTGTAGAGAGCCATAAGGTCACTCCTGGGCCTCCTTTTCTGCAGGTTAAACAACCCCAGTTCCCTCAGTTGCTCCTCTTAGGACTTACTCTCTAAACCCCTCACCAGCTTCATTGCCCTTCTCTGGACACACAATATTTGCATGCTTTCATGGGAATGCGGATCCTTTATGAAACAACTATTCCTTTAATCCCACTCTTTGCCCCCTGCTGTGTCCCTCAGAAGATAAACAACTTTAAAAAAAAACAACCAAAGAACAATATTAAGTCATTATGTCATTTTATGGCCCTTGACCGTACACAGTGCCTAGCATCAATCAGCTATCCTTCTCAGTCTGACCTACTTTGACTTCTGCTTAGTCAGTATAAAAAATCATTATTAGAACAGCCTTGGTTTCTATGTGACTTTATTACTCCAATTTAACAAACTTTTAGGGCTACGTGCTGCTCCAAATACTGATTCCCAGAAAGTCACAGGCAACTGCATGTTAATGTTATTTATATAACAATATTTTTATTAAATTTTGATGGATAGCATCTGGTTCATTTGCTCTTAGCTTATTTTGTGAACTTTTCAAAGGGAAGTGGTGGGAAAGAAGGCAGGAAGCCTGCCCTGCTGGTGAGTACTCTACCTGGGTCCAGTGGAAGTCTCTGCAGGAAAGAGGTGAACACTGCCCTGTAAGGAGCAGGCATTTCCTGGGGAAATTGCTCCTGGAGCATGGCGCTGAGCTGGGAGAGACATGTTCAGCAGGCACCAAATGCTGCCAGAACAGGTTGCAGACTCCTCAGAGGAACTGACATAATCTGTCCCTGGGAGTGGAAAGAAAGTCTTTTTCTTAGGGAGTCTGGGAAATAATGGGTAGCATTTATTGCAATCCAGAAAGCTACTGGAATGAAACCAAAGCAGAAGGACAGGATCTGTTCTGCAGGAACATGGTGTCCCAGAGATCCAGATTCTTCTTAATTCTAAGTTTTCAGTTCTAAGTTTAGAGAAGAAGGCATTTTCTTGGGCTGCTTTCTAATAGCTCCCAGCTTTGATGATCAAAGACTGGTTAGCATTGTTCTGGTGGCTGTGGTAAAGGAGGGCAGGCAAGTCTCATTCACAGTCCTCCTAAACCAGCTAGGTAAGTGCCAATCCCCATCAAGAAAGAATGAAAACAGATCCCCTGCTTGGCTGCCTCATGGGAACCCTCTCCACCTCCTGGGTGTCTCACACCTGGGTTTTACTCGCTTCCTAGCATTTCATCTTCCACATTCACCAGGTACTACAGCCTGTCTCTTCTTTCTACACTAGGCACAGCAATTTCTTCCAGTTAAGTGTAGTCAACTGTTCTTCACAGTTAGCAGTGGCATCCCCTTACTAAAAATGTGCATAAATATGCACCCCAGCTTAGTAAACATTGATCCAGGTAAATATTGACCCAGGCACAGCCTAACAAAGTAGTTAAAGAGAAGAAATGTAATTTCTGGATATTCCAAGTATGAAAGTTTCCTCCAGTGCTCTGTGACCTCAGAAATTATCAGCCTGAACTCCTTCACATTTCTACACATCAAAAGGGCTAATGTATCAGATTTTGGATGTGGGCTACCAGTAGCATTTTATTTACGCTTCCGTGAAAAGCAATTCTTGTACAACTGTTTGAACAAAATGCAGTCAAACATCAAAAGAGAGCTCTCTTTGGAGGAGTAGTCTCCTCTGTCACTGTCTGTCTTCCCATCTCTCCCTTCCCACTCTGCAAGAGCATGTACTGTGTGCCTCTCATGGTCATGTCTCTCTTCTGAAGGGAGTCTGTGGAATCTACAGGTCACTCTAGGAAACTAATTCAAATTTTCCTCAGCTGAAGTATCTGATATGATCATATCCTTCACTTTGGTCTCTTTTCTCCGGAAAGGCGTATCTGTTCCTGTACTTGACACTGGCTTTCATTTGCACTGGCTTTTCTATCCTCTCCTGAATCAAATAATTTTGTCCAGGTCTATCTAGCAGCTGTAGAAGTTAACCACATGATGTAGTCTTACTGCTCACTATGATTTCAAATGCTCTGAACTTAAATTCCATCCTTGAGGAGGAAGCATTTCCTGGCTATTCGTCATGGTTTTGTAGTGTAGATGTACATTTTGAGATTGCTCTTACCTCTCTCCCTCAAAAATGCAGCAAATGCAAGGTAAAACTAGACTTTGCATGAGTCCTACCAGCTCTTAGGCATACTGCAAGCAAAGAATGAGGGAAATGTAAAAGCGATTGTGGACCAAAGAGCCCAGAACTTGACTGTAACTTCAGCTCTTCACCTTTAGTTAAAGAAACTGAAGAAAATATAGGCAAAACCATTTGCAATCACACCCATTGATAGACCTTTGTATCAGTACTCAGGTGTTCCATTTTCTGTGCTTCAGTGACAGACAGCATTACATTTTGTTCCTGCCTGGTTTTCAGGTGAGCATCAGCAGCCTCCTATCCTGCAGAAAATCTCTTATATGAAAGAAAGAGTGCGCTGACAGATACCCCTCAGCAAAGGTTCCAGGAATCTACAGGTCCCCATAAAAGACACTTTCCCAGAAAAGAGTGTGACTTTGGGAGTGTGGGCTGTGAAAGAGGAACTGATGGCTGAAGAGGAGAGAGAATTAGTTTGGGTAAGAGGACATTAATTTTATTTCCAGTGAGCAGCTTTTTCATCAGATTTTGGCCTTCCTCTATATTTTGCAGTATCTTGAGTTGCAGTCCAACTGTTTTCAAGGTTCAGATGAAAAATCCAAACCTTAATTCTCATTTTGATGGCCCTTAGATCACGCTCTGGAGAAGCTTCGTCATCCCAGCTGAATTACACAATGCCCTAGAAAAAGACGACAGTAATTCATGCAAATGTTGTAACTGTATTCCTTGCATGTACTCTTTTAGTCATGGGTTATGAACCAGCATTCGAAATGAGGCACATCCTGTGCAGCTCTGAGCAGCCTATTCCAGATTATGAAACACATGTGAATGCCAGGGTCATCTTGCATTTCCAGTTTAGTCATCACAGAGACTAAACTTGTTCAGGGGGAGCTACTGAGTGTTTTACTGAGGGAAGTCCAAAAAAAAAAGGAGTGGAATAGAAAAAAGGGACATTTTCATAAAGTTTTGTGTCTTTTTCTCTGTATTAAAATGCTCATTTTTGGCAATCTGTAGAGGAACAAAAAATTCTAACTTCAGCTAAACATACAAAATGGTGACTTTGAAGATATAAGCAATGTCATCACAAAACTTACTGGTTATGTATGGACTGTGTGTCGTTATCATAGAGGAAAGAAGGGTGAAATGGAAGTTTATAAAAGAGTGCAGTAGAAGCTTTCAAATTGATTTTCACAATATAATGACTAAAAAATAAAAGTCTTGGATATTTTAGGAGGAGTCTTTATAATATCCATTGTATTTCCTTAAGCAACTAAAGAGTCATTCACATCAACTTGCCTTAACCATGGGCTTTTCTTTGACTACTACTTAAAGTATATATATTCTACTTTTATTCTGTGCTGACTAAGAAATTGCACTGATGTTCCTCAACAGAAATTTTCCATAGCCAACCTGGATAAAACATAGTGAGGTTTTCGAAACAAAACAGAGTTTAATTCTACATGGAAAAACTTTAAATGTGTTGGCAATTCCTTCAGCTATTGAATTACAGTGGAATGTTAATTGGTAATCAGAAAGAAATGAAGGCTATCTTTTTTCTACACCTCTTGCTATATTATTCCGTGTTTTATTTCCTTCTTTACAATTTGTTTCTCAGTTGCCTTCAGGAATATTATGTTCCAAAAACACCAGCTACATTTTAATTTAGACAGTAACACACATCCCTTGTGTTCCAGTTGAATAAAATTTAAACTACTCTTATTATGAATGTTCTTGTTTTGCATTTACTTGTCTCACTTTTGGGTTTTTGGTTGGGTTTTTTTTTAGATCTGCATACGTAATAGATGAATTTACGAGCATTCTGGGACAGAGCTCCAGAAGACATGAATCATACCATCTTATTGAAATTGCAGCATCCTGTGTTTTATGCCATTTCAGAACTTAGCCACTGATTTTCTTGACTCATCTTCATCTATCAAAATATATGAGGAACTCAAACTTTTCTGTGGAAAGAATTTCATTCAATATTTGATTTTCCGGGATTCTGAGTAATTTCTGTACAAGTACATTTATTTTATTCCTATTTAACTCAGTTGCTCTACTGATGGTTAGCAAAGCTTTCCCAATATCAAACATGAGTATCTGCTGCAAATTAAGCCAATTACACTTTCTGTGAGACATCTCATGACAGTCTTCTTCATAGCACCTTTTGTGTACTTGAAGTGTCAACACTTCCTTCCTGTTCTCCAAACTGTTATTCCTCTAACCATTTTGCTTGCTCCACCCTTTATCCAAATCTTCTGATTATTCTTTTATTCTTTTATTTGTGATTTTTAAGGTCTCTTCCAGTCCAAACCATTTATGATTCTCCTACAGGTTCTCTTAATTAAATGGGGTGCTGGAAGACTGCTCCAAAGCCTCCACAAACACTTCTCTTCAATAAACACTAGCAGAACCCAGTGAATCAGTTCTGATCAGATTGGAGCCCAACTCCATTGCGTGTGTCTTGGAGGCAGAGATCAGCAGCAAAAATATACATATGGTGTGGAGGTTATTCCTGAACACTTCTGCATTTAACAGCAAATTAATGACACTGGATATTCACTTCAGAAGTCTGGAGTACCAAATCTTTCTGAGACTTCACAACAAATAAGTTGTGCACAAAGATTACTGATCTCCTTGAGGGATTGCAGGCTTTATCTCTTCAGTTTTTCTGGTGTAAATATTGCAGAATAAAATTTAATATAAGGCAATGTCCAGAAATGACAGAAGGCATTTAAATTGGATTGATTTAGGTCATTTTAGCCTTGCAGAGATTATTTGTAAATGTTTCATGGGAAGCACAAATTATTTCAGAGGAATCTTGCGGTTTGTTAAATTTGGTCCAAAAAAATGTTGCTATCTGTTAATGTGTCTGAAGTAAAAAATTATGGAGAAAATTTGCAATGCCATTGAGCCTGAGATTTCCTTTTCACTGCTACAAAGAAAACGTGGACGCAGATTTTATAGCAATCCATTTCCCATGAACCAATTACTGAGGGAACATATTAATGCTGAGACACGCAATCAGGCGATTTGTAGGCATGAAAGAATAGCCAGGCAACTTTAAAATTGCAGCCCAACAGGACTGTAGAATCATATAAAGACAGCACAGTTTTTTTCTGGTATTGAAGAGACTGTGCAATCCAGATATTTGCTTGTGAAGAACCCTTCTTGGAGGGTGGATATGGAAACGGCAAAGTAGTTGTATTCATTATATGTTGTAGTAAACGTCACTAAATGTAAGGCAGTCCAGTGTGCAAAAATATGTATGCCTTGAATATCTGAAAAGTTTATGTTTCAGCACATAGTGCTATAAATAATGAGTGGTACCTGGGAATAAGCATCTCTTTCGAAAAAAATACATCATGCAGATCATTGAATGTGAATAAATTAAAATATTAAATAAATTAAAGGAGGAAATCAGAAACATAAGACAGAAAAAGGTGGAAGGAGAGTACTAGGTGGAGAAAGATGAAAATCCTAGCTAAGCCTATTGCTCTCCAGAGTGAGTCACTTAAAGTTTTCCTCCCCTAGAACATATACTTTTCTGATATCTTCTCCCATTATTCACCAAAGGGACTTTAATAATGTATACACTTGAACACTCCCACAGGGTAATACTTCCTTCTATTTTCACGCTGAGAAATTTCTTTCTAGGTCACTCCTAGAAAAAGGAACCTGTATTGTTACAAGGTAAGTTCTATGTTCCAAGTTTCTTAATTTAAAAAGTGGACTTTCTAAAAATCTCTAAATGACAGGTAAATGACAGAGTGGAATGAACACTGGAATAATATCAGTAAGTACTAGACTTCTTTCAAGACTGCATGTGGCACAGAGGCCACTGAAAGCAACCTGTCTGCTCACTGACCACTGCCGGACAGGGCTTTGGCTGGGCACTTCAGCTGGTCGCCCTGTTGTAGTTTTTGGGTTTCTCAGAGTATCATAAGAACAGAAGAGTAAAAGGCTGCCAGAGGCATGTTGAAAAGCTTTTGTAGCTTATGTAGAATGGGCCCTGATAGAAGCAGAAATCTCATGGACTTTCATAAGTTAGCAAGCAAATCTGTTTATTAGATAGGCATTGCACAGTTATTTTATAAGGCTTTTTCCTCAAATATTTATTTCCCATATTTAACAACTTTTATTTGGTTTATTTAAAAAATAATCCTGCTCTTTGCAGGAAGTTATTCACTGAGTGAATTTTTTTCCTCCAAAGTCATCCAGCTTTGCACATAATTTAAAAGAAAATATTTTTTTTCCAAAAGCCACAGGAAGTTCTAAATGCTTATTTAAAAGAGGGCAATGAACGCTTCCCAGTATGATGTAAAAGTAAAATAAATACCACTCTCAGTCACATATTGTTCAGACAGACACAAAACAGATTATCTGAGAGGCCGTGAGAAAACTCCCTGCATTAAAGGGCTGAGAAATTAAAATAGTTTGCATAGTATTATTATAGTCCACTTGCTCATATTTTTATAGTGCATTTGCTCAAGGCTGTTTTCATTATTCTCCAGATACACCTCTTTTGCCTTATGGTAGAACACTGAAACACTTTTTTCTCCCAAATAGTTTGGAAGGAAAATTTTTGTGTGAGTGTGATATTCTGAATTAGAAATACAGTAATATAGAGGTTTTTTGTCACTGTTCTTTATTACATTAGGAAAGACTTAGAAACACATTTCCCAAAATAAGCATCAATGATCAGAAATAAACATTTTACTCAAAACACAAACTTTTTAGCCAAATTCTTCTTCTTGCATTTTAAAGTTTCTTTTCACAAGCTATTGCTTGAGTGGGTGCCTAAATTTAAAGGACATAGCAAGTTCTGTCATCTTATTGCACACAAGAGTTTTTTTTCCTTTATTTCAGTTGATGTTGGATGGGACCATAAATAATTAGGTCAATTTTGGGCATCAGCTCAGTTGTGCTTGTTCAGTGGGAGATGTGGGAAAATTCAGTACTTCTAAAATGAATCTGCTTATATGGATATAAGCATATATTTGGGGAATTGTACTAGAAAATTTAAGCTACTGTGAAATCATGTATGAATAAAACATTACAGGAAGAATAAGCAGATATTTCATGTACTGAAAAAGAAAATGTTGGCTTGTGTACACTTTAATAAAGATTTTTATTTTTATTTCTGCAGAAAATGTTTAGAAGGACCACTAATTTCACTAATATGGATTTAGCCCAGATTAAATTTTTTCCACTAATGATTAAAAAACCATTTCACATCTCCCAACTTCAGTATCTAATACTTTGTCTTTCCTTGGCCTGACATCCTTCATGTAAGGAATATTTTTGGAACAGCATGTAATATACTGCTCTGTGTTCGTGATGGTGAGTTTTATGTTATTACCATAGGCAGAGTACCAGGCACTTATGGTGAAAACACATTCAGTAAATTAGCCAGACAGAATGCACATGCTTCTTGGCAGCTTTACTCTTTCACTTCTTGCTTTTCAATGTACTAAGAGTACTTCAAAATATCAAGTAGAAAAAGTTTTTATGCCAGAAAACATATTTCTGCCACATAAAAAGTGGAAAAAAGAGAAAATTTAAGGCTGTAAACATTTTAGGTTTTGACTAGAAGTGTTTCTTATCAGGTATTTATCTAGTAACATGAAAACAAGGCTTATTTGTCACTTCAGTTCTCTAGGAGCCATGGTTTAAATCTTAATATTAAAATTCTATATATTTAAGTGCCATTTGAAAGGTTGATTTTTGTGTTCCATCCTTGCAACCTTTTAGGAATATGTCCTTTGTTTGCACTTAGCATCCCATGGAAATACAGGGATATTGGCAAAGGCAGCAACTAGAAAACAGCAAAAATCCCTGAACCTAAGTGACATTCTTGGCATATGACTTGTCTTTCAGAAAAGGGTCATTTCTGCCTTTGCGTTGTTCACTGTCAGTGATTTTAAAATGTATTGATGGTCATTGCAATTTCAGGAGGTAGCACTCAGGTATTTGAACCAACTTCCATGTGTATATAAGTTCAGTAAAAACAAATACAGAAAACAAAAGAAAAATAATATACAGCATGTTTGAATACTCGAAAATATTTTGCCCTTATACACACCTAAAGGTAGTGCTAACTCAGAACTCAGTCCTGGTTAAATACCTTTTAATTCCCATAGGTGTGTGCAATTTCCAGCTCATGTTTTTTCATACAGAGATTTCTATAGACAGGTGCTGAATCTTAGAACAACTTCACATTTTCTAAATATGCTTACAGCTGTTTGAGATTTTGGATATGATTCATGGAGACAGGCAACCCCTAGGATCCCACAGATAAATTATTGCTTGCATTACTCCGGGTTAAAATTACACCCTATAATATGGCCATAAATATTAGTCAATCCACTCACTGTAAATAATAGGTAACATACTGGTTTTGACATGCACATTCACATTTCTTGATCCACCTTGTAGATATGTCCAAGTGTGGAAACAAAATGAAATTGAAATTATTAGCAGGGAATAATTTTCTTCTCCTAAGCACTAAAACATAACCCACATGTTATTAGATGTATTGTCTGAAATATTAGCTCATTACTGAACAAACCTGCTGGACCATATCTGTTCAAATCTGAAAATATGGACATTTTCCTGGGGCTTGCTGATGATTTCCCAGCAGCTGAGTACACCATTGAATGGATGCTTTCTCTTTATTTTACTTAAAAGCCATTGAATCATTCTTCAGATTGCTGTGACCATGTCAGTGTAGGTTTAAAAAAAAGTAGTCTGAGTGAAGAATTGCATTTACATCCAGGTCTTTTAACAAATAAATAGTCCAGCTGTTTACTGCTGCTGCAGATCTGAACTGTCAAGATGTATCCTAATACTGAGGCATTTTATTTTTGACGAAATCTGGCCAGTAACAACATTTTCCCCAAGTCTCTTTCAACCAATAAAATGATGAAAGTCGAAACTATAATAGCTACGGTCTTTCCCAAAAAATGGATTTCCTGGTCACACAAGGAGTGGATGAAGAAGTCTGGTTCAAGGGAGATTGGGGTCTGCCCCCGGAGCAGTGCTGATGGCCTGCAGCGGGTCACCCCTCAGAGGGCTGTGCAGGGGGTGCATTCCCCTGCGGGGTGGGCGGGCCTGCCTGGGGTCACCTGAGCCAAAGCTGCACCTACAGAAGGTGAATGAAGTGGAGATTGCGCCCTCGCAGCCGCTCGTGGCACAGGGCACTGCCAGGGGCTGAGCCACCATCCCCTGCGCTCTGGGGTCACTTCATATCTGCAGTGGAGTGCAAGCCACTTCACTTCCCAAAGGACTACAGCCCAATTCATTAGGAACGGGCCATTAGGAAGTCTTTGTATTTATTTTAATTGGGCGACAACTGCTTTTTTACAACTGTTTCAGAATATAGCTTCCTTCGTAGGCCATCCAAAAAATTAACAGATAAAGAATGTGGAAAACTAAACAGAAGGCTGCAAACTATTCATGATTTCATGAAATATATGGTTTGCCAGCTGATAAATATTACAGACAGTAAGATGACTGTTTTAGCACCTTTAGCACTGCAAATATGCTACCTTTATAAATGTCCTTTGGAAGCGTTTTGCTGCTGAATGCTACTGAGCCTTCATAAACATCGTTTGTAAACAGATAAAAACGGGAAGTGTTTGGGTTTGCTAACTAAAATCATGTTAACATTCTGTATGCTTCCTTGAAATTAATTAATCAGCAGACAGCTGAAAAGCTAACAGCAAAGATAAAAAATTGGGAGTGAATAACAGAAAGTGAATGAAAGGCAGTTTTATGCATGTCTGCTACAGAGAGCCATAAAATACTACTTGTACTATGACAGTTGCTTAAATGTTTGGTAGAATAGAGCAATTTATGCATAAGAGAGTATAAATATAGCTGCAGTCAGGAAACTGTAAAACTAGAAAAAAAATTATTTAAATTGAAACCAGAAGTATGGAGATGTCCTATTGTCCTTTTTTTCCAGTGGGGGATTGTTTTTTCATATATGCATATCAGCAGGGAACCTTGGCCTCTCCATGGTTGTAGGGGTCTGCCCCATCTTGTCATTTTTAGGCCAGTTGCCAAAGAAAGTGAACTTTTCATCATTAATGAGAAACACCTTTTCTACTTAGTGATTAGTGATTTGGAGTTCTGTCACTAATGGCAAAATTTTATCATTATGACTTTTCCAATGTGTATACAGACAGCTTTCCATTGTTTTGTGTTGCTATGGGAACTGGGACAATTTAAATTGTCAGCTACAGGAAAAGAGAAACTAGACATGAAAAATTTCAAATCAAAAGAGGAAGTGGACTGAAAGTTACTTCAAATTCATAAAATCATAGAATCATATCAGAGGGGTTTGGGTTGGAAGAGACCTTCAAAAGGATCTCATTTCAACACCCCTGCCATGCGCAGGGACACCTTCCACTGGACTGGGTTGCTCAAAGCCCCATGCAACCTGGCCTTAAACACTTCAGGGATGGGGCAGCCACAGCTCCTCTGGTTAACCTGTTCCACTGTCCAGTAAAGAATTTCTTCCTAATATCTAATCTAAACCTACTCTCTTTCAGTTTGAGGCCGTTCCCCCTCGTCCTGTCACTGCATATCCTTGTATATAGCCCCTCTCCAACTTTCTTGTTGGCTCCCTTCAAGTACTGGGAGGCCAAAATTAGGTCACCCTGAAGCTCCCTTCTTCTCCAGGCTGAACAATCCCAATTCTCTCAGCCTTTCCTTGTAGGAGAGGTGCTCCATCGGTCTCATCATCTTGGTGGCCTCCTCTGGACTCACTCCAACAGGTCGATGTCCTTCCAGTGCTGGGGACCCCAGAGCTGGATGCAGCACTGCAGGTGGGGTCTCAGAGGAACAGAGGGACAGAATCCCCTCCCTGGCCCTGCTGCCCACGCTGCTTTGGATGCAGCCCAGGACACGTTTGGCTTTCTGGGCTGTGAGTGCCCATGGCTGGGGCATGTCCAGCCTCTCACCCACCAGCACCACCAAGTCCTTCTGGGCAGGGCTGCTCTCCATCTGTTCACTCCCCTGTCTGGATTGATACCAGCGCTTGCCCCAACCCAGGTGCAGCATCTTGCACTTGGTCTTGTTACACCTCACGAGATTCCCATGGACCCATTTCTCAAGCTTGTCCCCAGGTCCCTCTGGATGGCATCTCCTGTTCTTCAGGTGTGTCAACAGGACCACTCAGCTCGGTGTCATCACAAACTTGCTGCGTCACTCCATGCCTTTGTCTATGACATTAACGAAGATATTAAATAACACTGGTCCCGGTATGGACCCTGAGGGACACCACTTGTCACTGATGCCCATCTCTGTGAGCCACTGATCATTACCCTCTGGATGCAGCCATCCATCTGCTTTCTTATCCATGTAAGAGGCCACTCATCGAGTCCGTTGCTCTCCAATTTAGAGGGAGGGATGTTGGGGAGGACAACGTCAAAGGCTTTACAGAAGTCCAGATAATTGACATCCTCATCCTCTCACTTGTCCACTGATAGAGTCACTCAATCACAGAATATCACTGGGTTGGTCAGACAGGACTTGCCCTTGGTGAAGCTGTGCTGGCTGTCTTGAATCACTTCCTGGAAGCTGAATAGAGTTCAAATGAATATTACCTCTTTAAGACCAAAATTTTTCCTTATTTCAGGTAAGGTGAAGCACTTGCAGTAGTTAGTGTAGTGAAACAGTTCTTGGTGTGATGAGTTCCAAACGAGTATAGTGATCAGAGGTGCAAATTCTTCCTCGTCAAGAAAGGAGATAATAGTACTATCCAAACACAAGAGGCTAAGTTTGGGCCTCAAAAGGAAACAGAACTGGCATTCCTGTGAGAAAAACAAACAAACAAACTCATTGAAAATACTTTTGTCACAGCAGAAGTGCTTCTTGCAAGTAAGGCCAAGGGCATCTTTGAGCAGGAAGGGAATGCCAGCAGCAGTGACAGCCACACTACAAGCTCCCTAATGCATAATTTCTGAAGAGTCAACTTGGTTTCCTTCCCAGGTATTTCAGATTTCACATCTAATTTCATAACACTTTCTTTTCCTTTTCAGAAAAACAACGTAGTATTTTGTTTAAAAACTATCTGAACTGAGGACAAAATGGCAGCCTTAATTATGAAGGTTCTGCCTGTTTTTTGGTTTAAAATACTTCCTGATGAAGTATAAAGAGATTTTGTGCCATACAATTTTCATTGTTTTGAATGGCTTCGATGTCAGAGGATTGTCTGAGCATCTGTAATTTGAAGACCATACGTGAACACATTCTCTAAGGAGCAATACCATATCTTTAGGCAAAAAGGTCATTTAAAATGAAACTTTCAGCTAATTCTTGCAGATTAGTAGTAGTCAGATCTCAAAACAGTAAGTAGACATGAAGGCAGAAAGTCCAGGAAAAACAGCAGAATAGGCACAAGCCCTTTGTAAACCCAGTATTATCCAAAGCCAAAGGAAAAATATACTGCTCTCACTACTTGTGTAGCATTCAACTCTTAAAAAAGAAAAATAGTACTTGGGTTTAGATGCTGCACTATCATCAAACAGCTGGGTTTGCAGGGTTTTTTTATGCTGAAGATAAAGAGGGAAGTATCTGCGGCTGGTTTTACGAACTCCCTCTTTTCTGCTGTTTGCCTATGTACAGTTACTGAACAGCAAGTTCTCCAAAGGAATGAGGTTTTTGATAGAAAACCATTGAAAAATAAAGTCATGGTTAATATATCAAGTTAAAAGAAAAAAAAAAAAAACCAAACTTGTTGCAAAGGCAAAAAATTATCACTAATTCCTATTCAACTGGTCTCAAGCTAGCAAAATTTATTCTTCTCAAGCCTGAATTTGAACTCATTATGTTATAAACCTTGTTCTAAGAAGGGACAATTGTGGTGGAAGGGATCAAATCACTGACGCAGAAACAGATTGTTGATCCTCCAACCAAATCAGGAACCTGTTACCGTGACATGAAGAGGAGGAGGAAGAAGAGCAGAAGGGGTAAGATGAAGTAGCTGCCATGTGGCAGAGTGTCACCCTCCAGGAGTGTGAAGAAATTATGAGAGGCATTTGTGGAGAGTGGGTCCTCTAAAGGCACCAGAAGCCCTCTGCTGCATTATATCCACAAGCCTCACAGGCCCATATTCAAAAATTGTATTAAATGTCTGTGGTTGTTAGATGCTAACAGACAAGAATTTCCAAGGTGCTAAGCTCTTGCTGCTACCAGCTGACTCCACAAGGCTGGTGGACGCTACATGGTTAAGTGAGAAGTTGTATCATATTAAGAAAAAACAGCCATATTAAAAAAAAAAGGTATAAACAATTGCCTCTAAAAATGCTGTCTACTTTCACCTATACCAGTATGGTAATGGTTACAAGAGGTGTGCTTGAAGAACATTTGCCATGTAAAGAATGTTGCTTTTCGGTTACACAGGTCTTTACTCTGTTTTTAAAATCCCATTAAAATGTTTCCTAACAATGGTGAAGAAAAGTGCAGAAGTGGTGGAGTAAAAACAGATGAGAGAAAATGAGGAAAGGATTCTTAAACAGAAACACAAGCACACATTATTTTACTTCCTGAATTTTTAATTAAATTAAAGCTTTTTATACTACCAAACACCATTTTCCTGTCCTGTCTGTTAGAAGTGCCATTCTTGTCAATTGGATTGTAGGAGGAGGCTGTAAGTTAGCTCAAAAATATTCAGTCTTCTTGCGTTTACTAACTTGTTTGATTACTTTCTTAGCATGTTCTACCAAAACCAGGTCTCTAAAATAATTAGTTTTATCTTCAAATATTACTTTAAAATGCAAATATATGGAAAAAATTTCCAGTCTACTTTTACTGCCTTTTGATCAGAAGAGGAATTTTGAAATATATTTCCAAGTATCCAAAAATGAATTTTTATATAAGGATTAAGTGGAGAAAATACGAGGACGTTGTTGTTGCTGTAACTAATAAAATAGTAGAACTTTTCTTCTTTTTTTTTTTTTTTTTTTTGGCTCTTCAAAGCATTTTGCCACTCATGAGGATAGTAGCCACACATATCTGAACATTTTTGGGCAAAGCTGCCTGCTATAAACTGCATAATTTCTGCAATGCTCTTCCATCCTAAACTGATTATTCCAATTTGTGTTATTTCTGAGTGCACTGTTACCATGGTTTCTTTTTTTCCGCTTGTGTAGCTGTGTGACTACATAGACACAAGTAACAGGCACACTGCTTACACTGTTGAATCACATTTAAATAATCACATTTTAAAATGTACTGCAAACTATCTTTGCAAGCAGTACAGTAGAGGAAAAAATGCCAAGCCAAAAACCTTCTCAAGTCTTTCAGAACAACAGGCAGAAGTAATTTTTTTTTTTTTTTAAAGCTGACATAGGAATTCTAACAAGTGGGTTTGCCAAAGAATTCCTCTTATGAAACTGAAATACCTAAGCTGCTTAGTTAAAACAGGAGAAATTATTAGACATACAGAATTATTCTATTGTTGTAGCTTATAGCATGCACCTGAAATACTGGAAGATTGATACGTGTTCCTGAGACAGGATTCCCAAGCTCAGCCTGGCTTGATGACCGACAGAGCAGTAATGTGGCTCCCACCAGTTCCTGGGGGAAGGCAGTGAGGACACTAACCTAGGTGTGGAGCAGATACTGGTTTCTATTTAGCATCCAGGAGGTACACTTTTAACACAGAGAAGAGGGACCCCATCTCCCTGAGAAGGTGAATGATCTTCTCAGGGGTACTCACTGAGCTCTCAGACCCCTCAGAGCTTCCCCAAGCCACTAAAAATTGTTTACTGAGAAGCTAGAGTAGCTCCAAATCAGTCTTTCTGGTTGGGAAAAGCTTTAAGGAACACCCCAGAAAAAAGGACATCTTGAACCCAGGCTGGGTTCCCCAAAAACACTGGAAGACCTTTTCCTAAGTCATAGTTGAGTTTTGGCATGACCTAAACTTTGAGAAAACATTTTAGTAATTTTAGGTTTTTTACCTACACTCATATAGGGTGCTGCCAATGACAGGGAAACCAGTGTCAACGTCCCCTGTATTCCCTTCTCTGCACCACCAAGACCACCGTTATATTCAGATTGAAGAATAAAATCATTAGCTTTTCTCTGAAATGCTATTTGTGGTAGTTTCAGTGAGATATTTGACAACTTAACACTAAGACCACAAGCCCCACAACTGAGGAGACAGGAGCGCAGGAGAGGAATTAATGACCAGAGGTAGTACACAAGGAGAGGGACATTCCCATGCTGGATTTACAGCTGTAGCCACCATCTCATGAACCTATTGACTTGTTTCCTTAGTAAACTTTGCCCTTAATGCTGTCTATTCCTGTGAAAATTTCTCAAAGCACAGATCCCGCCATGACCCATGACATATTTTGGTACAGAGCAAATCTCTTCACTGCTCTCTGCATACTGTCACTGCTAATCAAAAGAATAAGATAACCCTTTCTTCCCACAGCCAAAGCAAGAATGTGTCCTACAGCTGCTGATATTCCAGTTTAATCAAAAAAGTATACATGCCACCAGTTTAGCCCGTGTTCTTTCCATTAGTGCACAAACCATCTGTCACTCAAACACCGAAGTTTGTTCTCAAAAATCTCTGGAATTCCTATCTGCCATGTCCACAAGTATGAAAGCTAAATTTCTCAGTCACAGCTGCAGAATAATTTTCAGCAGTTTTATCATAAGTTTGTAGATGTTAGAAACAACTCATGCCCTGAAAATGGAAATTATTTGAAGTAGGATTTGTGAGATTTGAGAGACAATATGTTTATTTCCTGGCTGATGGTTGGAGAATACAGCTATAGGTAATTCTATTAATTGCATAACCTTTAGGTTTAACATGCTGGAAGTAGAAGAATTTGATCATAAGTGCCTCATAGGGACAATATGGTCACAGTTTGCCTTTTTGCCCCTTCTCTTTATTTCAATTCCTAGTTATAATCTCAATACTAATGAATTAATTCAATGTGATAATATCACTGATCCTTGGGGTGATCCTGCACAGGGCCAGGAGTCAGACTTGATGATCCTGATGGGTCCCTTCCAACTCAGCATATTCTGTGACTCTGTGATTCTCCCAAATATACCAGGCACCATAATTGTGTGCTATTACAGCAGTGGAGCACAGTCCTGCTTTTCTCATGGAGCTTGGCGGCAGAGGCACTGTGTGACAGACGTGTCAGCCAGTGAGCCCTATAAATCCCAACAGCATCTCCTGGACCTTTTGGTGAGTACAACCCTCTCCTGAAAACTGAGAAGATCACTAGACTCTTCTGTAGGAGTGAAGTCATCACCAAACCCAGGTTTCCATGGTTAAAAAAATATTTACAGTTCATTTGCCTGTATTCAAATATAGTACTTCTTCCCAACCAGTAAGAGATTCTGAACTGATTTATAAGACCTGATTTATAACTTTTTGTACTAACTCCCAAAAACTGCAACAATGGATCTATTAAGAGAAGGGAAATGGTGGAAAGTGAACTTCCACGTTAAGAAATATACTTGGAAAATGATATTTTCTATTATTTCATCACATCTAACTGCACTAGCTATCAATAAGACACCCAAGGGGATTCTGGAACTGAAAAAAATAAAAAAGATTGATTTCTTGTTTATTGATTCCTGGTTTATTTATGTGTTAACAATGGAGAATGACTACACATTAACATCAGCCTAGGAGGCAGCCCTGGAAGAATCACAGCTGCAGATTGCTGCTAAAAGCATCTAAACAGACAAGATAGGCTCCTGAATGGGTTTGAAATCACAAACATCACCCCTGGAGTGGCAGCAGATCTCAGACCAGTGATAGCGTCAGAGAGAGAAGTGATGCCTGGGAGAAAAACACTAAGTAAAAGCAAAGATAAGAAGAAAGGGGACATTGAAAGGAAGCGGGGATAATGAAACAGTGTTAGAGGAGAGGCAGCTGTTTCTTAGTTGGAGGCGAGTTAATGCTAGTTACAGGTCCAAATCTCCCCTAGGCAGGAATGTCTCCAATCCTCACAGGACCCTCCCTGGGCTGTATCTGGAGCTGCCCTTGGAGCTGAAGTTTCTGGCTAGATCTCGCCTCTGAATTTCACCCTGGAGGATGGGTAGGAAAGGAAGAAGACTACCTGAATTTCCCAAAACTCCGTTTTGCATGGTTCTAGGGTCAGAACGATACTTGGGAATTCAGGAGTTAACAGTTGGGCCCTGTCATATCCCTTCTCCTCCAGGACAGCTGCCCATGCCATCTGGTAGAAATGTGGTTCATACCTCACACAAAGTCTCTCTCTCACCACGTAGTTACTACAAGGCCTGTTTATTCCACTGTTGTAGCATATTCCCTCCTTTGCAGTTTTCTGTTCCCACCCATCATTCATTCCTAACAGATGACATTGTTGCTGGACAAATGTATTGTGAAGGTGTTTTCAGCCTTTGTAAAAACTCTAAAACATGTGTAGAAAGTCCATTATTACCCTAGGTTTGTAAAACCCTCCCTCCCTCTTTTATTGTTTCCTTTTGGTATCCTTCCATATAGCAAAGTCTACACACACATAACCCAAATATTTAGGGCCCCAAGCTCTCAAATGCAATCCATGCCTGTTCATTTTCTTTACAGAGAGTAAGGCTGTGATTAGACATGAAATAACTGTTAAATAATAAATCTGCTCCCAATGACTGAGTAATCTTATTACAAGTGGGAAATGACGGTTTATTCATCAACATGTGAAGTGCCTTAAAAGTGCTGTAATAGCCAAACTAATGTAGAGAGGCAGGGAAAGTCTGCTTGAAGAAAAGAAGGAACCTCTGGTGATGTTTTACATATGTAGAGACTTATGTTGGAAAGAAGAATAATGTCCACCCTGGAAAATAGGCTAATTATGAAAATATTTGGGATGTGAGGCCTCCATAAATGCTTCCCATTAATACAGCAGGTTTGTTTTAATGTTCTTATAAGAGGCAAGAACATACATTGTACGTGGTGGAAAGGAGATATAAATTCACTTGGAAGTGCATATTCTTTCTGCTTGGAAAACTTCATGGTGGGGTATCAGTCTGGTGTCACACGAAACGCAAGATTTACTTCCGAAAGGGTTTTCTTTTGAGTTAGTTGTGGGTATGCTAGTACAATTCAGTTTGGGACAAAAGGAAATCTATGCGATTTTCCAGAGAGAGAAACAATTTTTCTCCAAAGCTCTTTTCTTCTTTGCATGACTCAGTAAAATGCCTATAATGACAGCTGTTTCCACTGGGATGGAAGCCGCAATATCAGTCGAAAAGAGCTTGTAACTTTGACACTCAGCATGGTTTTAAGAACCTTTATTGCCAAACTGGAATGCTTAATTATCACATTTTTTCTCTTTTCATCTGTGAAGTGTGTGTGCGCAATTTTTTAATTCACACAATGAAATCTGAACAAAAACCAGGCCCTAAGCTATCCTTTCTGGGGTTTTGTTGGTTTTTTTAAATGGCTGGCTGTGGAGGAGTGTTTGCTTTCAGGGGTCAGAGGTGGTATTCATTCATCAACAGCGCAGGAATTGAAATGAAAATTTTTATTGGAAAATAAAGCACCATGAACATCTCTCTCAGAGCTAAATCAAATGTTGGCTTTATACCTGTCAGCCGACATCTTTCATTCAGTAATCACAAAGATGTTCTGAAAGCTGCTGGTATTTGAGCTAGTTTCTAAGCCTTGAACATTTGAACTGTTCTTCATTCTGGCCAAATGGAAGAAACCATTGAGCTCCTTCCCAGAAAAAGATAACTCAAAGCCAGAGCTCCAGATGTCTGCAATGTCTCGGCAGAGGTTGAGTAACATTGGGGAAATTGTCTCCACAAACTGATGAGAGTACAGAATTGGGTGTTTTTTGGTTTGAAATTGGCTGATTTTTCAGAATGAGATAGAAATTAAAAATACAAGCTCTACAGTTTGCAAAAATCAGTCTAATTTTATGAACTTTCAAGGTAACTATGAAACCTTGGTTCCTCTGTAGCAAGGAGCAAAATTCTGAATTACTCCTAGTACAGAAAGCTATCACCCTACTGTTTGATAAAAATACATATTAAAAGATAAAAATAATGTAGCAGTGGTAAGGCAACTACCAAAGAAAAATAATCACCAGAAAAATGATTTAATGGCTTCAGCAAATTGACATCAAACTAAGAATTGACCAAGGCAGTATTTAAATAGCTTTCCGTTAAGCAAATGGAAAACAAAATAGGGAAGTAGACAAGACAGTGTCACCACCATGACAGTTCTGAAGCTTGTCAATAAGTTTCAGACGAAGCAGTAAAAAGCAACTCAAGGGAGAGAAGGAAACCTTCTAAGTTTCATCTCATGCTGTAGACCAGGTCGTTGAGCTAATACTGCCCTGAGGCTGCTTACAGCACCCTGATGAATGCGGAAGTAGTTCAGAAATTTGGAAGGTGTTTTGTTTAGTGGTTTGTTAACAGCATGCTGAACCAGTACAGAGTACAGAAGGATATGCTGGCAATCACAAGTATGATTCTCTTGTTTATGAAATAGAAAAACAGGCTATAAATAAATGTCTGAGAAGCCCTGGTACTTACTGCTTAAATGCTTGAGCTGGTCTAGGCAATAAATAAATAAATATTGCTGCTCTTTTCCAAGCTGGTGGGTAGAATGCTCTTGCAATGTTTCCAGTACTTTATGCCTATGGCTTGGTCATAGACCACAAGTAAAACTTTTCCATGAGCAGTTTGGAATTTCCACTTCTGCACAAAATTGGGAAATGCAGTCATCATTAGCACAGGAGAAAAAAAAGGAGTTTCAGGAAGCTTCCATCAAACTCCTGCACCAAAAAATTGTTTGTCTTTGAGTTATTTTGTTTTCACACAGTGTGTGTCTCCTGTAGCACTCCTTAACTCGTGACGACAAGAGCACAGCACCATCCATAATGGGACAAACCTGAGGACTTCAATCCAGATAGGATCTAGAGCATTCATGAAGAGAAAATGTCTGGGGCTGCTCCACAGAGGTCCCACAGGACCTCAGAAAGTGAAGTAATGGTGGAATGATCAATGCGGAGTCTGTGTGGGGAGCGGAGGGCAGCATGTGAGAAAGACGGGACAGCTACAGTGACAGAGCAGGAACAGGGAAAGTCTTTGTTTCATCTGGCATCAGAGCTACCCATGGGAGCTTTGGTCAGGCTTCTTGGACAGCCAGGGCAGGGAGAGAGGTCTTTCTCCTTCCGCCTGCTTCTCCCCATTTGATTTGCTATACCCAGCTCCCATGGTGCATGGATGGGACAGAGGAAGCAATAGCCTGTGTGGGCACCACAGGACTGCAAGGTAACTGCTCCCTGCTCTTGGCACACCTGCAGCAAGCTTCACCTACACCATGTTCCACGGGCACCCGAGCTACTGTGCTGCTGGCACGCCCTCTGATGACCATCGTGGCTTCTCTGAGTACCATGGCCTCCATGGCTTCCTCCCTTTCTCTTCTTAGTGTCAGGTGGAATGACATCTTCCAGTACTGGCAGGTTTTGGGGGCTGTCCCTGTAATACTTTCTTGAGACAACATCTTAGAAGCAGGTGGTTGGAAGGTGCCTCAAGAGGGCAGATGTTCAGCTCATCCTTGTGTTTGGGGGCAGCTTCAAGCATACCTACACCATACAGGCATCTGTGCATTTGAATGAACATTTCTTAGGTGTTTAAAGGGATTCTGAAATTTCTCTAAGTAACCATACGAATTCTCAATTAATGACTGATCTAAATCTGTCTTGATGCAAAACAAGCCAATTTGTGCACATCCTATTCCCTGTGATCCAGGACCGTAATCAGTCACTGTTTTCTGTGTAGCTGTCTTGGAACACCTGTTGTCATTTGCTATTCCAACTTCTTATTTCCAGACTAAACAAACCCAGTTCTCTCAGCTTTTCCACATAAGTCTCATTTTCTGACTGACTGTTTAATAGAAGACCACAAACAAGCTTACAGGCTTAACTTTGAAGTCCAGGACTGAGCTTCTATTATCTACATACTAGAAATAACAAGGTAATATCAAACACTGCAAGACAAGTGACAGAAGTTTCAGAAGGGAGTTTCATACCTTGCTAGCATCTAAAAAGATCTTATGTGCAAAGGGATTTAGTGCTCTGAATAGTTTCAAACAGGTAAGTGGTGAATATACCAGGGAACTTTGGATCCATCATGTTTACTATTGTGAAAAATAATCTCTCCTCCCAGACTCCTTTCTCTCTCTAAAGCTCTCCAGACAATTTCAATTGCATGAAGTAAGGGAAACTTATGTCTGAAAGCAGAAAACTGAAAAGATGCATGATCTCATAGGTTCCTACTCAATCTGTCCCAGTGTTTCACATATTACAGCAAATCTCTTGCTCGGCATTTGCAAGAGATACTTCACACTTTGTGGCACAACTGCACTTGTTGCTTCACCATGGGTGGTGTTTGTCATTGATGCTGCAACTACTGTCAGCAGTTAACTGTGCTGACATTGTAGAGCATTTTCTGTTTCATAGCTCCAATCAGGATGTGTAATTTTACCCATTTGAGATCACCTTTCACCCATTTTTTTGATCTTGCTCTTGCCTAGAAACCTCGAGTACCAAACAGCAAGTGTGCCCGTTTTGGCAAGAGCAGGCAGGAGCATCCTCAGGGACCTGTCGGCATAGCTCTGCAGCAACTGCTTGCAGAGGCAGGGCTGGTCCAGCCAACCCTGCTGGGCAAGTGGTGAAAATAGCTGCTTGCAGTGAAACTCTTCCGATCCACAGCCCAGCATGCGGTGTCTTCAGAAGCTTGCCATGGACACACTGTGTCTCAGAGGTTGCCAGAGAGCTTCCCCCAGCACGAGTGGAGCTTCTCACTGAATAGGGATGCTGAGAGGAGCCAAGTGGGGACCATCTGTCCCCTCCCTCCTCTGCGGTTTGCTGCACTGACAGCTAGCACCAGTGCCACAGTGACAGCAAGAGGAGATGGTGTTTGCCCATTGGCCCCAGATCAGCACTGTGGAGGGAGATAAAAGGATCCTCAAGTGTGACAGAAAGGCATTTTCTAAACCCGTCACAGACTGGGAACAGCAGGATAGTGAGGAGGTGCTACTGCCATCTTTTACTGACATATGATCACTCTAAGTCCTGGGGAAAGCCTAGGATAACATACTAGATGTCTTAAGAAACTTGCAAGGGAAAGAGGTGTCTGATCCAGAAAACATAATGAACCTTAACAAAGTTTCTGCCTTGTGCGACATTAAAAAAGAAAGTATCGAGGTCCGTGTACTGTTGCGCCAAGCACTCTTCCTACTCCAGAGTTCTTAGTGAGCAGAAGGAGAAATCCCTGTTCTCACTGAAAGAAAATCACATGTTTCTCCCAGACTGTAAGCGCCTACCACCATGGTTAATTCTGTGTTTCTTAGGGGTCAGGGTGCTAATCTAATGTTTCTCTTTCTAAGGCAACATGGTTGCTATTGGGAGACCTAATTACTTCTACTCCTTCCAGTATACATTTTACTGCGATGAGGGGTTAAGAAAACAGGGAAATGCCTACATTTTGTACTTCCTAACAAGATTTTTGAGGAAATCACAAACATGTAGGTAGTAGCATAGTATAGAATAAATAGTAGCTATAGCAAATTAAAAGGCTCGGAAGAGAAGAGTAATTTGGGGCTGCCATGCTTCTTTTCAGCCCTGATGTACAGGTGTCTGTGCTAAGTGATGTACTCAAGATGCGTTGGATCTATAATTACTATGCACATTTTACAATACTAGTTTTTGCAGAGTGAATCTTATGGTTTGGGGACAATGACAATGAGCATAGTTGCTCCCCTAGGAAGCAAATACAAAGTCGATCCAGAGCTTGTCAGATCGATGTGGGTGTATGGCACCATGTAGTTGCTTGGAAGCATACCTGAGACATTTGGATGTATGGCAGCCTGGATGGAGTTTCTGAATGAGAGCAGCCACATCTCATCTGCAGGCACTATCAAACAGCTGTTTATCTGATAGAAAATCCATACAACCCATACAAATACTTCCAGAAAAATTTCATTTTTGATGAAAAATTGATATTGTAGAGAAAATAAAAATATATGCTCTCTCTCCTTCTTCAGCTTTTCTTCCCTCCCAACAAGTTACCTGCAATTTGTCTATTTTTTTTCAGTTGTTTCCTCCATCTCTCTTGGAGCTATTAACTCTGCCAAAGCCAGCTAGTACATAGCAGGAGGTTGTTGTTTTCAGCATCCTCTGTTGTAGAAGATGCTAGAAATAACAGACATTGGATTGTGGAACTGTCATTCAAGCAGGTCATGTCTAGGACATCACTAAAATGAAATCCTGCAGCTTTTTAAGTCAGTTTTCTTTTTTGCTTGGTTTATCTGATCCAGGAACCTCCAAGGACTTTCTCTTTTCAGAATACATCATTTAGGCCACCAGCATTCTTCCAGTTGTCCATGCCTTACCTTTAAATGACCTCTCTTTCTAAAGATTAAATCCATATGATCTTTCTCTGTGTTTCTTGCCTTGTTGTCCTCCAGTTTCTGACAAAACTGGAGACAGGAGGAGGGCACTTTTGACCCTTGACCAGTTTCTGTAACCCAGAATACATCTGGGAAGGAAGAGCAGAGTGATCTCTGATCCCAGCCGCATCTGAGATTCCCCTACCTCCCTCGCCTGTTTCCTTCCTCCTTCTGCTGCCCTGAACTCCCAGCCCCCTCCTTTACCCTTTAGCTGCTCCCTGACTTTTAATTCTCTTTATTATTCTCTGTCTCTGTGCAGTTCCTCCTTCTTTCCCAAAATTGCCGCTGGGTATTCACCCAACACTTCCCATCCAGCACATACGTCTTGCACTTTCTTTTCACAACCAGCTTCTAGTTAGCTGGAAGACTCTGATTACATTTCTTCAATGCACATATATCCCCTTCAGCAGAGCTGCATTTTAGTGAAACGCCTGCAGACAGTTCTCAAATTTCAGTCAAGAGCAAGGTTCAGATTTATATTGCTTGGGTGTGACATGGAATCAGCAACCAAAGTATGTTCCCTTGAGCAATTAAGTTCATATAACCCCTGGCTTGTGGGCAGATATTTGCTTGGATATTCTGCCTGCCAGTGCTCGCTTTAATTCATCTTGTGCCTTACAGCTAAGCATAACTCTCTGCAAAGAGTAATCTCTTTCCCTTTTTTCTTCTTTTTTTTTCTTGCCCTTTTTAAAATTCTTTTTTATTAATTTAACAAAAAAATGGCTTTCCTGGCCTTGTTTTTCATGGAAGCAGCAGCTTTGCAGTGAGAATCTGAGAGGTCCCGGGACAGGAGTGAAACCAGGCTTTGCTCCGTGGGCAGTTACATAGAGATTCACACGTAGACACAGAAACAGGTTTCATGGTATTTTATCCAGAAAGTTGTATCTTAAGAAACTTTTGCTTATTGAACCAGGTCTGGACCACAAAACCAATCTTGCATCATGAGAAATTCTAGACAAGACCAGAAAGAGTTTATGGTCTTACATGAAAAAGAAACCAACTTGCTGACGTAAGGAGTTCTCCACCCTAGTAACAACAAAACTGGCAATGTACTATAATAAAACACTTGAGGGCTCTGGCAGTCACAAAGCAGAAACATAAATGCAGTCCTGCTTTTCTAACATAAGCACTATAAAAACAGTTCTACTGTAATGGGTAAAAGAGCTGTTAGATGAGAGCATCTTTGATTAAGAAATCTTAGACCACATCAGACTACCCTATTGTCTCATAACAACCCCTTTCAGAAAACTTACAACAGGGACTGGTTATGCCAAGTAGGGCACTTTAAGGTGACCGGCCACTATCACTGCCTTCCCTTTGTGATCTGGGACTGGGAAGATCGGCTTCAAGAGAGTCCTCTCCTTCTTAATGACTCACAGATGACTTTGCTGGCATTTCCTGCAGTTCCTCCCAGAAGAAGTTTATGAAGTGTTTAGGGTTCAATTATTGTTGAATCAGTGCATCTTCATTCAACAGGAAAAGAGAAATGCACTTCCATTATCGTCTTGCACTGAGGTTAATTAAAAACAGCTCTTCAGCTGGTTGCAGCCTGTTTGCCAGTTGTATTTTGTCACGTTTTGCAGTGATATCTGAAAGCAGTGGTTCTGCTTGTGTGTTTGTACACAGATATATGTATTCTGGGGCCTCATTCCCTCATATCCTATAATTCACCCAGCCACTGGTATCAAGGACAACGTATCCAGCCATCTTTCCACAGCAGATGTGATCTCATTTCTAAAAGAGGTCAGGAAAACCTTGCTGCAAAAGAGCAGGTCCTGATATTCTTATTTCACAGTTGTGGCACCTCAGCTAATTTCAGAAAGCCACATCCAGTGTTGTCCTCAAATGGGACTGACTGGTTTAGAACATTCTTGAATACTTCCTGTCAAATGGCAATGCAGAAATAAAATCAAAAAACCAAAATTTTCACCACATGTATTTTTCAGGGTTACACTCTGAGGTTTTTTCAGAAATATCAAGCTGCCACAGTACTGTGGTAGCTTTCTTTCAGAAGTCCTACATAAGAACCAAAACCCCCGTTAGTACAGTTCCCCCACTGCCTTCTATCTGGTTTCCTTGATTGTTGCTGGATATTTGAAAATGCCTGCTGAAACTTTAATTACAACTGCAGTAAACATTAAAGACTTCTGCAGTTAAGTTGCTCACATAGCACTGATTTTGGTTTTGTTTTTAATATGAAAACAATAAACATTCCACAGCCAATTATACCTACCTTAAATAAAGTTCAGAGCAGAGAAAGACCCTGATCACTGATGCTATTTAACTCCCTTTAGCAGCTAAATCTCAGAACTACAGATGCAGATAAAGAAAGGCTACCAGTAATCCTCAAAAATGTCGAAAACAAGTCACTGTCGAAAACTGGTCAGCCCACCAGTCTAGTATCTGTCCATAGTTCATGTCATAGAGTAAAAGGCTGCAGCTTGTTGTTTCTCCAGAGTGCTGGTTTCACACAGGGGACAGTGGTGAAGGTTACACAAAATGCAGGCCCTCCCTTCAAAGACAATCCTACTGATTTTTATCCTGAGAGGGGTTGGTCAGCCCCTGTTTGACAGTGGGGAAAATGTTCTACCATCCAAGCTCATATGATGGAAGGTATGAAGAGAATTAAGGGAGTGGCTTCAAGAATGAAACTGCAAAAGATCAAAAGAGCACCGTTTGGATTTGTCTTTAGTTGGGGCTTGACTTGGATACTGCTAACAAAGAACCTCTTTGATCTAGAATCTTTTATTACTGCAGAGACTAAATGCAAGGAAGAAAATATTCATTTTAATTACTTTTCTCTGTTCCTCTCCCTGCCCCAGGAAAGTGAACAAACCTGATTGTGATGTAGTTCTGGAAGTGAAGCTGTGTACTGTATTTCCAAGTTCCTTTTTTAACCTAGATTTCCAGCAACCAGCCACAAAATTTATAGATTGTTAAAAAAACCCTGGGTTTGGGCTCATGCTAAAATGAAAGACTGATTCTCTAGAAATCCCTGAGGCAAAGCAAACTGTGCCAAGTGTAATTTTGCATCCTTGCTGATCGTCCTCTTTCTCCAGTGCAGTCATTCATTTGCTCTATCACGTGTTCCAAATTGTAAGAACAGAAAAAATAACATTTATCAGAACACTTCTGGCCTGTGACTGTCAATGACTATGTGGGTTTCTCTGGAAGTTTCCATACTTTTTTCTTCTCTGCTCCAAAAGACATTGCCTGCTTCTATTTTCGAAAGGAACTGAAGCGTTATTCCTGTAATTGCAGAGGTGATTACTGTGTCATTCATACTTTATTCTTCTGCTTATGCAGAAAGATATCTGGAACGTATCTTTTTTTTTTTTTTTTGTTAAGGGTGGCTTTAACTGGCCAGCAAATCTAAATAGGAGTCACCTGATTTTCCAGGGATTTGAGCAACACAAACATGTATTTGAGCCTTTGAATGGGATAGGGCTGAGGCAGATCCTCTACTCCACCCACTTTATAAATATGATTTATTAGCAATTTTTTTCCAGTAAAGCTTCCACTGCAGATCAGAAGGTATCTTTTTATAGTTTTAGAAATTCCAAAAAAATGTAATCCATACCCTTTAGCCTCAGTGAGACAGAAAACAACTTGCTCTAAAAACAGAGTAACAGATGCAAGATGCTTCCATCAGGGCCACAAAGCCATTATACTTTAAATTACATAAAAGGGGAAAAAAAAGCAGCTCTTAGAATAAAGCCATACAGGCTTTCTTCTAGTACTAGGTATGAGCTGGATAAAAAATCCAGAAGGAACTTGATTTGTTTTACATTTGGAAGTCCTGTTTGTTCTACAAAACCATAACCTCTTACAATCTTCTATCCAAGTTTTATTTCTTATTTACTCCACTGCTGTCCTTTCCGTGGTAGCTGTCACCCTTCAATACAGTGTGATCTTTTCAGGATTAAAACTATTGGCCTGAAGACTCCCATAAAGTGGGTCTTTTGAGGGATGATCCTTGGTGCCATGTAATCTCATATTCAGACACAAACAAAGTAGCAAATAAGGAAAGGAACAAGAACATTTTATGTTGTTAAGGTGTAACAGGGGAACGAATAACACGTAGCTTCACTATGTCTCTTTCAGCGTTTGGATCAGCTGCTGCCATAGTAGGAGCACAACGTTCAGGGCAGCTCTATCCCAGAGCAGGTAACAAGATGACAGGGCACATGGGACAGCAACCACACAGGAACTTCCATTTTTAAAACCATGACTGAGAGGGAGGAGTCTTGACAAATACTTGGTTCTAATTCACTCCGTTTTGGTTCAGACACTGGCCAGCTGTAGTACTCAATTTTCTCCTTATTCTGGTTCTGACAGCCACAGACTCCCTCAGTAAATGCCAAACAGGAGCTGTGATGTAACTAATAAAGTCTGAGTCTTCATTCTTTCCGTGCTGTTTATGTAGTGGACTTTTGAATAAATTCAATTTAAAATAAAGCTCCATGGATTGATCTTGGCAGTTAATCACAGGATGCGAGCAAGAAGGAAGCTTCTACTTCACATTTCTTTAGTTGCTGAATGCTATTTCCTAACAACTGGTCTTCTAATACTGCCAGTGCTCTGAAGCAGATCTCTCTGAAGAAAATGTCTCTATACGGATTTGGGGAGAAATGGGCTTCTTTTCCTCACCATGATTGAGGTGATATCACTGTATATAAGAGAAAACCTGAAGTCTCTCCAGAGTTATAAGGAGCTCTGCAAAACAATTTACAATTATATTAACCCATGGAATTCTTCCTGGCAGCTGTTTCCATGAAGAACGCTGAACAAAGAGAAAGGAAACATAAAGAATTTGGGGCAAGTTTTACTCAGTCATATTTGAGTTTAGACTTGCAGATTTTTGTGCTTTTCCAAATAGAGTTTGATGGCATCACTAATGTGTAGCATAAGAGGAGACAGAGACCAGCTGTGCTTTGAGAGTTAATCCCATAAACTGCTTCCAGAGAAGGTCACATTCAGAACCCTGAGGGCTTCCAATCTGTTCAGACTTGAAAGGTATGTCAAGGAGGAATTGACTTTAAACCATCCAATTTTGGCATGCAGTTGGGCCCCAGCACTGTGAATCCCCCAAGCACACAACAAAACACCAGAGGTCTCGAATTTTGCCTCTCCAGGAGGATCTATGTGATAACCAGAGACACACAACACTTAGTGATTTATTTGACACAGTACCTCCTATGACCTTTGAGATAAAAAGGTGCATTTCCCCTCACAACAGTTGTACTGCTTGCAGTGCAGTACTGTGCACAGCATGTAGGGCTCTGATTTAACTCCCATGCTCTATTAGTGTTTTAAGGCAAAATGTCCCTAAAACTGCTGGACAAAAGTTCACATAGTTTCCACATACTTATTAGAATAAAGAGGGAAGGGGAAGGGGAA
>VZTI01001648.1:4121788-4134240 GCA_013397865.1 Struthidea cinerea | reverse complement strand
GGAAGGGAAGGGAAGGGAAGGGAAGGGAAGGGAAGGGAAGGGAAATTGAAAGTTCATTAGAATATTATAACTGTATTGTAAAAAAGCAGCTGTCAATCCAAGATCTAGGATCATTTTACTCAATAAAGACATATGTAGAAATCCAAGGTAGTGTCATACAGCCTCTCTTTTTACTTACTTTTAGATTGCCTAGAATTTTAGTAATGGTCACTTTGCAACCAAGGTAAAATATCCAGAAAATTCAGTAAAGTTCATTCTTTCTAAGGTTGTGATGTGCTGCTTATTAATGGCCAGTCCATCTCATTTAAACCAGAGGGAAACTATTAGTAAAAAGATACTTCTCTATGGATCAAAATGAGACACCATTTCACAAGGACTGAGAAAAATATGACTTCCATCACAGATAGTGCAATATGACTGGGGAACTGTCCCGGCAAAAATCCACTGTTCTGAACAAGATCTAATTCATTCTTGTATTCATTCCTTTTTAACACCTGAGTTGCCCAAAACAGAGCAAAAAACTTCATGTGGGGAGTTTGAAATTTTGTCTTATGCATCATTGCTTTTCACAAAGACCGACAGACCTTGTTCACAAGTTACACAATTACAGGTTACAGCGCTAAGGGGAAAGGACTTTCATTTCATCTAACTTCCTTTATCTATAAGTGAAGCATCCAAAGTAATCAGATAGTGTGCAACCTTTCTAGTGCATGGAGAGGGTTAGGCTGTTATAGGAAGTGATTCACCCTGTTAATCATACAGACCTATATTAAGATGATTCAATGACGATGTTGCTAAGCAATTTCTTTCCACAGGCCACAGAAGAAGCCTAGATGGATAGCTGAGACTGGATATTTAATATCCATAAACCACATCCCTAAGGTACTGGAAACCCTTTAAAATCTGTCCTTTGCATGATCTTGCCATCCCACCCAGCATGGCAGTGTTAAGCTCTGAGGAACAGTCACTATTTTAGCATCAATACCTTGCATCCAGGTCCCCCTCCCATTCACATAGTGTTTCTTCCATTGCTGTACCCACTCAGTGGCAAGAACTAGGCCTTCGCCAATTTACAAGAGGAAGGCAGTAATTATACGACTCACCTGTCCAGGATTTCCATCCTTTACATATATATAGCTAGGGTATATGGTGTAGTTAGGGTAAGGACAGTATCTGAACGAGTATTTTCACTTAGGGGATAGTGTGAGGCTGCAGCTTCAGAAACATTTTTCTGTGAAGTTATTTTATACTTTGTCTTCAGAAAGTGAAAGTCCATGGCATGTTTCTTCTTAAAATTTTCCAGGATATGAGTATACCCTATTTAAGCCCTATTTCAAGCCTGTGCTTTACAGTACTCTCCTAATGAAGATAGATTCATCAGACACTCTTCCAGAATCCCGAAATCAACTTTGGTATTGGGCTTTGCTTTATCTTAAGACATTTTAAAAATATCCTAAAACATCCCAAACTTTATAGATAGATATTGCAGCCTTTGATTGTTGTCATTAATGGCAACACACTGGGATTTTGACTTTTCCTCTGTTTCCATGAAAATGACACATTGAAAATGTTGACACTTGAGATGGCCAACTTACTTTTTGTATTTTGAAATTTGCAATCTCAGAAATACAACTGAGTGGAACTGCATCTCTTGAGGTTTCATAATGGTCCTAAGACATCATAAATTTTCTTCCTATCCTAAAGAGCAACAGGAAAAATCACTACATCCCAAAATAGTCACTTTCTGTAGAGCTGAGGCTGTCACCCCTCATTTGACAAGCACAAATTCAAGGATCACTTGGGACTAGCCCTGGAACTAGCACCCAGCTCTTGCATTGCAACGTGTGCTCTGACCACCAGGCAAATGGGTGTGTGTGGGAGCTCTCTCTGCTTTCCTCTTTCACACTTAATCAGCAATTCTATCCTGAACATAAAAAGGCTGTCTTAATAAATTTTGTTTAAATAGCGCATTCCTGTGGAATGACTCAGTGAGAGCAAACAGATATTTTCTGACCAGGAAAAATATCTTGTTTGTAAAAAGAGGTTTTCTGACAGCTATATTGGGGCAAGGAAAGTTAATGCCCCTTTTCAAATTAGCTGGGTGTGTTATTAGGGTTAATCATTTGATACATCAGCTCATACTCTAATGGGTCCCCTCATACCCTCATTGCAAAATTCCGTTTGGGATCCCTAAAAGTAGGATTTGAAATTACGATCGCAGTTTTCAAAAATTGCCAGCTTTCACAGTGTTAATCTAAACTTGTAACACTTGATGGTCTCTGGGAAGCTTCAGTTCTGCAAGTTCCATATGCAAGTTCTCTTGAGGCATGATCTAAGAATTGTATCCTATTTCTTAAGGTGAGTTTTGGACATGCTGAAGGAAAAAATCAACACAAATTATCACTAAGGATAACTATGAAAACAAAACCCCCAGAAGGTAGCATGGACTTTACACCTACATTTTTCATTTTTTTTTTATCCTCGTTGCAGTCTGTTATGTCTTTTGACCACAAATATTGGCAATTCCAGGGGGTAGGGGGAGGGGAGGGGGGTTTAGCAGACTTTTAACAAAGGCCTTTGGGTACGTTTTGTTAATAATAGAGACCACAGAGCATTTCACAATATTTATGAAATCTAGACAAGAAAGTTTGAAAGTTTGAGGCAGATGTCATCCAGTCCTATGTGCTATTTTTCTTTCCAATGAGAACTTTCTTCACCCTTTGACATCTTCTGTCATAACTCCTTGTGTATTTAATCCTATCTGTGTCTAATCCAGTAGTGGATGGGATGCCAAGGGTAAGAAGGAGCAGCTATATATTTGTACTTGTCTATCTCTCACCAGACTCAGAGATGTCTGAGAGTTTAACAACTATCCCAACCCAGCTCCTAACAGCATGCCTGAGACTCTAGAGAGTTGCTGCTTAAGGTTACAGGAAAGTACTTCTTCAATATAATCCTGATCTATTTTTGTCACGGAAATTCCAAAAACATTGCTGCCATTGCACTACACTGACTCTGCCCATACAGTGCTGGTTTGAGTTTCCTGTGAGAAGACCAAATTCCTAAATCTCAGACCCAGCAAATTGGTTTTTTCCTCCTGTGAACATCTTTCTTTTTAATTATACGTCAACTATTTTCTTTTCCTGGACACTTGTCTGACATTGTGATAAACACAGAACAGCATTTAAGTTCTAAATGAATTAAATAATCTCATTGTCTTGGTGTTAGAAACTTCACAATAAGTTTGAGAAGGTTACATCGGGCAGATGAAAGAGAGTTAGGTGGAACAGAATACATTGTAATTTGCTATTGCTTTACGCAGTGCCAAAAAATACTCATTATAAAGTATTTTATAATACTTTGGGGTTGGGACTAGCACATGTGATATCTAACCACAATCTACAGAGCTGCTCTAGAAACTAAAGCTACATTGTGCAGTTAGAGAGTTCATAGTTTTATAATACACTACTCAGATTCTTGGGATCGAAAGGTAGAGAGAAGTACAAGGATAAAATAAGATTACTAACTTTAAATAAGCGGGTAAAATAAGGGCAAGCAACACTTCTTTTTCACTGCATTAAGCAGTTCAGTGTTTGTCCAGATGCTTTGTATAGATCTTCCTTATTGACTCCTGTCAAACTGTTATCAAAGCACTTTCCTGCTGTGACTATTTTTTTTTCCTTTTCCCCAGGTTAAAATAGGGATGTGTGGTATCTGTTCTCTGTTGAGCTGGACCAAGATCAGATTGGTGAGATCGGCTGCCAGGCACTAAAAGCAGCAGCAGTGAGGCAGCTGGGAGAAAGGTGCTGTCCCTTTTAGCTTTGAAAATATGTGTTCGGACCTAATCATTCTTGGTACCAGAAATTCTTGTGTGAGCCTCCTAGAAAGCTCCCAAAGGCCAGGATGGACAAACTCCATGAAGAAATGGAAGCAAGTTACAGAAGAGGGGAGTAGTAATGCCACTGAATGGGTCTTGGACCATGCTGTTCACCTTCAACAAGTTTTCAGTGTGGAAGGAGGGAAAAAATTTAAAATAAATTTGTTCTTTTACTTAGTAAAATTTACATAGAGTAACTTTTCCCCAGGATTTTAACATTGCTTTATTAAAGCATCTTTCCTATCCATTTTCCCTCACCTTGTGTCAGGAGTCCCTGCAAAGTGCTGTACATAGTCCATAGGAAGACACAAGGAAAAAAAAATAGCTGTGGGCATGGGGTCTCCTTTCATCAGTTTTGAGGCTTTCCCCACTGCCAAGATCCTGACTGTCTTATTTCATTAGTGGAAAGTATCACACTAGGGACAGAATTCTGACAGTGAAATTAATTGGAAGAAGGAAATTAAAGGCCTGTACAAAAAGAGAAAGGAGAAAAAAAACCAACCAGGCTTCTTCCACCATGGCCAGAGTATCTGATGGAAAAAAGAGCAAAGGCTGTCTCAGCAAGGCTAAGGTGTCCAAGTGTGCTGAGCTGGGCTGGCATTTGTTGAACAGGGAACAAGTTTATAGCATGTTTATAGGGAAGTTTACAACGTGGCACTTTGCAGGAAAACACCATGTAAAGGAATAACACAAAATGGAGAAGGAGAAGGAGAAGGAGAAGGAGAAGGAGAAGGAGAAGGAGAAGGAGAAGGAGAAGGATGAGACAGGAAATGTGCTCCGGCAGTCTCACGAAAGGCAATAGTCCAGCATTCTATAGAGAGGACCCTCTGCAAAGTGCTACTATGAGCACTCACAGCTTTGGGGAGACACCCTACACCTCACCCATGACCCTACCCACAGACCCGACCCCACAGCCTGTGTGTAACGCAGCTGGGATACCCTGCAAACTGGCTTGGAAGAAGCACTGGGCTGCTATGTGCGTGGGCTGGGAGGTGACAGTACAGCAGCACGCACAGCTCGACTCCATGGCTCCGGACACTGCAGCCAGCAGCCACCTCAGAGCTGGGGCTGCTCCCTGAAATCCCCTTTGCTGAACAGACAGAACCGAGAAACTCAGTAACCCCAGCACTTCTGAACTCGTCAGCACGGTTTATATAACCATGAGCCATCAGCTCTTTCACTTCAAATACTGCCTCAATTTACGTGGCATAGCAGCAATCTGGCTTTGATGGAGAAAAATGTGAAGGAATGTGTTCCCTGGGGAGTAATGCGCTACACAGACAATGTGAGTAAGAAGGAGGCTGCGCTGCTAAATGATACACATGTCTATCCAGAACATTTTCATTAGTCTTGGAACAAAATTAAAGTTTCCACTCTCATTTGCTGAAGGTTAATCCAGATTTCCATGAGATACGTCCAGATACAGATGTAATCTCTTTAATGAAATGCTCGGCCCATTCATTTCTTCAGCTTCTCTTTTTTCCTCCTGCATTGAAGATACTACAAACATATGGAAAAGAATGAAAAAGAAAAAAAAATGTGGAATCAGAAAAACTTCAGACTAAGAGATAAAAATCCTAGGATTTTCAGTTACAAATTCAGTACAGGACTGGCTAATGTTTAGACATTAAAAGGGAAATGAAAATTATAATTAAAAATTATATGACTGCACTACAACATTATTTTAAATTTCTATTTTTCAACCTTTTTTCAATCTTCTAATGAAGAACTACATTTTTTCTCTTAAAATATTATCCTCTAGGACTTAAAATGTAAATAAATTATTTGCTACAATCCAATTTCCTAGTGTTGCAGCCGATATTATGCAGCTTGTATTGTTATTGTCTGTAACTCAGGAAATCCATTGTTGAGTCCTTTAAAAATTTCTAATTGTATATCACTTTTTTTCTGAATTTGCTAATTGTTTTCCATCATTCTTCTTTTGTACCTCATTGATCTCATACTCATTCCCTTAAAACAGTATGTCTCAGGCAACATCTCAACTGAATTATCCCTGGTAAAAACATGTTTAAAAGCCACCTATCACCTGCATAAATTTGTTCCCCTCCTTAAATGATTATTAAGATTCCTGAGGCTTCAATACAGCTGACTATTCTTTCTCAGACTTCCTGATTCAGAGACTGAAATATTTAGGTTCAGTGTCTTCAATAACTTTCTTAAACCCTCTTTATTTTCATCAGACATCCTATGTCTCATGACATACATTCCATTTCGCTGACTTCATCTGATGGGATTTCCAATTTCTGGAATATTATTCTTTGCCTCATGACATTTTCAGTGTTCTCATTAGCTGTTCTGGATTTGGTGTTCTTCTTTTGTGAGATAGTACTTAACATGCCAGCAGCATTTATTTCTCCCCAGTCAAACAGAGCTCAGGAATAAACCAGCAGGGTCACTCCAGAATTTAGCACCTCTGCTGGTAAGTGTAGATCCGCATAAGAGAAAGAGAGAAAATGTTTCAAGCGAAGTCTGGCTAACTCTAAAAAAATATAGATTCTCAACCTTTGACAAGTCACCTGTTTGCATGCCATTTGCACAAAATACCACAAGTAATCTGAAAAAACACAATTAGAGAGTTTTGAATTTATTGCTTCAAATCCAGAAAATAAGTAGAGAACGAAATTCATCAGGGGTATTATTGCTCCTACAACAGTATTGGATTTGTGTTTCTGCTTAGGTTTTGCTACCCACAAGATCATGTTATATCTGTTGTTATTAAAGGCATAACTGAGACTTCAGCTGACCTAAGCATGGGGGTGGCCTGACAACCCAACCACTGAGTGTCTGTGACTGACTTTTTCCCCCTGGAATAGATTGTATCTTTGCCATTAACTGCAAGAGACAGAGAATCAGATCCTGATGACAGAAAGGTATTTTACTTGCTTGAATCTGAACTTCCAGGTACGGATGAGAATAACACTGGTGTCTACAGTGGTTTCTTGTCGTCTTAAAAACTGGGTCTGGAAGGTAAGCAGGGAAGATTGTGTGGGCTCTGTTCCTTACCAAACTCTCATGTCCTCTTCTGCAGTTAAACAGAAGGGCTTCTTGATACTGCTGAAAGGACACTTTGCTCTTTCCAGCTTATTTTTTCCACATATTCTCCATTTTCTCCCCACTCCTGTATTGCCAGCTTCCAAAGGAAGGAATATAAGACAGCTAATGAACTAGTGATATTCTTCTGCATCACAAATATCCCAAAATCCCAATTGGTCTCCATTTCTCCTCCACATATTTTACATCTCATTCTGTAGTTTCTGCCACTACAGAAAATATTCCAAGGCAGCACTGGCTTTAGAGACCGAATCTGTTGTAAATGGGCCATGGTTTCCTCTATGAGCCTACAGTCAACAGGCATCTATGAGCTAAACCTATGAGCTTTGTGTCAGTATGAACCAGAACACAAGCTGGCTCTAACACTTCAAATCCGGCGTTTGATTATCGCACTGAAGAGCAATAGTCTTATACCAAATTTTCATTAAGGTGTATTCTCTGCCTTCATAGCTGTCTTTTTTCTTCAGTGTTCAATTTTGAAGATGGATGATCAAAAGATTTCATCCAGAATTTTCACATCATATGCACATAATCTCTAGGTGGATTAGTTCTTTAAAACAAAAAATAGAGAAAAGCTGAGAGAAGGACCCTTTACTCCCTTTACTCAGAGGGAACAACAAATGGCCCCAGCATTCTTGCATTGCAGATAAAAACGTGGACAAAATGTGCTTATTGTGAAACTTTCCATTAATTTTAAATAAATGTCGGGTTGTATTATGACCAACAGTTTATGTTCCTATTACTTCACAACTTCCCTGTGTTAACTTGACAAGCTACATTAAAAAAGCCAACCTATTTGTCAACATTAAGAGTTTGCCTTATCCGTTCTTTTTCCTATTTTGATTTCTTCTCTTTTTGGAAACCGATCAACTTCTGACTCAGAAGTTTCCCCAGATTTTCAGATAATTGACCTCAGAGTTTAATCAGGACTGAAAGCAGAAGCAGGTGGGAAGAATCTGCAATTTTGTTTACAAGGACTTTTTTCCAGAAACCTCACTTGAACTCGGTGGAAACATAGCTTTAATTTTCCTTCCATAAATGACAGATTAAGTGAGATTGCTCTGCTTCAAACATTTGACTGCATGCTCTAGTAGCCTGCTAGAGGCCTGTTAAGGTTATGACAGCAATGTGACTTTGTGTGACAGTTTTTGCCTTTGAATCTACATCACAAACCTGAGGAGCTGGAGCCAAAAAGAGGTCATCCTCCAATAGTCCCTTGCACCATGTAATGGTATGAGGGCCTGGAGACAGTCTCCCTGCTTGCCATCAGAATTCTCATAATCAAAAAATATCAAGAATGGCCGATAAGAAAACAACAGTAATTCAGACAACAGTGCACCATTCAAAATTCAGCATAGGCAGAGGTTTTCCACAGCCTTTGGTCTAAGAGCAGGAAAGAAAACAATATAAGAGTTGTATCACTTTAAAAGCAAAATTATTGTAGTCCTAGCTAGTTGTTTTGTCTTTACTGTTTCCACCAAAAACACATGCTAAAGAATCATTTTCATTGACTTAAATATGGTAAGCAAGCTTTCAAAGCATAAAGTAATGGATGGTTAGAACTTACTGGAAAGGTGGCTATGGCTGAGTCAGAAGAAAAAAGCGCATTGTACTTAGAAAATACAGAGGGCCTATCAAAAGAGTTGAGGGTAAATTTTGGGTAGTCAAAAGGCTTTAGATGTTTGTATCAAGAGTGGGCTTTTGAAGTTATCCAGCTGTTCTTTTTTGCATCTATTTGAAAAAGAAAAATACACAAGATTTGGGAAAATGAAGAAAAAAATCTCACTCACTGCAATATCTGCGTAAATGATTATTTAATGCAGTCTGAAGTATTTTCTTGTATTGGTATACTTTTATATGTTATGTCTCCCCTACAAAGTATTTCTCCCAGGGCTATTTACAGATAAAAATGCCATAAAAATAACTGAAATATGTTCCAAACAGTGGTAGAGATGCCAAAGCAGAACAGAGTTCTTCCAACACACTTATATTATGATTACTTAAATATCACTGGCTAGTTCACTAGTGTTGTGAGACTTTCCTGTGTGGGTCAGTGGATTATTGTTGATTTAAGCATCATAAAGAACCCAAATGGTGCTTTGAACTAACAACAAAAGTGAACTGAGAACATCAGTAGACACAAGTTAGAGAAAATAAAATTTTAAAAAATCCCCACCTTTAGAACGTTGCACATATCTTTTATTCCTAGCTAGAATAAAAGCCTTTACACTTACAGACCAAAATACTTGGCTTTATAAGTGTTTTCCATTTGCCCAAAAAACTGCCAGAGGAATGGGTAATGACGACCTAATTTATCACTTCGTTAGACCAACTGAGATCAAAGAATCCTTTTGTGGTTTTCTGAGACGTGAAAAAGAGGTAACTGTGAAAACTAACTCCCAACTTTCCACTATTTTTACAGTTCTTTTTTCTTGTTTTCATTTCTCAAATAAGTGCAACTATGTAGGTGATGAAAACAAAATAACTAATCAGAAAAGAAATCTATATTTTCCTGTTTTCAAAGTACTTGAAAAGGCAGAGGAAAATACTGAGCATGAGACTTTTATATTTTTGTTGCTGCTGTTGTTGCTGTCACTATTATTGTTTGCCAGACAGTGAGGTAGGTCTGTGTCATTTTCATGAAATGATACCTCAGGACTGGCAGAAGGACTTTTAAACTTGGAAGAGAGATTTTTTTTTTTCAACACAAAAATGAACTTTTCCTTAAAAAAACTCAGAAGAGAGAATGCAGAAATAGAAGAACATAAATCCTTTCTCTTTATCCATCCACTCTTTCTTTTCATGGCAAGCCTTTTGCTCCAGACCTCAGTATCAGCAACTAAGGAAACACCAGTGCTACAATAAATTTTACAGTCTGTTTGAGTCCTTAGTAAAAGTCTAAGGAAAAGCCTAAGGATGCTCTGATCCTCCTTTGTGTGCCTACTTCCACAGATGTTGTAATTCAATAATTTTTGTCTGATTTTTTTTCTGTCCTTGTATACAGTTTTTTACTAATTTCTGCATAATCTTTCCGTTTTGTCCTAGCCCTTTAATTCATTTATAAAATACCCAAGCAAGAAGCACTGAAATAGCTGCACAACAGCCTACAGTCCTTTTATAGGGGGCTTTTCACACAGCTAATAATCTAGTCCCTCGTGCAAGGGAACTCTGTACTAAGATGGTTATCCAGACAAAGCCTGTCTGGTAGGAGAAAGTAGATGGAAGGGGAGAGGTGTTGAAAAATAAAATTAATGGTTCTCAGCCCGTAAGTGCCTAATAATATACTTAGACAAAATAAATCTAGAGAGGCCTACATCTCTTGTAAGGAATGCTGAAAGCTGGAAAATCATAGTTGCTGCAGAAGAAATGGAATTTACCTTGTTCATTATTTTCTTCTTTTTTTTTACCTGCATTGGGCAGAAGAGTGCTGAGCACAAAAGAGGAGGTGGGACAGGCTGTGCAGAAGTGCCTCTGCACCTCAGCAGGAAAAATGAGCACAACTGCTCGGGTAACATTGTCTGAAAGTCTTCTCCCCCTTTCACTTGTTGATTAACAAATTCCTCCACTAAGGAATGACAGTGAACGGAAGAAAGTTATGAATTTACCAGCTTATCTTGGAACAAGGTAAAATAAGATTATTTCTTTTGGAAATAGAAGTTGCAAGTATGTAAGACTACTCTCTATATATACATATATATAATGACATATCGGATGCATATTCTGTTTGGGTGAAAGACGTGCCCAGGATTCTGTCTAAAGTTCATGGAAGTCCTGAACTTCTCTTTTTTGGAATTTACATTTAAAACTTTTTTTTATAAGGAAGAAAAAATATCCCAGTGCACCTTGAACAATGGAAGCATTACTGTTACCACCTTTATTCACTGGAAAAATACCAGGGAGCATATAGAGCTTTACATAAACACTTTGCTATTTTATCTTGTCTATGCTTGAACCTCCTCAAAAGTCAGGTACTTTCTCTCCACATTATCCTTTGGAGATTAAGAATTTATACCCACAAAGTGTAATTTATCCTAAGGTTTCTCACTGTTTCCCTTTTTTTAACCTTGCATCAGCCTTCCTACCGCTAATATGTGCACCATCTCTAACCATTTGGAAACCAAAGGAGCATTTTTAATAAGTACAGATAAAAACCTCAGGAGACGAGTGGTTCTCACCACTCCTGCTCTGCTGTTGGATACATTCCCTCTCTGTGCCCATTATGGCTTCGTTTATTAGGCTGCAGATAGATATGGTACTGAAGTAGTTTTCTCTCTTTCTGGCGGGGATTTACTTTATATCAGCAACGAAACATTAATTGCATTGGACAACTAGAGGCCAAGGCTGGATGGTGGGATTGGGTGTAATTGGGTGTACAAAGCCATAGTTCAAGACCTTGCTCTGTCTGATTGGGCAAGCTTGTTTTACCACATACCTGCCAAATACTATAATGACCTCCACCCCACAACCACAGGCAATTTTAGGATAAATCTCTCTCTCCCTGTTTTTCTCTTTCACATTTTAGTAGAAATGCCATCCAGTTGAAAAGCATGGCACTATATTCCTTTTTTTCAAATCCACTTCCCAGAAGATTTTACCAATGAAACAATAATATTAATAATAATAATAATAGCAATAACCGAAACAAGTTTAAAAAAACCAAATAACAAAACCAACCACTGCCAAGAGAAGTTAGGATCTTTTCAATTGCCATTAATGGTCAGAAAGTGAAGTCTTATTTTTAACTGAAGTTTTTACTGAAGCAAGCAATTCTTTTTATTTTCAACCAAGATGGGAGTGTCTGGAATGTTATTTTTTATTTTTAAAATAAGTCATCATTTTCACCATCAGCACTCAGATAGGAGCCACACTGATTGCAATACTAGTGGTTGAAAGGTCTGAGCATTTTTGTGGCTTGTTGAATAAATATCAGTAATTCAATTTTGGTGTTCTCAAATTTGTGGAATGTGATATTGGAAGAGTATAAGAATGGAAAATCATTCCACTCCGAGAAACAAATGCTTTCAATCTTATAACACTGGATGGAAGAAGGGCTTTTTGGTTTGCTTTGCTTTTTCACATAGGGGGACAAGAACAATTAAAGTCTGTGCAATACTTAACAGTGGATAAAAGTGTGCTCACTGATTAAAAGATTTTGTTTCTTTTAGATATGCTGATCACACTTAGCTCACCAATACTCTGTGTTGCTGCCCAAGAGTAGCATTCAGTCCTGATACTGTAAAATGTTTTCTGTGAGTGATTCAAGTGAAACAAGCTTTCAAAGTTCCTAATTTGATTTTAATATTTGTCAGGCAAGGGACAAGGTGGTTTCCAGCCTGACAGTCTTGATTATCTGTCTCTGTGTCTCCAGTGTCTCCAGTTCACACTGCAAAAATCCAGTCCCAGGAACTAACTCAATACTACAGTATTTATTTTCTGTGTGAACTCTCCAAAGACAAACAAAAGATATTTTCAAAAATAAAATAAAATAAAATTAAAAAAAAAA
>VZTI01001648.1:3993577-4121765 GCA_013397865.1 Struthidea cinerea | reverse complement strand
AAAAAAAAAAAAAAAAAAGGCAATATCCAGCCAGAACTCAGTACACAGTTTATGCTGTGGGGTCTTCTTTATTTTCTGTTACTAGGTTCGTGTCACATGGAATCACCTCTGCTGCTCTACCTATTGCCAAAGGGGACACATTCACAGGGAAGCCACATTTGAAGTAAACAACATCTGGGAGCACTGCATACAGTAACTGTTGTGGTCAGAGGCAGAGTTTCTTCCCTTGGATGATAGTTGTCATGTAAGTGCCGAGAATGCCTCTAGCTGGAAAACTGTTATATTGCCAAATAATGGGGTGACTAACATTCTCTTTGGTGCTGCTTGAAGGACCCAGGACCCTTGAGACCCTATAAACACCGAAAACTACTATTTCTGGAATACTGTCCATAGCGTTTGCATCTTTAATTACATCGTTAGAAGTGTTACTTATGAGGTTTTCGTTTGGCCTAAACTGAATAAAACTGATGGTCCAAAGGAAAAGGGAAAAAGACTGGATGGATCTGCTACAGTACCTGGATCTGCTAGAGGAACCTAGAGTACTGCCTGCAGTTCTGGTGCCCCCAAGGTAAGAAGGACATGAAACTGTTGGAACAAGTCCAGAGGAGGGCCACGAAGGTGATGAGAGGGCTGGAGCGCCTCCCTTACGATGGCAGGCTGAGGAAGTCAGGGCTGTTCAGCCTGGAGAAGAGAAGGTTGAGTGGAGACCTCATGGCAGCATTCCAGTATCTGAAGGGGCCTACAGGGAAGCTGGAAAGGGACTCTCATCAGGAATTGTAGTTGATGGGACAAGGAGTAATGGGCACAAACAGAAAGAGGGGAAATTTAGGCTACATATTTGGAAAAAATTCTTTACTGCGAGGGTGGTAAGGTACTGGAACAGGTTGCCCAGGGAGGTTGTGGAAAACCCAACCCTGGCAGAGTTTAAGGCCAGGTGCCCTCTCCTGATCCATGGCAGGACACTAGACCTGTCAGGACAGTGGTCCCAGGAGTCACACATACTTCTGTCTGGCCACAAGCAAGCAGTGAGCACCCTCTCTCCCCTCCCTGTCCCCACAGGAAGATCAAGGGTGCAATACTGTGAAAAGAAGATTAGAGAGCTTTTAAATTGCATCTAACACCATTTCTTTCATCCCTAGATACAGCTTTGCTGTGTAAATATCATGCTGTGAAGACTTAAAGAGATAAAAGTCTTAAACTGCTTTTTTGTTATTTTTTCCAAAAATATGTAAATTCTACACAAGAGGAGGGTTCCCCTACATAGCAAACCAAGTCAATGGCTTTCTATTTCAGCACAAGAGCTGACAATAAAATAAGTATCTGCCTATTATACAGTCCAGCTGGAGGCTACTGGCAAGTAAGAAGTTAAACAAACTCAGAAAGCAATAATGTTATTAAAAAACCCCAAGCATTCAGACTGTGTATTGATTTCTATATCTATCTATATTCTATTTCCTTTTACCAAATAAAAAGAAATAAAAGCCTGGTTTTGTGTGTTGTAGAGCTGAAAGATTTTTGGAAGGATTTTTCTCTAGGAAACAGAGAAGTAAGCTAGATGCATGGCTGATGTAATTATGATCTTATGCAGAATTTATATGCAAAACTTCCCTCCCAGGTTCTTAGAGGAAGAATATTAACCTCGCAGAAGATAAATCTGGCAGCTGTTCAGTCACTAATAGGGAGATGTATGAGCAGAGAAAATTATGGGTGGAGAAAGACAAGATGGGAGAAGTCAGGGATAGGGAGGGATTGTGTAGTTTATGATTGTTAAACAAACTGGATTCCAGAATTAGAGGATGACTGTGTGGATGGGACTGATTTATTGATTATGGGGGCAAACACCAGAGAAGGAAAAAAATAGGATATCTTTATAAATTCATCTCAAAACCATTTCTGGAATTACATGTTCCAGTTTAATTGCTGACTTCCTTCTCAGTTTTCTAATTTGTTCTCCTTCTTTAACTTTAAAATAGACAATGAGAATCACTGTTCTCAAAGTTGCGACCAAGGTTTTAAGATTTTACCTACTAGTGGGTCTGGTATGCACCTAAACACATTTACTGAATTAATCCTGATGAAAAGATTATATTACAGGGGTATGGGGAGGGAGAAAGGGAGGAACATCCGTTCATACATGGAAATTGTGGTGACGAGGAATCACCTCTTTCCAAAGACAACCTTCAAAGTTAGCACACACATCCAAATTACAGTCATAAACACACATGTTCATAAACAAACCAGGTATCCCTGAGATGCCCAGCCCCCTCAGTGCCCAGAAAAACAAACAAAATGTGCAGAATTTCATGCACACGTTGGACAAAATGACACATTCCTCTTCACTTGAAAAGCTTCTCTGTTTGTATGAGGCAGCTGCCCTGCGCACAAGGGCTGTGCATGGCCTCGCAGCACCGTGAAACCAACGCAGAAGGAAGCCTGTGCCTCCCTCTGTGGCTGGTTTCACAGAGCCAGTCTGGTAGAAAATAAAGTGCTAGAGGTAATCAGCACAATTATTACTGTAGTAGAAACAGTAACCGTGATGTGGTTTATTTCCATTCCATTGAAATGTCAAGAATCAGAATTACACGGCTCTGAGGAGTAAACAGTATCTGTGGCTACCATAGCCTTTACAGAGGGGCTTCCTTTGTTCCTTCTATTGTAACAAAAAAGCTCTGAAAGCAGTGCTCCTCTGGCACTCCAGTTATGCGTGTGTGTACGTGTGCTAATGTGTATGGAACAAAAGGGTGGAGAAGAGCTCTGGGCTGTAGTTACTACTTGGAGTATGTCTGCTTTGTACTTAGGAACCTTCTACTGCTTCCAAGAACAGCTCGATAAATCACGCCTCTTCCACTGAAACTGCATGCACACACCACGGTACATTTTCAGCAGGGATCCAGATGTAAGCAATTAGGCCACGCTGTGCTATTCTGCTGCCTCCCATATATGAGACATGTCTAAATAAGAATAATCCAGCTCCTTCCTAAAAACATGAACAGTTCTTCCCAGACAGGCAGTGGTTAGCTGACGCTGGCAGATCCAGCGAGCACTTTCCAAAGTCAGGGTCTAAATAGATGTCTAGACGATGCTCTGACTGCATGTTGGGACAAGGTCCTATCATCCAGCAGATCTCACTTCCCTCTTGCTTCACTGATATGAAAAGCTCTGGTTCTGAGGTGAAGTTCGATCAGATGACCCACTGTCATCCCTTCCAACCTGACCCATTCTGTGATTCTGTGAAGCATAATGTACCCTAGGGGTCAGGGACAGCTGGGCCCTCCAAGAATTGTGTTCAGGAGTGCTCTCAATCACTCTTGGACATGAAGCTTACCAGGGACCTCAGAGGATGCTGTCATTTCCACTTGCTGTCTGTTCTGTGATGAAATTCAAGCAAAAAAAAGGACAGCTAGGGAAAACTGGTATGCTGGAGAGAAAGGTTTAGGCCTTCAGCGATGTCTAAACAAATGGCAACAATCCACTTGGGTTGAGTTTTGTTTCCTCAAGAGATTTCAGACTGTTCTGAATACAATAAACAACTGCCATTGGGGAAGGCAGACATATTTTCTTTTCCCTTGCGGTATTGTAGATGTTATTCTGTGTTCTGTGGTGGAAAAAAAGTGTTTCTTGAAGCAACTGGAAGGTTCCCATCAGTGACATGCAAAATGAAAAACTCTAAGCAAGCTGTTTGACTGCTCTTTGAAAAGATGACAGAGGTGGATAGGCACTACAGAGACATTACAGGCAGGCTTTATGACATTAAAAATAACATTCCAGCCCTCTTTCAACTGTAACACTGGATTAGCTGCTAGTTGGTTGCCATGATAGCTCAAATGTTGTTCTAGTATTGAAATACTTGACAAGTCCATTGGACTGGGCTGCACTGACCCCAACAGATGACTACGGTAAAGACATTCAAGTCATCCTACATTTCTGTCCCTAGAGTTATTTCTGTAGTGTGTAGACACATATTGAACTATGGAAGGTATAAAGATGTCTGTGATAAAGGAGGCTTTTTACAAGGAAGTTTGACACTCTCCAACTCTCTTCAAGCTGTGAAAAAATTCCTGAGAAACCACTGGGAAGGAGTATCCACTTACTGGGTGGTGCAGCTCATGACTACTCAGTATTAGTGGGGTAGGGGTGAAAAGCAACCTTTTAAATGGATATATTCTGGAATATTCTGGAATTCTTCAATATTCTGGAAAAATGATATTTAAGCACAAAAAGTTTCATACACACAGAGTTTATATATATATATATATATATAAAAAGTTGGTCCTTTACTTCCCATTGTGTTTACATCACTTCTGTACAGAGTCCAATACATACTAACGTCCTAAATATTTCTGGAGTTCAGACATCTTATAACATAATCGTACCTTTTTGCTAGATTGTCAAATGCATGAAAGCATTTCATGGTCTGGCCTTTGAAGGCTGGGGGCCCCACAAACAGCTACAGGAGAGAGGTTTGGCTCTGCCTGCTGGCTAATGTGCCACCTGTCAGAAAGCCCTTTCCTTTTGGTGCAGATTCCTGGTTGACCCAGGCGAGCAGCAATGTCGAGTGCTGCAGGGAGAACTCTCCGCATTTCAGTTCCCCCACAGGAATGTCTGGGGCTGTTCCTCAGGAAACATCCTCCTCTAACCCTGCAGGCAGCCAAGGAAGCAGGGAACATGCTCCTGATGGCCAGCACACCCTTAAGAAATGTTCATCTGCAGGTCTGGCTGTGTTTGTTTGCTACATGTCTGTGACAAAAACAAGGTCTTCTCGGCGATGGCGGACTTCATTTATAAGACCCTTTCCTTCTTTAGACTCCTCTCAGTCTGTCTCAGCCCGCCACCTCACCAGGCTACTCAGCAACCCCAGAAACATTTGTTCCTCTTATGCTCGCTCTTGTCTTTTTTTTGTCTTATGCCTTTTACAGGTAAAGATAAAACTGTTATCCAGAGAGGCATAAGCAAATAACTTCTGATTTATTTCCCTTTCTTGAGGAAGTGCAAGTTACTGATGCTGGGCTTAGAAGGCAAGAAATGCAGGCAGCCTCTTACTTTGGCTGCCACGAGCAGTGTTTTCATGTCCATAGGCAGCGGTAAGAGATGACTTCTCAAACCTCCTCATACTAAGATCGTGGCCAAAAGCAGTATGAGGATATATTTTCTCTGACCATTTCAGTGGACTTTGAATAAGAGAGAGGGACCACATGTCCACGGACATGGAGCACCTACAGCATAGCACAGCAAAGCTATCCCCACCTGTTCTAATCTTCAGACTTTCCCAGCATTCATCAGGTGACCAGTACAGAGATCTTGCCTTCCTGAGAGCCGCACACCACTTCTTTCCAAAAGTTTTCTTTCTTGGCAGCTACTTCCAGGGCTGGTTCTTTTGTCATTGGGTTTCTAATTTCACTTAACTTCCCAGCTACCCAGAGTTTTACCTCACAGTGATCTGAGATGGGTTCACTAGTTTTTCATCACAATCACTTTCATACAGCCAGTCCTTCCCCCTAACCAGACAGCCATTTGGAGATACAGGACTATTTGAACCCAAACTTTAGGAGCAAGCTCCGCCAAAAATTTTCCTTTAGATAAACATGACCGCCCCTCAGATTCTGCTAACAGCTGTTGCAAGAGAACAGAGTTCCTCATGCAGCACGAGAGGACAAGCTTGTATTTTGACTCCTCTGGCAGATGATGGAAATAGGGGTTTGATATGTTGTGGAGGATTTTTTGGGTGGGTATTTTTTTTTAGTTCAGCTGCAAACTAATGACTAAAGTGGTAGTTTACAAGCCCTCCAAAGCTGAGTGCATGGAACATTTCTCGAAAAGAGTGGATAAAAAAGCATCACATTTATCTCATGAAGTTACAATGTGGGCAGTAATTATCAAGAACCTTCCTCTGTCATTCCATGCACAATTCTTTCCAGTCTCTGCTACACAGTATATTAACAACCCCTTTCTATTCAGAGCAGTGGTAAGACATGCTTCAAAAGAGTGCATTTTTTAAGGCTTTTTGTGACCTTTTCATTCTGTTGGCCTTTCCAGAAAAGGATGATGAATACAGTCTAGCTTGTTTGAAAGTTGCAAGTGGTCAACAATGTTTCTGTGGCATATGGTGACTACAAAGCCTACTATAAAATACATGGAAGAATGTTTATATGAGAAGTTACAGTGCTGGTAAAACTGGACAGCTGTACCTCTGAAGAAGCCATCTGCAAAGCCACAGCAGGGAAAAAAACCACACATTGAATCCAGTTAAAAGCTTTCTGAGACAGCCTTGAGGCCCTAACTGCAAGAGTAGGTGTATACCAACACTTTTAGTTTTTGACCTGACTCCTGGACTGCAAACCTGGACACCAAGCAGCTGAGGAGAATGCTGGGGATGTGGCAATGGGGAGGACTGCCACAGCTTCCTGCCCAGGGACCCTCAGAACCAGCATGTGGTGACTTCTCCCCAGTGCTCATGGTGCAGCAGCCTCTGAGCTAGGGACAGGCTGCTCCTGGTCACCAGCCCCCCAGCTGCCTGTAATCCCACATGACCATTGAAATAAATGCCACAACAGGCTGGGAAACACTGGCACTCCTTGGGACACCATAGTTGTGCAGCCCTGGGTTTTAAGCAAGCGTTTTCTGCTCTTTTGATCAACATCCATGTTCTCCCTTCCCCCTCTACATCTCCTTCCAAGATCTGTTTAACCCTGAAATGCAAGGGGAGTAATCTAGGTTAAAAAAAACCCAAACCAATGAAAAACACAACAAAGGACCCCCTTCCGATTCCATCTTCAGGCACTTCTGCAGCTGCAAACCAGAGTGCAGGTTTTTTCCATTCAAAGCCACAAACTGGCCGGAATTTGCTAAAATGCTGGGCTGGTGCACATGAAACCTTCAGCATGCCTGTGAACTGCCCTGCAGCTTAAGAAATTCAGAACTGGTCTGTCTTTTTTCCCTCAGGAGCCCCCCAGATTTGCTGCCAGTGCCGTTGTGAGCCCCAACATCGCCCCTTCGTGGCTGGAACTGTCCTTCACGTGGCTGGGCCAGGGCCCCTCCAGCTGCTGTCTTGCACACTGAAACTGAAAAGCATTGGCGTGTTTACAGAAAGGGGTGGGCTCGCCCTGTCATCCCACCTTCTCCCCTTAAATTCCAGTCTGAGCAGGTCAGACTAAACAGGCTGTGTGTCCTCCAAAACAGACTTCGCCTACACCACCGTGCATCCAAGCCTTAGTCCTGAGTGGCCAGGAACTGCAGCTGATCACACAACTCTTTTATGACATTTTATCAGCTTTCATTTTGATCTCTGAAAATCAAGGTTCTGCTTATGAATGAGACTACTTTCTCTTCAAGGCAACATGGAACAGCAGCCTCAGTGCATATGTGCGTGAGGCAAGAGCAGTGGTGGAGCAGGGCAAAAGCACCTGCAGCACACCTTTGCACCTCCTTGCATTCCCGGCAGGACCATGCTGTGCCTTAGACCACTTACAGAGTTGCTTTATTCTGCTTTTTGCAGCAGGCAAGAATACTCAGCACACAGCCATGTTCCAGCCTCAGTGTGACTGTCACCCAGCCCCTACCTGAAGACTGCTAGAAGAGCCATTTTCCCCACACATCCCTCCCTAGGATCCCATTTTCCCTTCATCGATCCCAGTGTGAATCATCAAGGAACACCACCAGCCACTGCCGGGGTGGTAAAAACACGGAGCACTCAATGACTTGTTCAGGACTCCATTTCTCCATGAAATGGAGAAAACTTTCTTCCTCCCCCCCTCGCCCCCCACACCCTGCACCCTCCCAAGAAGCTCATGGCTCCTTTATCGGAATCAGTCAATGCAAACTGCTGGATGACACAAACCAGACGGCCAGCATCCGCTGCAGACAGGGACAAAAGATGGAAGCAAAAGATAATAATGGAGCACAGCTGGCTGATAAGCATGTTTAAATTTTGCAGAGATTAGCTGTGAGAACAGGAAGGCGTTCTTTCTCTCCCTTCTGTTTGTTTAGCTTTCTTTAATTGTTTATTTTTAGGATGAAAAACATGCCCGTGCAGACTTATCAAGCAAGTTAAAGCAAGGCAGAGGGAGAAATTTGTCTTGTTAGAAACATGAAAGCCCCATCACAGCCAAAAGTAAACAGGACTCTCCATTTTGCAGAGCCACGTAGGCTGGCGAGGAGCGGCGCGGCTCCTGGCTGTCCGCAGCAGAGCCGGCTGCGAGCGGGGCCGGCGCGGAGCGGAGCGCTCAGCCCCTGGGTCCGCCTGGCTCCCCTGGCTCCGCGACAGGGCGCGGGAGGGAGCAGGGCTGCACAGGCGCCTCCTCACTCGCTCGGCGGATGGACACGGCTGAGCTGGCGGGTTTCACAGCTCCTCTCACGCGGCAAAACCCTGCCCTTATTTATCTGGGCTGTCAGAGAGCGCTCTCTAAGTACAGGCTATTCAGCTGCAAGACTCTCCTAAAGTCCATGAGTGAGTGTCTGTGCCTGGCTTCCACAGATGTAAAACAAGCTCTGGAAAATAAGGTTTTTCTAAGGGGAACAAGCAAACAAAACACATTTAAAGGAAGAGCTGCAATTTAAGTGACTGACTCTGCTGTCACAGGATGAAATGGAATGTATATTTTCTCATGTATTTCACACACAGGAGACACAGGTTAAAAGATTTTGTTCCTTTTGTTTCACCAGCAGCTAAACTGTCATCATAAAATAGGGTGTTTCATTGCCCCCTCTTCCCCTGCCTGCCCTAAATCTGAACCTGCCTCTGCTCAGTTCCCACACGTGCAAAGCTGCAGCCCATTCTGTGGATCCCCACTGGTGTGAAAACTGCAGGATCACATCAGTGGTATTATAACATCTCACTTCTCCCTCCTTTCTGACTGACAGCACACACAGGACGTCCTGCATAACACACTTGTACAAAGATTAGGCCAGAAACTCTATCCGAGCTTCCTGTTTGCACCTGGTAATGCTACGAATGAAGAAAGAGGCCACAGGGTCAGCTGCACTCGGAGTATTTAATGCCACCCTGGAGAAGCAAAGCTCTGGTGGAGCTGGGTTTCCTACAGCTGAGCATCCCAGGGTGCTGCCAAGCAGCCAGAGGTGTGGCATTGTATGTCATCACCCTTTGCTGGAACAGCTGGAGCTTGGGCAATCCCAAGAGGCTGAGACAAAACCAGACCAGGAGGGTAGTTCTGTGATGCTCCCCTCTCACCTTACCTTTAAAGTAGTATCAGCGTGAAATGGAGAAAAAGCAAAGCCATTGAGGTCAAGCATGCTCTGTCAACAGACATCTTCACTGGGGAGGGTAGAAAAGTTTTTCTCCATTTTTCAGAATATATTAAGGGACCATTACACTAATACATGGACAAAGAAAGTACAACTGATAGAAACAATGTGCTTCTTGTGTTCTAAGTGCTGTGGCTTGTTCATGTGAGCCATCTTTTTGGACAGCTACACGGGCTTGTTTGCAAGACTGGCAGTGCAGATGTACAGAAACCAGCTGTACTCATAGAGCTTGTTAGTTGTGTTGAGGCCTGACAATCCCCACGACTCAGCTGAACACCGACCTGCTGCTTCCCCCGTTGTTCCCCTTGTTGTTGTCACTGCAAGGATTTTTGTTTCACAAACATTCACGAAAAAAAGACCTTTCTCTGATTAAAAAAAACCACTAAACCCTCCAGAAGTTGATTAATATCTCTGAAAAGCCTGTAGTTTGCTCCAGGAGTCCCTTCAACACAATGATACGAACTTATGTCAATCCCAGAGGCACCGCAGCCTTCAGAGGGCTGTGCTGCTCAGGCTTCCCCAGACATGTCTCTGGGTGGGAGTGCATGGGGTGGCTGGGTGGGGATCCATGGGGTGTCCGAGTGGGGATGCATGGGGCGGCCAGCGGCAGTCTGGCTAATGCCAGCACTGCCCTGGCAGTGCACAACTGCCTGGACACTGCCAGCACTGCAGGAATTCAGAACACTCTCTCTGCCTTTGATTGCAGAGACAAATTGACGGTTTATTTCAATAGATAAAGCAACTGAAGCCTCCTAGGTAATTATAATCAGCAGTAAAACACAGAGTTTGCCCTGAGAAGCTTCCTATCTAATTGCACGTATTATTCCAAAATTATTACAAAGCATTTCTTTCTGTCTGGGTTCATAAATGACAAGTATTTTAATAATCACCTGAAGTACATATCAAAGATTTAAAATGTCAGAAGGAATTTCAGGTGCTTTGTAAACACCTATTTTCTGTAAAATCATGCTTTTATGACAGCTCATGTAAGACAGAAATACAAATGCACTGTATACATAATTTGAAGGCCTACATAGTGTTTTTACATTTTTACATTTAAAAAGATAAAACAGAATGAATCAAATTCACACGCTGGTGGTACTTGAGTGCTTTGCTGCAGCGGCTGTCTCAGAACCCAGAATATATCAATTCACCAGCATGGACTGACCTTTCTCTTTTCTGGTAGTGGAGATGGGATGGAAGGAGCATATTTGAGGTGTCAAAGGTGAAGGATAGGCATTGATGCATGAAAAAAAGCTTAGCTTAAATCAAGAAAAGCACCAACATGGCTGCTGTGAGACCTGGTTTATTGCCTCCATACAATGTCTGCTTCCACATAGGAGAAACAGCAATAGAAGCACTGATCTGCACCCCAGCATTTGGGAAACAAATAACTGGACTGGCCAGATAATGAGGTACAATGCCTAATAATTGCAATTTTTTTCACTGTTTTTAAATAGGTCACCTCTTTCCTCTCTGACTCTGAATCGAATTTTCCTCTGTGCTGACTGCCAAGCATGTGACTCCTTGACGCTGTAGAAAAGAAAGCAGCAGCAGACCCTTGGGGTATAGAGATATTACAGCAGCCACGCAGCACATTTCTGCATTCAGAAAAGCTTTAGCACTGGGTCAGGCAACAGCTACTAAGCAAGGACATATGAATTTTTTGTCATGTTGTCAGAAGAAAATGTGGAACTGATAAGAAACACCTGTGGAAATGGAAAGCCATCTCAGAACCCAGGGCTTGTTTAGATGATAAAGAGATAAAATCTGAAGGCATGTATTGCAAGGGAAGATAATCTTTAACAGAATGTCTGTTTTGAACAAAAAAAAAAAAAAAAAGAAAGAAAGAAGTGGTACGTTTCAGGTAATTGACTTTCTGTGCAAAGAAAGGTCCTTGAGGATCATAAGGCAACATTGGTGCAATATGTAAAACTGTATGAGCTGCATTGGATGTTGTTCATTCATTTTTCTTCATGGAAACATGATGCTATTTACATTTTATTTGCACCTTGTAAATATTTTCTTAAAACCCCAGCAGGACACTGGAAAGCATAAAAGCACACATTACCAGCTGAACATATGTAACCAGAGTTTTCTCTTCGCTTGCAGCTCAGCCTGTTCCATGTGCTCTGATTTAAAGCCCTGTAATACACTTACCACATAGGAATTCTGTTTAGCTACACTTAACATTTTTGAGGGAAGGTTTGTCAGATCATTTGTTTTACTTAATGCATATGTATTTTCATGCCTTTGTCCTGCTTGATGTGAAATAAGCATTTTTTAAAGGAAGTCAATCTCGATTTTTCTTTTCATAGTCTGGAAAAGATGTAGTATTTAAATACTGAGAAATGTGCAGTACAGTGTGGATTTAATGGAAACATTGCCACGATTCCACGCTTATGTTGCGGCATTAAATCAGTCAGAAGACAGAGGCAAACTGCCAGTGTGTGCAATGCCCAGAGGAGGAGGTAGTTCCAGTAATAATTTTAGAGACTGTAAAGTGACTCTAAAATGGAAATCTCAGCAGCAGCTCTAGGAGGGCTCAGCTGCTCAAGATGCACAAGCGCATGCCCAGTTCTAAACACACAAGTAGCTCCAAAATCAATGAGACCACCCACAGGTTTACAATCCTTTGAAGAATTGAGCCCTTAATTGCTCACTTAGTGCTGCAAAAAGACGTCAAGTTTCCTTTGTTTTACTTATTATTAGAAAGGGCTTTGCCAACATAAAACACTGGAGGAGCCCAACCCAAACCAAATGGGTAAAGTGAGGAGCCAAAGCAGCCTTGCAGAAGGGCTGCTTTTTGCTAAAATTCTCCTGTTTCAGCTCAGGATGAGTTGCTCCTCCTGTTGTGGTCCACATTCAGCAACACTTTAGGCAGGACCACCAAACTGCAATTGCTTCCGCCTTTGGATGATGAGCAGTTGGCAAGTTCAGAAGGTTTGGCGATTATTTTCTTTATACACAAAGTCCTACTCAACAACCCTCTGTTAGAAAGGAATATTATTTCTGTAACAAATCTTTTTAAGATCTACTTGGAATGCCAAGCTTCTTTGTCTGCCAGGGCATTTCTACAGCTTCACAAACTCTGTTACATGTGAGGCACATGAACTTTAACGAGCTGATCCTTTTGCAGGGCGCGAGGCAGGGAAGTGTTAATATCGCTGCTCTACAGAGACATCTGATCTGCAAGGGGTCAGAAACCTCAGCTGCAGAAAATCCGGAAAGCTAAGCTAACTTTATTGGAGCTGTGCTGATTTATACCAGCTGAACATATGGCCTCAGAAGATTAAGTAGTCTGTATGAGAAATCTGTGGCACATCTGGGACACTCCAGGGCCTGAGTCACAAGATCATCCTTCCTGCCCATAACAATTGCAAACATGCCTCTACTATGCAGGAGCCTCTGCAAACTTTTTTGTTAACCTCCTGGCAAAGCAATAATGAAATTTTTGAATGACTGAGCTCAGGGAAATTTGGGGTTAGCTTATGCTGTTAGCAAAACCACTGTGTGCATTACACTACTTTATACAGGTAAGCCCAGACTACATAAAATATTGGGTTATTGTACGTGCAGTCATATTCTGAACAGAGACATAGCAGAAGGAATTTGCAGTCCAACATGAGGGAAGAACCTGTCAAAATCTTACACAATGGGATCTGGGTGTCCTTTCTTCCTCAGTCCTGTGCCGTCCTGGACATGAGCAGCTGAGGACCAACACATCACTGCCGAGATGTTTCCCTGTCTATACTTTTTTTACCATCAAGGGTTTTATGTCAGTGTAATGGCATACACACATTGCCCTCACTACCTTTTGCCCAGGCAATACGGAACTTCTGGAAATACAAAAGATCTAAATAAAGTCTCATATGTGCTTTCATAGGCTACTAAAGCATGATCATTTTGTAACTGGGACAGCTATTTTAGCCACAGCAATATTTGGTTAAGTACTGCTCCAGATCAGAAAAAAAAAAAAAACACAAAAACAAAGGAAAAAAAATCAAGACCCAAACAAAAAAAAGTTTAAATCTTATCCAAAGAGGTTATAAAAAAAAATTAAAAATAAAAAAAAAATTGAGCAAAGCCTGCACAGTTTGTGGGGAAAAGAAAGGTGAAGCTGTTCACCTGCAGGCCCTGATTGATGTTTGGGCTACTGCGATTCTCCAGACTTGGCTTCAAAATGATGCAATGTAAACTGCTCACAACATTCATGTTACAGCGACAGTGTAAGAAAATGGTACTGGTGAGAAAGGTAATTGCACCCGCTGGTCAAAAGAAACAGAACAATTCAATGAAAACTCATTTAGAACTTGATTTATTACTGCAATAATTAGTAAAAGGTTTCATATTGAGGGGATCAGTTTTGCAAATGACGTGAAACAGACATTGAAGAATAAGCAACACAGCATTTCTAATTATTAAGGGGAAAGTAGAATTGAACTGTATTTAAACAAAGACAAAAAAAAAAGAAAATAAAAGAAAAGAAGAAAAAAAAAAAAGAGAGAAAAAGAAAGAAAGAACAAATACATACCCTAGCCTGGAAAATTAATGAAAAATGTAATCCAATTACTCCAGAAGTTAAGAAACACAAAACCACTCCACCAGTTTTCAGAAAAATATGACACACAGCAAAACATTTAGAGGATTAATAACATATTCTGTGAGCTATATTTGTCCTAACCTTACAAGGATTTATTTTACAAGGGTTTATTTTTTAACACACTTTGTTAAGCTACCTGATGAAAAGGGGTAAACATCAAGTCACCCTCAATAAGGAGGGAAAAAAATGGAGAAACGTTTGCTTAGCATCCATTTTCTGCCTGTTATTCAACAACGAAGCAACATCTGTAAGCAGTTTCTCGAGCGCTCTGTGCAACCCAGCACCACCACCTGCTGTTTGGGAAGGAAGACTCGATTCCCCTTGTCTCACATATTAAATCTCCAGTACCGCGCAGGCAAAGAGAAAGCACTCATTTCAAACATTCAAAGATGAGGAGGACAAAGAAACAACACAACGAAAGAAAGCAAACTCCCACCACCCGCAGCAGTGTGGGGGAGAGGCAACTCTGCCCATTTAAACCACAGGGCGATCCTCCATCAGAAATGGGGTGAAGAAGCTTAGCTGGTCACAACAGCCACAACAGCAGGCTCTTCTGCTCTCTTGGCAAGGGTTTCCCACAAAATCTTTATAGACTTTGGCACTGCATATGACTTGTCTCAAGTGTGCTGCCTGTCTTCCCCCAGATCCCAAAGCTTATTGGAAAAAGAGGTTCTTCTGGCTGTGTTTTGGCTCTTCTGCTTATGGGGGGCTGCTGAAATTTCCTTGCACGATGCTTTTTCTCTGAAGGTCAACTGAATATGAGCCTCCCAGGTTTATACATGAGGAACACAGTAAGGTCCAAAGCTTCTCCTTCAAAAAACCTAGTGAGAAAGTCCCTCATTCCTTCCAATGGGCGTGATGGAAAAGCAAGCCTGTGTCATTTCCTTTTAATTAGTAATGGACCTATAAGAAAGAAAAATGTAGCTAAGGATGCCCTAAGAAAGCTAAAAGAAGATATTTAATACCAATCTGCTGCCTGTTATCTGAAAATGCAGCTAAAAGCTGTGTCAGCTGCACCTGAGAATTTGACCCAACTCCACACTGCAGGAATAACTGAATTACAACTGATGGGAACAACTGTGGGGGAGCCACACTCCATTCTCACTGTTAAATGACAGCCCAAAAGCTGCCTGGTTTGGTTTTTTTTTCCACCAGCTTTCCCTTTAGGCAGGTAAATCCCCAGCTTGGCCTATCCGCATATCTAATTCTTCCCAGGACCAGTGCTCTGTCCTATATCTTGTGCAGATGTGCATGGAGTGTGTTTAAAAGGGCATGTCACTGATTAATGGCAAACGGTGCAATTCCTGACAGCTAGTGAAATATCCCCCAGCTGCTAATCAGTGCTATCAACAAACTGTGATGTTAAGCACATGTCTTTCTGCGGTACAAGGCTCATGAAGCTCCAGAGTCTGGCTGTGGTGCCCAAAATTCTCATTTATGCCAAAGAGGGAAGGGGTTGGGGGGATGAGGGATGTGTCTGTATAGGTTTTGCTGGATTTTTGTTGCTGTTGCTTTGCCCCTAAATGAGAATTTGTTCATGCTTTAAGGCCGCTCTTTCTGCATTGCCTGTTTCCATTCAGCTCCTAAGTTGAGGTGATGAGGTTTTATTTATTTGCATGCCCAGTGCACACCTGGGAGTTGTAGAACTAAGCTTATTATCAGGTTGATGCAGGTTACATTTTTACCCTCTCCTGGTCTGGAATCCCAGAGCAGTTGCATGAGGCACAGTGTAGCCTGATCACCTCAAAACATCCAGAACTTAGAGGTTTCAGTTTGTAATTTCTGCCACCCCTTATTTCCCTTCTCAATTAAACCGTTAAAAGAACTCACAGCAATTTTAAAACTAGAGGGGTTTTTGCGTTAATATAATTTTTATTTTGTTTGTTTGTCTGTTTGATTGAATAGGGGTTTTTTTAATACAAAATGGAAGAAATATATCCTCTGCATCAACAGAGCTGCAGGTACTTGAGCTTGGAGCTGGACCAGGTAGGTGGTACTAGAGCTGGGGGAGCAGGCACACAAGACACTGCCTGCCCCACCACTGCAGAGGTCAGCCAGAAACCTAGACAAGGCAGAGAAGCAAATATCAGACACGTGGGTTGGAGTCCCATTTTCAGTCTTTTTTCTGTGCCTGTCTCTGCAGCAGAGATGCAACGTGAATGTAGTCTGCCACAGCAGCCATTGGAGTTAGGCAGGGAAGGCTTTATATCCACCTGATAGCTGAGATATGGATTGAAAAAGGATTGCTTCCCTCAAACACTGATTCACAAACACCTGAGCCGATGTTCACCTTCCCTGACTCCAGGAACTTCTAGAAAGTGATCATTTTTAAGTACTAACCTGTTTCTTTTGGCTGAAAAAGGGCTGAAGGGAATTGCTTTTAAATGTAGGTGCCCCTGTGTGCGCTTCTGTTCAAGTGCCCTGAGGCTGGAGGCTACATCACTATTGGCATCTCAAATGACCACAGGATCAGAGAGAGCATACAGATGTTGAAACTGTCATGTGTGTAAAATGAATATGAAACTAATACCTAAAAATATATCTGAATTTTAGTAAGAGTTAAATGAATGCAGCAGCAATCTGAAATATTTCCTATAATTATCTCTATCCTAGCATTATTGTAGTGGAAAAGCTACAATGTAACTCAGAAAATACAGACCACTAAAAATCTCTGATGGACCCCGGAAAAGACATAATACAGCACTAAACTTATCAGTGACTTTTATTCTGGGTATGCTGGGAATTCCCCTTTTGACATGCTTAATATTTCTTAAAAAGCAGGTAATCTTTTAACTGCAAATATGCAAACTGTCAACTGCATAACATGGACCATAAACATAGCAGAGTTCCTACTTCACTGAGCAATTAAAAGATCAAGGGGTTTTCATTTTAGTTACCTCAAGAACACTGAGTATAGAGATTTTTAAAAACACTATTTCTAAATATTCTAAAAGAAATCTGGTGTTCTCCTACTCTTTCGCCTGCGATTAACTATATTTATTTAAACTCTTTATTACTGAATCAGCAGAGGTCAAAAGCTAAGACCTATCCATCCTTTCTACCTAAAGGAAATTCCACTCTGATGTCTCTATGTTCTCTTCATCCCCTTTTCAATATATTTTTAATAATACTGGACTTTCTGAGAGCCTTGCAGGCGTCTAAGTGCACATAACCCAACGCTATCCAGGTTTATTTGGTTATTCACTAACCATGCAAGAGGAAGATGGCTCTCAACATTATGACTACCAGAGAAAAAGTCTGATGGCATAGACTGAAAATAAGTATTTAAGAGAAAAAAGATAATAATGTGATCAGAATTTGGTGATTAATTTCTGATGACTTGTTATGACTTAAATCTGAGGGAAACAGACCTTACTGGCCCTTAAATCCTCCATACCATATAGAGTATACTTTTATTTCAGAGACCAATCTAAGTGAGATCTTCTGGTTTCAGAAATGCCTCTTGCCTCATTAAATCCTTCTCCTTTTGTCAAGCCTGAGCTCTTTCAGAGATGAGTGCAAATTCTGAGGTACTCCAGTGAGCAAATACTCTCCCAAGTTCAAGTTTTCCAGTCTAATCATGTTACCAAAAACTGCTTTCTTAATGCCCTTCTCAGTAATTTGATTGTGACTGAGATCAAGCTTTTCTAGCTCTGACAGCTCACTGAAGACATCAGTAGGAATTACTAATGTTTTACGGGATGCTAAATATAATTCCTTAAGGGTAAGGAGGAGAATAGAGGGAATGAATGCTCCTCCGTTGACTGAAGTTCATCATGTGCAAAGATGCTACGGAGCCAAACTCCACTCCGGGGAAGGGCTGATGGGTTACCCTGCTGCTGGGGAGGCTCAGCACTGCCAGACCCCTGTCCAGATCTCAGATCCTGCCCGATCCAGGACGGTTCAGGTGCCCCAGCTCCACCAGGGCACATCTGCTGGGATGCTCCTAAGATTACTGTCAACCTCCTAAAGACACACAAGCCTTTGCAAGCCTTCGCAAGCCTTCATAGGCTCCTTTTATAGCTCCATCCCTGAGTTTCTTGTTCTTCAGAACTGAGAAACCTGGTGACAAATATACCTTCAGAAGACCCAGCTGAATGAAATTTATCCTGTTATTCATAAGTAAACATCTAACACTAAAGGGAATTCCTTCAGGGTCATCTGATAGCCTTTTGCCTGAGAACTAAACTATTCTGAAAATAAGATAAGAACAACTTAAGATACGTGCAACTATCACTGTTTTCAGCCAAAGAAGAGTTTAAAAGCACTTTGTGTATAAATTCCTTTCTAATATCCTGTATTAGTTATATTGCTGTAATAATAGCTGTAAAAGATATATTGCAATTTACTCCTCTGTATCTGTATTTGAATATAAAATTGTTAGTGTTTACAGTTAGAGCACTAGTCCTCTGTCCTCTGTCCTCAATATATTTCATAAACTAAGTTCTCTAGGGTTGCATAATTTGTTTTATTTTGAGCTCCTTCTCTTGAGTGTCTATGATGTGTGCTCTGACACCAGTATCCCTCTCCAATGCTTTTTTTGAGCTTCTGTTATCTACATTTTCACAATTTTTTTTCAAGAAAGGATAAAATAATAATGCATGCTTTGATGTATGCTGATGCACAATTTGCTCATTTGGTAATCCCATGCATGTGATGAATAACCACAAAGGGACTTTATATTAATGTGCCTCTAATTGTTTATATCCTACGACTGAGTCATTGTTCGCCTGTGACTTTCCAGCATACATCATCATGTATAGCTACATACCTTAGGACAATCATTTTTAAACAGCTTACCCTCCGAATGTAACTAGACAACTTCAGCTGAAGGGCTCAACTGCCGGAGCAGGAACACTGGAGGGCAAGAGTCATCAGTCATCCTCAAAACAGGCTGTTGATCTGATCATCTCATCTTCCACATCCTTACAGCATTACTGCTTTTTAAAAAAATATTATTCCTCTGCCTTTCACGCCCTTTGCTAGCTGTCTGCTTGTTTCTGAGCTCCTCATGTTTGTTTTTTGCTGTTTTAAGAGTTTTAATAGACCATACAGCCTTTTCTCTTGCATTTTTTGTTAACTCTTCCTTTTTCTTCCATATACTAGAAGGAATATTAGTGATCCTTCTCCTGACACTTTCTGGACTAACAGTGCAGCACTCTGGCCTGAGAGAATACACACCCTTGCTTGATTTGTGACTCATGCTCCTGCCAGCTGGAAGGTGCCTCTGCCTTCCCGTGGAGATGCTGGGAAAGACGAACTACTGGGCTGTCCCTGGATGTCAGTAGTGATGCTGCTACCCAAGGGACTGGCCTTGATCTCTGCAGGGGACGCCTGTGACGTGTAGCAACAAACAGAAGATTTCTCATTCTATGCACAGGTTTTGCCCTCCAGCTCTTCTGCAGCTGCTGGCTCAACCATGAATTTCAAGACTGAATTATTCCTAATATGTTTCAAAGGCAAAGCTGCATTTTTAAACTTCTTGTTGAACTTATGAGCCAATTTGAATGTTTTCACTGCAATTTTTCATGTTTTCAGGGTTTTCCCTGTTCTTCATGCATTTATTTCTGTTAAGGTAAAGACACAAATACTTCTGGAAAAAAAGACGAGTACATGAAATCATCAACTACACAGTCTATTAGCATGAAATTCTGTTGAAAAAAAATTTATAATTACATAAATTCAGAAAACTTTGATTGCTATTCTTGCTTCTTTTCTGATTTATAACAACCCTGGGGACCTGGATTTTCTGGTGAAACACAATGTCATTTCTTCTTCCATTATAAATGGAAGGATCTTGAAGCTATAAAATACATTTGCTGCATTTCAACATGGGTCTGAATAACATTGCTCCTTGAAATGTTGTATTAAACCTGCCTTTTAGCATACTATAAAGTAATTTCAGTACCTTTAGATATAAGGTGACTTCCTGTGTCATACAGGGAATAGATATTGCTAGGAGAGGTTTATAATTATCAAAACCTTGTCATATGAAAATAGTTTATACATGTCTGTTGGAACTGTGCTTTTTAAATAATGAGTTTTTGTCTGTCTACTCCAGGAAAGTAGAAAATAATGGAATATTTATGACAGCTAGTTATTTACATCCCCACAATTGTAATTAATTCATTTCTGAAATTGTTTCTTTCTTTCCTATCTCTTTGTCTAACTATTCTCCCATTTTCCAACAGACAGTCCACTAAACTATCAAGTTTCTCTCAAGAGCTATTCTGTTTTATCTCCTGATACTTCTGAAAATACTCTCATCCCAGGTATTCAGATAGAAAATCTAAGCTTACTCACAGTCATTTATGCAGCTGGGAGGAAGAGCAGTGATTAAACCATAATGATCATCATCCCTACTGGCTCAAGGAAAGTTTCCATCTTTTGCTGAAATGGATATTAAAAAAAAAAAAAAAAAAAGAGTTGAAACAGCTAACAATTAAATTGGAAACAAAATGAAAATATGTCTTGCAACATTCCTTTGGTTCTATTCTTACTTACATCCTGCGAGTGCAATCTCCCACAGCCTTTCACTTGAACACAGAGGTCACCTGCGTCCCCTGTGAGGTCTCTGTTTGCACAGCCCACTGCCCCACAGGGAGCAGCAAAGGGCATCCTGTGGCCTCAAGTGCCTCAGGCTACCTTTCCCAAATGGAGTGTTTGCCTGGAAATGTCTCATGTTAATGTTTTCTTGGAAGACACTTAAAAGTGACCTCCAGAAGGGTTAGAGACTTCATAAAGGGGCAAGGCTGACGATGCCACCACCTTTGTAAGGGATACATTTGACCGCGATGTGAGTCCCTGCAAGGCTCATTATTACTTCATTACTGTAGTCTTGAAGGGAATTCATTCTTGGAGGAATGAATCTCTAATGCAATTTCTTAACTTCCCCTGCCAGGTTCCCTCCAGCTCTGCTGGACAAGACCCTTTGGTACTTGCCATAGACCCTGCTGCCTGCAGCCACAGGCAATATTCCAAAGCCCCTTCCCAATGAATGTCCCATTTTTCTCTCCTTCTGGAAGTTTAACTTCCTTCAGCATGCTCAGCTTCTTCCTACGCCACAGGTCTCCTCTGAAAACCCTGCTTTTACCCAGTGCTACTCCAGTAGAACATTTGCAGCTCTCCATTCTCCTGCCTAACTTTGTTTAGCCCGCTGCTGAGCACAAGACACAAGATGTGCTGGCAAAAGGAAGCTTTAACTGTACTGGGATCCTGGCAGCCTCCTCCCCTGGAGAGAGCCGTGTCAGCGTTTCTTTGCCTCATCCAGCTGCTGATACTTTTATGAATATTTAAGAACTTGGAGTGTAGTTCTCTATCAAACTTGAATGTACTTGAGCAATGGAATCAGGACAGATAGGACTATGACTGAGTAACCTTAGTTTGTTTTCTTCTTTAAACAGGGTGAAAGTAGGATAAAAGTAACTTAAAAATAGTGTGTGTGCCATTATTAGTTTATGTAGTGCACTATAACAGAAGTTTTCATCCTTTTAGAATTATCTGAATTTTCCAAGGCAAGACCTCACAAATGAGACTAAAGTAAAACTTTGGATGTCTATAGCAAGTCAAACATTTTGAATCTATAATTAATGGAGAAAATTAAATTCCTTTAAAGAAATTATTTATCCCATTTTAAAAAAAAAGTAGATTAAGACATGGGATTTCCAACCAAACACAAAATTAACTGCAAAACTTCAGACTTCCCTACCACAGTTTATTTTACAAGCTCTGTTCCTCAAATACAACAAAGGTATGGTCAGTCCTTGTCAACACTCTAGAAGTTATAGTGCTTCTAAGGAAACAAATACTATTAAAATAGCAGACTATGAAGAAAATCCCTCACTTTTCAATTAATAAAAATTATTATTCTCATTTATAAGTAAGAGGAAGGGTTATTTTGTTAAAAAGTGTGAAAATCAGATGGATTTTCACTGATGGTTTTCATTATTTTAATCTAAGATATATATTTCTGGCTGTACAGTAATGCCTAATGCTTATGTCTAATAGATTTCTGACCTCTACATTTTTGTATAGATCTCTCATCACCCTGCTCTGACGTGTGACTCTATGCATCTGACTCAAGCGCTTTTTGATACAGTAACTTACATAACCGTGAAGAAGAAAAGAACCCACAAACAATTGCATTTTCAGAGTGCCTGAGCTTTTTCAGCAGCAGTTTCAGGAACGGGACCCCAGTTTGGCGAGCAGGTTGTGCCCAGCATGTCCTGCACCCCCAGGCAGTGCCGGAGCTGCCAGCGCTGCGATAGCGACCCTGCCGCTGCCCGCTGCGCAGCCCGGCGCTGCCGCAGCCGTGCCGCCGAGAGCACGGGAAAGGGGCACTGAAAGGCTCCCGACGGCAGCAGCAGCACATAGAGAGCTCAGCTGGGGCCGCTGCCTTCCCCGCTGAAGCCCCTCTCAGACAGCGGGTGCCCGCGACAGCTCCATTGAGCTCTAAGTGCCCTGGGGGCCCGCAGGGGTTCCTGCGCTCACAGCTCTCTACAGCCCTCAGAGGGTTTCAGGGAGGCTGGGAAGAGCAATGCTTTGCCAGGGAGATTTCCATTTAGATTCAACAGCACCTAAATATTTATATTAAGACGGATCGAGGATGGTTTTGCAATAAAAGCAGAGGCTGGGGAGTCATCCCTGGGTGCTGTCACAACCCTGACAGAGGCTTTCTGTGAAACTGTAAAACCATAGAATCTGTTCGATTCCAACTGTTAGCCCAGCATTGCCATGTCCTCAACTAAACCTCGTCTTTAAGCACCGCATCCAAACGTCTTTCAAATCCTTCCAGGGAGAGTGCCTCAACCACCTCTCTGAACAGCCTGTTCCAATGCTTGAGAGCCCTTTGGGAGAAGAAATTTTTCTTAATATGCAATCTAAACCTTGCCTGGTGCAACTTGAGTGCTCTGCTCCTCACTCTTGGAGCAATAACTCCACAAATACATATAGGTACCACCTCAGACCCAGGGGCACCAGTGGGCTTGGGTACAGGTGACAGAGCCAAACCAGGAGTCGAAGGCCCCTGATTTCTTTACCCCTAAACCAGAGATATAACCATCATGCTTGCCATTTTTACAGCTTAATTCTTTAGCACTAGCAAACTGTTCCGGGATCTCTGACCTGAAGGTCTGTACTAGTGCTTTGATTTCTGAATTGTCTCTGCATAGATTGTTATTGAACTAAGCAAACAAAAAGATAAAAAATTGTTATTGAATTAAGCAAACAAAAAGATAAAAAAAAGGAAAGAACAAAGTCTTCATCAATTGCACATCTCCACTAACCCCCCCCAACATTTCATTGATTGACTGAAATATTTAGAAAGCAGTTATATCACTACCTAAACAGTTTTGGTTTTAGAGAGGTACGATTAAAATCCAGCAATCATTTTCCTCCTGAATGCTTGAAATAGGAATGATTGCTTCAAGGCTTTGCATTACAATTATTCCACTGAGAATTATTTTTATAATTATTTCCACTCCAGCTATGTGCTGACATTTACATATTATGTTATAGGTTTCAGCATGTTCCCAGCTCTGACTGTGTTTTGCACTGTAGGCTAAATTCTTGTGTTATTACTGGTGTTATTTTTCTAATGTGTCTCTCTGAACTGTCCACATGGAAAACATTCTGGCCTGATGATATGCTTTGTTGGGATTACAACTGGGTCAATTAATAATGGTCAGTGATCAGAAGCACCACTCAGCCAGGTTACATAGTTTAATATGACAGGGTAATTCTTTTGTCTTCTTTGACAAGTCACCTGTCCCTAGAATGACATAGTTCATGAGAATGACTGAAAGACTCGAGCATCTTTTTTTCTAGGAGCAGACTCAAAAGGATCAGTCTGGTGAGAAATACTTAGCTGACACGATCACAAATGAGTCACAGATATGGAGCAAAAAAAGGTGATAAAAAAACCCCAAACATTGTTTCTGTACCTCAAGTACTGTGTCCAGTTCTGGGCCCCTCATTAGAAGAGGGACATTGAGGTGCTAGAGCATACCCAGAGAAGGGCAACAAAGCTGGGGAAGGCAACCAGCAACAGGACAAGAGGAAATGGCCTCAAGATGCACCAGGGCAGGTTCAGGTTGGACATCAAGAATTTCTTCACAGAAAGTGTGGTTAAGCATTGGAACGGGCTGCCCAGGGAAGCAGTGGAGTCACCATGCCTGGAAGTGTTCAAGAAATGACAAGGTGTGGCACTTAGTGCTGTGGTTTTGTTGATATGGTGGTATTTGGTCAAAGTTGGACTCGATGATCTCGGAGGTCTTTTCCAGCCTTAATGATTCTTTGCCTCTGATTCTATGTCCTTATTTTCCCACTTATGAAGAGTTCAGCCAAGACTAAGTAGCTGAAAGTTGCAACCAAAGAAGCTTTGAGGAAAAATGCAACACCTATTGATGTCAGAAGATAACTAATTATTACATCTTATCAGCTGTTGCATCTTATTCTACATCAAATGTTTTATTGTGGTTGCATGTTTTCCTAAAAGGCTTAATACATTTTATACAGGTTTTAATATGGAAGTCCCATTGCTCATGGAATAGAGCAATTCAGGGAAGCTGCTCATAATGTTTCTGCCTTTAGAAACTTGATTCTGCAATCCTGGACTACAAAGTTCCTTGGAAACAATAACTCATTGGTACAGACAAGAGTCATTCCACATAAACTACATCTGATCTGCTCTGTTTCTCTGACACTGGAATATCAACATGTCCATTTTCAATAGATTTTAAGTAAATTTTCCCTATTTTTATCAATGATGGTACTCATTTTCACTAGCTCTTAATTTATTTAGAAATCAAGCATAAAGGTATGGGAGCTTTTCATACTTAAGGTAATATTCATCCTCAGACAGGGATATTGAAATTTAAGTCTGGATGTGTAAACATCTGCATGTGAGCTGGAATTATCCTAAACAGCTTTCCATCCTAACATCTACTTCCAGGAAAGCAGGACTCTGCTTCACATTCCAAGCTTTTCTCATGAATATTTCACAAAAGATGAGTGAAAAGACACAGGCTGATTACATCAATACAGAGATGAACCAAGTGGTTGATGGTCCTAGGATGAAGTTTTTGACTGTATGGTGTCTTCACTAAGGCTGCTCACACAGCTGAATTAAGCAATAACACTTTCCTCTGGTACCTAAAAAGCTGCTGATTTAAGAGTGGAGGCAGAGCTGCACAGAGGGTCTTGAGTCACTGCTGAAGGCTGAAGACGTAAAAATCATCTAGGAAAGTTAAGGAAGTTGGAGTAATTACTGCTTTGAGAGTTTTGCTTGGCTTTGCAGAGGCTCTTCTACAGGCTGCAAATGGAGGAAGGAGGAAAAAGAGGAGGGCAGGGGCCAAAGACCACCAACCACCACAACTTCATCTCAACAAAGGTTCTGTCAGGGATTTTTTAGCAGAACACCTCCCATAAAGTAAATTAGCAACTTCAGTGCAATTTACATGGACTGAACTATATTGCTGAAAAGGAAAATTATTTCTGACCCAGTACTCCCTTTGTCTGGAGTATTGTGTTTCTAAGGAGACAAGTGGGAGGCTAGAACTGGGTTTTCTGCTGATTTTCCTTGAAACTTAATTTTTGGCACAGATGAAAATGCAGTTGAATGAATCAGAGATTAGTCAATATGTGTAGTTTGGGGCTGAAATTTCCAGAGCATTCCTTCTAAAAGCAGCCCTTCAGAATTTTGTTTGTTTGGATAAAGTGCTAAGGTAGATCATATCCTCACATTTTAAGTCTAACACCTAAGGCTTGCTAGTTGAAAAAAAAAGTTGGAAAAATAGTGTGAGCTCAAGCTTCTTACTTGATCAGTTTTCCTTCTGTCAGCCACCCATTGCCTCCAAAATCTGAATAATTTTCCCTGAATATTTGGAATATATCTATATTACTGCACAGCACATGATCAGACTCAAAAGGGGAGCAGTACAAAACGTACCCTGGCAGTCACTTGTGATACCCAACACACATTTAGCTGTTAACATTGCTGGTACCTGAGTCTCTACTTCAGGTCACTGAAGAGGTGTGAGAGGTTGTGAATGGTTACAAATGATGCTGCCTCATCTCACCACCAAAACACTCAAAGCTTATCTGCTTGCCAAGCTGATAGCGTTTCCCATTCCCATCTCACAATTTCCTGCTGTCCTACCATCTGGAAACACAGTTGAGGAACCAGTGTTTGTGACGCTGCTTCTCTAGTGAAAGCAAGCCAAAGATGGACCCAGGAGCCACAAAATGTCCTACTCCAAAGCACTGGAGTATTGAGTAAAACTAATTTTGCAGCCCATTTATCAGCTAGGGAAATTATATCCATGTTCCCAGACTTGATCCAAGTGCCAATAGAGACACAGTGAAAAGCAAAGCTTACTGTTCAAAAGTTTTTGCAGAGTTTCCACCTTGCCTGCCAGTGAGATAGTACTGCACTGTAACTGGAGAGTGCTGCAAGATTTTCTGAGTTGTGAAAAAATTCCAAGTTTCCAAAAAGGACATGCCTTTCCTATTACTTGGGGGAACTTTCGAGCACAGCTATATACCTTCTTTAGGTTATACCCTAGTCTGAAGAAACATAAAGATTATTTTTCTCTGAGCTAAGGGGCAATATTCTTCCCACATTTCTTTTTATAAACTTTGCCACAGTCACAGTAAGAAGTTCCATTTTCATCAATGTTTTTTTATCCTTCCAGGCTATTTCCCCAAGGAATGGAATGCTAACAAACCCCATGTTGTCCATCCCCTTCCACACCTCTGAATTCTAATGCTGTCTTCCAGATGCACTGTTTTTGGACTTTCTGCTGCTTGTCTTATTTGAACCTCTCCTCCACTTACAAATCCTCCCTCCTTTTACTTTTCTTCTCTGCTATTGACAACTGCACCCTTTCCTCCTTCTCAGACTTCACATTTCCTGTAATCTTTGATCCTGCCTCCCCCAGCCTCTGTGCTACACGGAAGTTCTGGAAAAAAAAATTCTTCAGACACTGTTAAGGTTTCAGTTTGCTGTGTTGTGTTCTTCATTGACACCATAGGATAATAAATTGCTTATGTTTAGACAGCTCTGGCTCTCTATATTGTAAATTTGTCCAGCCTAATTTTGACTGTACTGATGCCAATGCCCTCCGAACAGCTGAAGCATTCAAACTTCAATCTCAGACTGTCAAATGGGGCAAGTTACCCTCCCCACTGACTTTGTGCTCAATTCAGCCTTTCATGATACTCCATGAAATAAGTTTAAATTTCTTAAACTTGAAAGTCAGCATACTGCAGTCCAGCTGCAGAGTTCATAACTGATTCATTCAGTCCTCACGCTAGCTCCAAAACTTCTCTGCGTTTCTTATCATATTTTTTTACCTTGTTTTCAGGACATGCTTAAGCCTCACAGTAAAATCATGCCTTACCATTTAGTTACAACACACAGACTTCTCTCTGGCCTTCAGAAGGGATCTCTCTGACAGATACAAACCTTCTGCTTTTGCACATCATGAATAGTCTCAGATTACACAGAAAAGATTTAAGACCAAGGCTGGGATATAAATCCAAGTCTGCCAGCCTAGAGACTCCAAAACCTTAGTGAGATTTTCTAGCTGAAGTCATCAGCTCTCAGACCCAGCTCCCCCACTGATCAGTCCTCAGAGAATAGATTCTTGGCCTCTGCTAGCTCACTTTCCACTCAGCACTGACTACATCATCCTTGTGGGTCACTCAGGAAAATGAAAATAAATATAGTCCATGGCAACCCCTCCTATATCATTTTGTGTCTGCTTTCTGCATCGCAAATGGTGTGTTATGTGGCTTTCTTGCCACAGCTGTTTTTTCTAGCTCTGAATGCTTTATCACTGCACCTATTCTCTCCCACTAGAATAAAGTTTGCATCCAAATGATAAATCTCATAAATTTCTTTCTGGATTTAGCCATCCTCAAGAGCCAGCTAAGGAGAAACCTACTGCTGACAGAAAGACAGACACCCCAGTGCAACTATATAGGGATGTTTGAGCACAGGACCACCTGCGTTCCACTTTTTGTTACTCACTCACCCCTTTTTTTGAGCCAATGAGTTGTGTAATCATGCACATCTGTGCAAATACAGCACACAAAGAGCCCCTGGTTGTCAGTGTCAGCTCGCTCTCTCCTCCTTGGGGTTTTGGCTGCAATCATGTTTGATGATGGACAGAGTCAGCTTTGGATAGAAGAGCTACGTCAGCCAGCATTGCATGGAAAGTGTATGCTGTCCATGGGCTTTGAACCAGACAGCTGGACACACGACTGATTTTGCTTTCAGTTCCAAATCTAAAATTATTATAGAGGTTACACCAGTGACTACAACTCATTTTTCACAAGTGTGAAGAAGTCACTGACACGGTGGAAGAAAAATAAAACAGAGGATGACTCAATGCTAATATGAAAGAGCACAGAAATGTATCTAAAAACTCCAGATTATTTTATCTGTTTCTCTTCTGGGACCTGTACATGTGTTTGCAGTAGGGTGTGATGGGGAGTGGGGGGGCGGGCAAGGATGTCAACATGTGAATGAGTCTACTGGAGGTACCTGTGGAAAGTCAGCATTTTTCCCATATAGAAAAAGTCCTTGAGACTTAGAGCATGGGAAGGTGACTGGTGGAATAAATTGTGCAGAAGTGTATTCTTACAGATGCCTGTGCCGGTATTTGTGAGGGTAGACTGGCCTCAAGATCAGTTTGTTTCCTGGGGACTGGCAGTCTTGTTTCTTTCTTTTCTATAAAAGGCTGTATTCTGGAAGTCCAGGAATATTTCTGGCATGTTTATGGAGAAAACAATTATCCCTATGACCTCTGCAGTACTGTGACAGGTGACTCATAAACCACCGGTCTCCAAACTGCAGCTGAAGGCATTGTTCTGTACAGCTGACAAAAGTGAGTGCTTTTGGGATGCCATGTGAGATAGAGAGATTGATGCAAGTTCATACAACCACTCCATTGAAATGATTCAAGTGACTCCTCTTCCTCCTTGAAGGTCTTAATGGTTTCTCTCGATGCAATCCATCATATTCACTTTATCAGATATGATGTCCTTCCATTGCTGTCAGCCAGTCGCAAATTTTAAAGCAAACATTTTCAGTTTTCTCTGATCTGATCCTTATCCTTGGGAAAAGCTTCCAGCAATCATACATAAATGAACATCATTTCCCTTTCCCTTCCTCCTAAAAGCCTACTACCTCTGCTTGGCTTGCTGTGTGCTGAGGCCACAACATATCACATTAACAGGTAAGGTCTTCTCATTTCTCTCCTACAGATCTGTTTATATTTTTTCCTTCACTAGAAATGCCTCTTTTGGTGTACTCTGTGCCTAATATTGTGGAGACCTGGTCTTTCACACAACATAGAAACACAAATAATTAAAAGAAATGTGTGAGTGTGCATGTATGAGAGTGGTGGAGCAATCCCCCCACATTTCCAACAAGAATACAGAAATTTAACTCAGTTTCTTCCCAAGAAGGTAGCTCATTAAGCTTCCTGACAGGAAAAAGGACTCCATTAAATGTTCATCAGCAGCATGTCAGAGCTTCAGAGAGATAGGACTTTTCCTGTTGGAGGGGCCTTATTCCTAAAGTATGCACTCATAAAAAAATGAGGACTTAACACAATGAACTCCTGTGGCTTAAGACTTACCTGGAGCTAAAACTGCAAATCAATTCTCTCTACTAGACTTTGCTATCAGTTAAAACAGTACACTCACCATTGAGAATATATATTTGAAGCTTCTTTATTCATCAGGCAAACTACCAGACATACCTGCTGCGATGAGCTGGAAAGCAACACCGTTACAATGGACTTACTTCCATCTATCAAGCTGAAAGAAGGGAAAAACAAACTAAACCGACCAGACAAACTAACAAACAATTATTCCTCAAAAAACCCAAAATCACATCATGAACACAAAACACAAACTCCAGGATGACTAATGAATACATACACAGAAACTCATCTATTAACAATATCAGCTTACAAAATCAACTGGTTTAATGAATGTGAAAACATGTAGGAGGGATCACACACCAGAACAGCTATTTAAATTTTAAAAACTTGTTCTTGTTCTCTGCTTCCAGCAGAGAAGTTTTTCATTTATGATAAAAAAAAAAAAAAGTGGGCCATAATATGACTTATTTTGTTATTAGATCTCAGCACTGCCGACACATTAAATCATCTCTCTTGCACCTATTAGACATGGAACAAAAAAACAGATCCAAGCTTTGGCCCAAACTTTGAGAAATTTAGTTTGAGATAAAGACTGCAATTTCACAATTTCTAATTATTTGGTTTGCATGTTTTGGCTTTAGTTTTTATTAACTGAATCAAGAAGTTCTGATTTCACCAAAGTCCCTGTCAAAGTCTATTAAGCATGTCCTTGAGTAGTGATTAAGGACCACTAAGCTAGTCCATTCTGTCATCCCTTTCAGCCTCCTGCTTGATCTCATGGACTCTCACTGAATTTTTTCTTCATTTACTTTATTTTCATCTCCTTTTTACCACAGGAGAAGATTTATGGATGTCTCACAGAGCTATATTTACCTTTTTGGCATAACCTTTGTACTGACATCCTGAAGCTTCCCTCCAGGCACTGAATTCGGGTATGAATCATTATGAAAGATCTCAGGAGCCACCCTAACACAGTGGCTTTCCCTTTCTCTTTTTTTCCCACCAACTGACCAGTACAAATGGCACCTAAAGAAGTCTACCAAATAATTTCTTTTTTGCTGTTGTTGCTGTCGTTTTACCTGTTCACTCTCTGCCAAATGTCAGGCCATGACCTCGGATCATGCCTACCATAGTAACAACAACCTGAATCTGTAGGATAGAAACTTCAGAAAATAAGTCAAATAAATGTAATAAAGGTTGTACTGGTTTTTGTGGGTTTTTTTGTTTGGTTTCGGTTGGTTGGTTGGTTGGTTTTTGGTTTTGTTATTTGGTTTGATTTGGTTTTTTTTGTCTGGCAAATGCATTTACAAGGTCTTTTTTCTTATATTCCTTCTATATGCTCAGTTCAATGAGACTATCTCAGTTCACAACAGCTTCAGCTTCTCCCAGGATAATGTGAGAACATTAATGCACGTCCAGACCTCTTCTAACAATGCCAGTGTAAAATAGGCACTGAGCAGCAAGGCCTTGAGCAGCACATATTGTTCTACTGCTTTAAGGTAAAGTCATCAAGCAAGCAACAAGTTCCACTGTGTCTTGGCTTATGTAGCAGGTTGTAAAGAAAAGAGAGGGAGCTGGTGCTGGTGTGTCCTTGGATGGAAATCCCACCGGTTTTCCTGCCAATGCCTTGATCCTGTCAGTTACACCACACCACAGGTGCACAAAAACACAGCCAGTGTCTGGAGCCATTTCAGCACTCAGCATTACTAGATCAATCACTAGGCCCTTGGAAATATGAAGATGCCATTAAAATACATCAACATATACTCTATAGTCTATCCAACTCTGACAGAGAATGTGAAATCTTCTTTATATCAATGGCACATAATGAATTGAACATACCCAATACAGGCAGATGGAAAATTAATGAACAACGTGTACATATTTTTAGGGTGGTCTTGAAGTCTCTCCAATGTAAAAAGGAATTTCCCAGGAATGAACTGTTACTTTTTCTCCTTTGTGAATAGCATATCCAGGCAATAGAATCGGGCACAAATTTCCACCAATTTTAAACCATTCTTACTTCAGCTCATTTTGTTCATTTCTCTTCTAAACTTGGGGGCAACATTTCAGTGATTAGGAATTTGGGCTTTATTTCTATCTTGTGTTCTACAGACTGACTTCAAAGAATTGCTGCAGTGCACAAATATGACTCCTTATGTGTGAAACAAGTGCCTGTGAAATCCTTGGGCAAGAAATTCAAGGTCAGAATCACTGATCCAGTAGGAAATTTTGGGTTGAATAGTCGTTTTTTTTTCCTACTGCTTTCTAGTAATCACTTTACAGAATACAAGTAAAACACAGTCAGTATAGAAACCAAGTACTTTGTATAACACTTTAAACACAGAAAATTTTGATATATGTATAAGTTTAAACTATCGCTGAGCAAAGCAATTATTTTGGCTGTCATAAACATTATGGTTGCCACATCTCAAAAGATGATTTTCATCTTTATCTCAATGATTCAACTTTAACAGACTCTCAGAATCAGAAATGGAACTAAAAATTATACTGCCTGCATTCAAATGCTCTTGTACTTCATAGAATAGCATTCCATATTTTCTGCTCAATTGAAGGATCGTGTGTTCTCCTTTGATTGAAAGAATATTAACCTCTGCTTAGGCCACACAGTTTGCTTCAGTTTTCTCTGCACAAGGCACAGTCTCCTTCGCATCATTCCAGACCAAATGCGACAGTTGCTCCACGATAAAACTGCACAAATTAAAGAAATCACAATAAATTGACTGCATTGTGGGGAGCCCAGAACAGGGGAAAGGAAAACAGGGCCTCAAGTAAATGTTGCTCGCTGAAGTGAATCATCTAAAGGAAGGTTATGTCATGCATCTAACTTCAGGAAAAAGAGAGGACATAGAAGTCCAACAAAAAAAAATCAACATTTGAGAGTCTCAAATAAAACAGCAACTTCTTAATTTTCTCCAAAACAGATACGTTTCATTTCACTGTGAACATAAAAAAGATTGGCTCTGTGAATTGGAAAGACTAAAGCACTGCAGCATGGGTATTTCGGACGACTCTCAACTGGTCACTTTGCTTCCTGACACTCTTGCTCTCTTTTCACTGCCAGAGAATATTCATTCCAATGAAATATTAATTTTTGGCCTTTTCCTCTCTTTTCTTAATGTTTTTGCTTTAACAAAGTCAGTTGGTTTTTTTCCATTTAGTGGAAAAATCTCATTTCTACAGCCCCTTGAAGCCTTAGGATTAAAGAAGACAAAAAAAATCTTTGCTCAGACAGCATGTGGTCTATGATATTTCCCAGTGCATCATATGCACCAGACCACGTAGCTGGCCTCGCCCCATGGAAGGGTGGTCCTTCCAGTTGTGGATGTCCTACCTCTCCCATTACCCCAAGGTGGTGATGATTCAGGATGGTTCATGCTGCCTCACAAGTCCTACTTTCCCCCATCTCTCACTGCTGTTTAAAAGCCCTCAGTTCCACAGCTTGAAAATAATTTACATCTATGATGATTGAGATTTACAGAAGCAGCTTTCATTCCTTCAATTAATAATTTTCTCTAACCAAGGACAGAGTAATATTAAGTAATGATTACTTAGACCTTCTTCTCCAGAGAGCAAATCTGGACTTATTTTCTGTTAATTTGTGAAGAATATCTGCAGAAACAGACACAAAGTTCATGGGCGTGGGGTTGGCTGGTGAAATATATGATGTTTGAGACTAATAGAGAAATCAAATATTTTCTTACTTTTTTTGGAGTTTATAAATTAAATTTGTTCAGGTATTCATATTAAATTTAAATAACTCAAAATTTCTGGCTACAAAATAGCATGGTTATGCTGAAAGGACTAATGAAACCAAATTACAAACAGAGTGTTCTTCCATCCGTAAGAAAGTTAAGATATCTGTGCATTTTGTGATTTAGAGGTGACAGACAATTTTGAGGAAGAAGTTGTTTCGAGCCAAAAAGGTTGAATATCTTTTAATTGTGACTGTATGAGGTTAATAACCATAGGACCTGCGTGCAAGTACTTCTATTTGGCTGAAATATTTCTGCTTTATTTTAAAGTGTGACACCTACACCTGTTTGACTATCCATAAATATTCCTACAGACAAGGATATAAAACCAGTGGAGTTAAAGCAAATTTACACTGGGGCAGTTGAAAAATACAATATAGTCCTTGATGCTGTGATCTGGGATGAAATGATGAAACAAACACCCTGTAACTTCAGCCTTGGATGGCGTAATTAAAGCTGGCAGTACCATCTAGTGGGCAGAGAAAGAATTGAAGAGTACAAATACAAGTAGCCAGAATCCTAAGAACCCAAGTATTATATTGAGATTTAGGAAGCATAATGACAGTAGATAGCACTTTTAGGATTGTAAGATCTATAATTTTTTTCACATTAATGTTAAAAATATATGTAATGGAATACATTTAGGAAAAACTTAAAATAATTTGGTACCATTTTTTCATTACCAGTGATGTATTTCAGCTAAATATGATTGCTCTATAGCTTCTTCCTCATAATTGTAAGCCTTATGTAAGCCTTATTTTCTAGTCCTTTAACTCAGTTTGTTTTGGACTGTCCCATAAATCTGCATAGACTCATTTAACTTTAGATTAGATTCCTTCTTCTCCTTCTTTTCCAAAATGAGTGTCATCGTTCTTATTGACTCATTGTTATTTTAATGTAGCTCAAGAAGAAGCACAACAGATTTCAGTTTTCCTCCCAAATTTATAAATGACATTTTTTCTTTTTTTGTCTTCTCCTGGTTCAGCTACTTTAGCTTGCCTCACTTTTGAGACGTTTCCCAGCTCCTGTTTATGCATAATATATTAGTCTTAAGAACTACTGAATTCTTACAGTATGGACTGCTCAGTACACTTCGTATTGTAAAATCAGAGGGAAAAATGTTATTCACAATTCTTTATCTCAATCTTTATGTGACTTTGAGCAATCAAATTTATGGATTATTCTTTTCTTGCCTGAAAACTGATGAATCCTTTTTTCTCTTCTGAGAAACCAGAATTAAGTTTTGATAATCTTCACAAGATAGTTTCCATTTTCATTGATTTCTGCTTTTCTTCCTCTGTGTACGGTTCAAGCCCAGCCAACAACCAAGCCCCAGTAAGCCACTCACTAACTCCCCCACCAGCAGGATCAGGGAGAGAACTGGAAGGGTAAGAGTTAGACAACTCACGAGTTGAGATAAAGACAGTTTAATAGGGAAAGAAAAAGCCATGCACAAGCAAAACAAGAATTCAGTCACTGCTTCCTATGGGCAGGCAGGTGTTCAGCCATCTCCAAGGGAGCAGGGCCCCATCACATGTAATGGTGACTGAGGAAGACAATTATCACCACTCCGAAAATCCTCTTCTTACTCCTTCTTCCCCCTACTTCATATACTGAGCATGATGCCATGTGGTATAGAATGTTCCTTTGGTCAGTTGGGGTCACCTGTCCTGGCTGTGTCTCCTCCCAACCTCCCATGTACTCACAACTTCCTTGCCAGAGAATACATGAATAGCAGAAAAGGCCTTGGTTCTGGGTAAGCACTGCCCAGAAATAAAAAAAAACTTTCTATACTGTCGACACTGTGTTCAGCACAAATCCAAAACATAGACTCACACTAGCCAATGTGAAGAAATTAACTCTACTCCATCCAAAACCAGCACACTTTGTAAAACACATTTATGTTTACATAGAAATCACTACATAAAAATAACATTCTTCAACAACCAGAGTGCTAGTAACTGATAACTATTTCTTCACTTGGGTCAGTGTCTCACAAACAAGGATAATTGCAGTATTACATGCATGTTTCTATTTCTGAAGCCAATATTCTTCTCTGATCTTTAATTTCTGCCTTTCTGATGGTGAGTCACCAAACTGCAATTATCTCTAGTTATCTCATTGCACAGGATGATTTACGAGTGAAGAGTATGAGCAAATCTTACCCCGAGAGCCCTTCCCTGTTTGTTGTTGGCCTGAGGACCTGAGAAGACTAAGTGTTCCTGGGTGTCTACAACCAGCTGGGAGTGTCTGAGGATGTCTAAGGGAGGCACAGTTTTGACAGGTTTATCTAAACTTCTTGGGGCAAATGCTTAGCTCATGTTCATTGGCGTCTGCTCATCTCAGACAGAGCTAGGTCAATTTACAAGGCCAATGTGTCCTCCTTTCTGTTCCCCCACACAGCTGATGCAGGGAGTTATCACTAATGAGCATACAGCTTGTACTCCTGGTGTTTACGGGACTTTTCCTGACAGTCGTGAAACAGGAGTCAGCTATGAGCAAAAGTACAGAGAAGTGACAAGGGCAAAAATTATTTGGAAGGATGCTACTGCAGATGTTACTGAAACAACTGTGAACATCTGTACAACTGCTAGCAGACAGTGTTTGAATCTGGTGGCACTGGCAAGAAGGTGGCAGATAACATTTGTCCTATGAACACCTCACAAACTATTCGCCTCCTTTTACTGAAGCTCAGTTTTAACTTCCAAACTCTGCAGATATATAATAAAGTACAAAAGCAGCAAGTGGTGACTTCCTGTGTTGAAGCACAAAATTTGAGTTAGAGTAGGTTCTACAGGCTTCAACTTTACCTTGATGCTTTTGGAGGGACTAGAAGTAAACCAAGAAATACTAGTTTTAGCCTCAGAGATTTCTCCATGTAACAGGTAATATATATCCTTATAGACAGACTATTTCAGATGTCATATATAAATTATCCTACAGTATCCATATTCTGCTCATAACCTGCCAGTTAGCACCTTGTAGTGTATTCAGGACTTTAAAACGTGTGGTTTATTGCTCTGTTTGCTTCAGGGGAGAACAAGGGTGACATCCAGTGGTGTATTCAGCATTCTGTACAGATGGACTAGGCCTTCAGTGAAGTGAGATCTCATTGAAGACTCAGAGACATAAAATGTTATCTATTAAAGCATAGATCAACATGATACTGCATGGTTTTCCACACGGGTCCCAGCCTGCATCTTTTATAAATAATTTCCATTTTTCCATACATCTTAGTTGGGAATTAGGAAGCAAAGAGCATTAGTAAACAATAGGACACCAAAGGATATTCTGTAAACCGGCTTTTGCTCAGATGAAGTAATAAGAAGACAATAAAATAATAATAAAAAAGAAAAAGTCCTCTCCAAATTCAGAAGCTTCCATGGGGTGGATATTCAAGCCACAAATGCCACTATTCAATGTTAGCTGTGGATGTGTCATTAATATTTCCATGGCTTCCCCTCCCATTGTACAGCAGGGAAATGGAGAGGACAACTCATTATTCCTTTGGTTTCTTCACTTTTCTGCTGGTTTCAAGGATTTCAGTGTCAAGGCAGGTATTATGTAGAGTATGAAGAAGACAGTATTATTTCAGCTTAAATCACTTAAATTAAATCTCCCAAGCAATATATTACAGAAGGCTACCGTCTCAGTCATTCCACATTCACAGAGCTGCTGGAACTCGGACCAATTTGCTGACCAGAGTTAGGCAGTCAATATATTTCTGAAACTCACAGCAGCATGTATTCAGCATTTAATTGTGGGACCATAAGTAAACACACTGTTTCTCCTGATCCATCTGCCTCTGAGCACTGTGTATGTCTCAGGGACAGCCTGCAGCATGCCCTAGGCTGTTCAGGCATAGATTACAGCACAGACAAATGCCACACACGTGGTGCCTCATGTGCTCTACAGGGCATCTCCTACCTGCATGTCAGGTTGGCTTTGGGAATGTGCTCACTGAAGGTCCTGGTAAGCCACTGATGAACCACAGAAGACAGATTGGATATCACACAGGGGAGGTAGGTTCCTCAGTGTTATGTAACTTCCAAAAATGAGGCCTAGGCATAAAATTTTGGGGTTATATGAGAGCCTGTCTTTTACTGATATATAATATAGTCCTGCCCAAATTACAACTCCTTAATGTGTTCTTAAAAAAAAAAAAAAAAAGAAGGTGGAAAATTCCCAAACTGGCTTTGAAGAATTTATAGTGATGTGACATTAGAGACAGTTTTGGGGTTTTTTTTAAAAGTACACAGCTTTGCAAATAAATTAATTACTGGAGAAAAATGGGAGAAAAAAAGACTGAAATGTACCTGCTCATTCTAACATTTCTGTTTATCTCCACAGTTCAGTTATGTCAGGATAAGAATTTCTATGACAAGTGGACTGACACCATTTATCTTCAATGTACTTAGAGGTTAATTAATTCATGAAGATTTGACAGATGGTACATTCATTCCCTAATCATCTGTACTGCATTCACTTTATCAAAATGTCTTTTCTGGTCATATGAGATTGTGATACAACTTCTGATGTCAGGGTTAACAAAAAACAATTTTAACAGGGTCTGTAAAACCAAACCTCTAATAAAAAACGTGATTATGCATGCATCTTCAGGTACCATCTCTGTATGATAGAAAAGCATTATGACTCAGATCAACAAAACTACCTTTGTGCCCAAAACAGCTGTGATTTGGGCAGGTAGGATCCCAATAAAGTGAGGAGGGCCCACAGGAGGGCCCAGGGAATGAAGTAACATTTTTATTAAACCAGTTGATGCTGTTAGAAGTAGACAAACTCATGACCTTAGACTCAACTCAGTGTAAAGATTGAGGCACCCTACAAACAGTAGCAGAGAACCCCATGAGTGGGGATGTGCCTTCACTATACATGTTCAGTTGGATTATCTGAGTTTCTTCTCTGTGAGAAAGTGTTACTTGGGGCTGAGAGGAGGTGCTGATGAGCTTAAGCACTGACTTCGGTCTATGCGGGTCACACAAAGCCGAGGTGAAGGAAGGAGTGTGCCTCCTCCTTTTGCAGGGTGATTCCCTGGTTAGCTCTCCTGTCCAGCAGAAGGGACACCTGGGCTATGCTCTTCTTTGGTGTCTGTGGACACCTGAAGGTCCATCTCAAAGGCCCCAAGTGGCTACTCCAGCAAAAATGATACTCGGAGTTACAAGAGAGAGACAAGGCTCCTGCCTCTGCTCTCACAAGTGTCTGAGTATTTCACATTTAGTGTTCAACAGACCTTGTGCAGGAGTCAAGCCACCCCCATCCTTGTCCCCAGGCCACAGACGCATGCTTTCTCTGCCCTAATAATTACTTAATTACTGCCGCATGAAAAAGTTTCAACAGATGGTCTGGAGCCGAAAAAATTCTATTCCTGCAGGCCAAGGATTCAACAAAATTTGGACCCCACACTCCAGTGAGCCCTCTAGCAGCTGAGCCTGTGGAGCTGGCAATAAGCCCTGAAACTTTTACCGAATTATGTACTTTGTGGGTGTTTTCTCTCAGTGCCCATCAAGACCATAGATAAAGGAGCACAGGGACCTGGGCAGCAGAGGAGCAAGCACTTTAAGGTTTAGAAGTTTTAGAAACATAGGAGTGAGGCAGTTCAGAGATACCTTTATTGATCTAACTGGAAACAGTTAAGGAGTGGGCATATTTGTAGCTTAAATCCAATTGATAATATTTAGGATAACTCTTTCTTACCAATAAACAGGTAAAGCTTATATCATATCTAATCCTATCATTAGCTTTTTCTCCCACATTCCCCCTAGCCCTCCCAACAGTTTTGTCCCTAGTCAATCACAGTCTTGCTGCTGCTTCTCTGAGTCCTGGGTCTACAACAATATTCTGCATTGGGGAATGATGCTGTTCTCACAGCTAATTTTTTCTTTTCCTTTTCCTTTTCCCTTTTTTTTTTTTTTTAACATTAGTATCTGACAAAAGCAGGATGTCAATTAATAGATTCTAAACTGAGAGGCCATTATGATCAGCTGCTTTGAGCAGTTGTACAAATCATGCCAAGGAACCTCACCCAGCCCTTTCCACAAAGCAATGCATGGGCCAGAGATGTGCATATCCCATAGCACAGACTGATCTTCAGCAGCAACATGAGAATACCTCAGGAGGATCTGACAGATCAAACAAGGCTGTGGGAGGGCAGCCCAAGCTGCCAGAATAATACTGTGTGGCAGATCAAACAGCAACATTCATTTTAGGACTGGCTAATATATCCCAGATATCCGAAAGAAATTAAATTTTTCTTACATGAAATTATAGTAAACACATCAAGAAAGATCAAGGGTCTATCGTACGTTTAAAGTACATTTTAATTGGGCTGTGATCTGGGGAAAGACAAGAGAGAAGGTCTTGATACAAATTCCTCCTGGATTCACCTGTCAGCATATTCTGTCTCTGTTGCTGTCATCAAAGTTACACAAGATTCGCTTATGCGAATGCAACTCGCTATTGTCTGGAAAGCAGCGTGTAACTGCTACCCACTGAATTGATACAATATGTCCAAGGATAAAGCATCTTATTTTTAGTTGACCCTGCGTAGCAAACAGGTCTAGAAACTGAGACTGAAATACAATAATGCAGCATTACCCTGAAAAGGGAAATGCAGTAACTAAAAACAAACAAACACAGGGTAAGTAATAAGAAAAAGTTTAGGACTGACTACTCAGAGCAGGAAACCTTGATGTGTTCAAAGCAAGGAAGAGTTTAAAAGAAAATAATTTATTAAAATGACCTTTGTATGCTGTGCTTGTATTTTTACAGATCACTTAGAGTGACTTCACACCATGCCACCTTGAGATTTTCACCTCAAGTAGGATTTCTTTCTGTTTATTCTCCAAACCACTTTATTTCTGACTTCTTACATATGTTTCACCACCCAGTCAGGGATGAAGGCAAGGGATACTGCAAAACTTGTCCTAAGCTCTGCACTTGGGCTGACCGAGGTCAACCGCGTTTTGGGTCAATTTAGAAAGATGTAGCGTGTGATTTTTCCTACTGATTTGTTGAAAACAAAACTTTTCAGTCCATGACATGAAAATGTAGTGTTAAAGTGTCCCACCTGCCTCTGCAGCAGGTGTGTATGTGGATTCCCCAGCACACTCTGCTACAGCCCTCCCCAGAGCTAAAATACATGGGTGGGATACTTGGCTCCATCAAAGAGACTTCTGCAAATGCCACTTCCGCAAGAGATGAGGATTTTCACAACCAGCAGAGGACAAGCACTTTGCTGCAGTGGGAAGGAGGAGCAGCCCCAGGTTCTTTTTTCCAATCTGTGTTGCTTCACAAGCTTCTTCCGGGTAGATGTTGCTCAATGTTTCACTGCATAACATAATTCAAAGTGCAATATTTGGGGCGGGTCCACGGGCTGAAGCAGAGACAGCTACCAAAACCTGCTTTGTCCTGTTAGGTCTGGCCAGAAGGTGAGGACCAAAGGCAGGGCTGTGCCACCTCCTCCCTGGTCCCCATCACCCGATCTCTCTCCTGCAGAGGCCCACTGGTGACAAGGCCATTGGACAGCAAGGAGGGACTGCACAAAACAAACACAATGCACTGAAATGCTCATCTTTAAAAAAAATCCTTCCACAGGAGGCAATTGAAAGAAAGAAAGCTTTCAGGGCCTATTATCAGTTCAAACATTTGTGTTAATAAGAATCTCAGTTTTAGTTGTTGTTTCTGTGCAAAGGACACTTTCCAAATAACCATAATCTAATGAAAGATAAACCATGCTTGTACAACAAAATAAAACATAAGAGACACTTTGGACTCAATAAATGCTCTAACAATAACAACAATGGAAAAAAGTTGACAGAGGAACTTAAGAATCATTGAAAGTTTTCCAAAGGAAGAAAACAAATTTGATAGGGTCAGCCTGAAATATTTAAAACCTAAAGCAATCAACTGAAGTATGCTTTTTCATACTATAGATTTCACTGGCACATCTTTCCATATCCTGCTTAGAGCTACCTGCATAAGTAATGAGTGCATTAATTAGCTAGAGATAAATAATCAGTGATATATATATATATTAATTTTATGCAAATTGTCTGTAGCATATAGCTTGACTCTTGTGTCTTTGATCTGCTGATAATCTTCAGTGTGGATTCCAGCAGGCCAAATATTTTTTATCTCTGCTGGGAGTACTTTTGGCAAGTTTTCCATCAGTAGGAAATGAGCTGGAAAACTCTGGTGAAACTTCAAAGCAACAGCTTAAGGTGATCTTTCATTTCACGAACTTCAGACTGTCTCTGCTATTTAACAACATACTGAGTTCTTTCTCCATAATACACTTTTAAAAACTGTGAATAAGATGAATTTATAAAAATCATACATGAAGTATGTGAGAGATCCTGTCACTTTGGAATATATGGCATTTTTAAAATTATAGAGATATTAAGAGATAGTAAAGCCTCAAGTGCTGCCTTTTAGTAGTGCATTCATTTGTACAAACAAATGGACTTTCAATCCTTTTATACTCGAGTCATATTTGCTAGGATGGGAGGTGCATCGGTCATTTGTTGGAATGATTTCTGCTTTAATTTCTCTCCCAGTTTTGTTATAAATAGCTGTTCTTCTCCATCCCACATTCTATGATACAGAATTTATGAGCTCTAGTAATGCCCTCAGGTACATATCACATGTATTCAACAAATTAGGGACAAAGCGAAGCCTGCTGTAACTCATACTAGGAAGAGGAGCAATCTAGCTAAAAAAAATCCAAAGGGCACAAAAGCAATCTTTTCCAGGGCTGAAATTCTAAGGGAAGGAAAGACACAAGTGGATATAATTAGAAGGAGAATGAAAAGAAGTCTCAGTAGTCATCTCTTCAAAAATATCATATTAGGTCATCTGGACTCTGAGGCAAATGATGTGCAGAGGGCAGTTAACTGTGCCTGCTCTTGAAGCAACTGATCTAGTTATTAATTGTCCAGTCATTAACTAGGGCTGTGCAAATGGCTTAGCAAGCTAAGCAAGGTCAGGATATATTTGCCTTCTTGAACATTATTTGCAATTGCATTTCTCTCACTTTAAGTGTAATCATTATTCTTAAAACAGTTTGCTTCCTTCTCAGAAGTAGCTTCACAGCAAAAATGCTACTGAAAGTCACTGAAAAGAAGAAGAAGGAAAAAAAAAAAACACAAACTCACAACATTTATATAATTATTGTTCCAATTCTTGGCTAAATACCTACAAAGCAACATGACGGGGTTTGAACTATCTGGTCGCCACAATGTATAATCGTATTGCAAGAGGAAATAGATACAAAAAAGCTTTAAAAGCAACCAGTTACACAAAGAAATTGTATCAATATGAACTGTTTCAATGTTTGTTCCCTTAGCGATGGTTATCTCAAAGGAAAAACAAGGAGACGATGCAGCTCTGGGAGACCATTTATTTTTTCAGAGCGCTGGAAGAACATGGGATCTATTGACCTGGAACAGCAGTGAGAACAAAAAAACAAGGCCAATGACAGTGCCTCTGGCAGCAGTTAAAAGCTGATGTTTCAGGGGAGGGGGAGACCAGGAGTCAGCACACACAAGTAAGCTTGCCAGAGCCACAGCACAAACCAGCGACAGGGGCACATTTGGGTTTCATCTCAGATGCTGCCTTGCTTTACAGCTGCTTCTGCCGTATGGTACAGCATGGTTTCTCTAACCTGCATCTAAGTCGTGCGCCCTGCTTCTGCCTGAGCCATCTGCAGACAGAGGAAGGATTTGCCCAGAGATGAGATTACCTACTTCTCAGTTCATAAAAGGCTGTATCAAAGCAGTAAGAAGCAGGGAGATGAGCAAGGTAGGTTAACTATGGTCTGGTTACAAGAAGCATTGGCGAGGAAGAAAGAAAGGGAGGAGACAAATCAGAGCCCCAAGGCAGAATCTGCTTCTGCACCCACCAAGTGAAGAATAGAGTGGGTACCCCACTGACATTAAATCTGTAGGTATCGTGTGTAGCAGAAAACATTCTCCACTCAGACAGGAACAGGTCCAAATGTTATTCCTCATGGCTAAAGGACCATTACAGATCGTCCTATTGAACTGGCAGCAGCACCAAAGAAGTGAAGGATTCCAGACACCACTGGATGGAGAAATGGGCCTCGAACGTGACCTCAAATCTATGGCTGTGGATGGTCAGTAACTTAGACTCACTGACTTGAGTGAGAACTGACACTAAGGGCAGGTTAGTCAGCACTTGGACCTGAGCACTGGTTGGAAACGGGTGAGATTAGTCCTCATCTTTACATTGTGTCCCTACCATGACTGTACTGTAAATGCTATTGGACTCATTCCCAGTCCTGAAGGCAGCACACATTGTCACATTCTCACAAACTTGGAGAATAAGAAGCTGACCAGATTGGCTGATGTAGCCAGACCTGTTGGCTCTGTATCAGAGATGGGGACTGAAAGTGGATGTCTGGATTTCCTTCAAAGAACTGCTTCTCAGAAGCAATTCAGATGTAGCACAGAGCAGAGGAAATTAGCTTCTATTTCTAGTACCAAAATGAATGCTTCCAAAAATCAACTTCTTCTTTTAATAAATGCTTATCAGTAATGCTTCCACCATTTGAGGCTGCACATAGGTAGGGACATCCAGTAAGAAAATCCTGAAACTTAGTCCAGCGTGGTCAGAAGAAAATGCAATAACCAACCTCCTCCTAAGCCTGCACTAACAACTTCAAAAAACACCCTGCACCATATTCTCTCTCTTCTTCCAGCACCTAGGATACAGCAAATAATAATATCTCATGGCAAGCTGCAGTGGCTCAGGACTAGGAACAACTGGGAGGCACTGCCTTGTCAGTTCACCAGGGGTTCCATTACAATATGTTTGTACAACAAATGCTGTAATTAAGGGTAGGTCAGGTTTACTCATCTCTTACTGCTCAACTAGGAACACCAAATAAGCGAGTTTGCCCTCAGATGACTGAAACAAGGCATTTTTGCCTGTGAATATAGTTTGCTATGCCTCCATGACAAAAATAATCACAGAATGTCACAGTAGTTTAAAAATTTTATGACGCAGTAATGTTTCTCCAAACTTGAAATCCTTTTAAAAGTGGCTTGGAGAAAAAATAAAAGCAGCTTCCAGAGAGTTTCACTGGCACATTAAGTTACACATTCTAAGTCCTGGAGGTGAAATGTTTTTAGCATTTATGAGAGCTCTGGGCTTCCAGTTCTCATGCTGAGACAGCTATTAATACATGACAGAAAGCATCTGTGATCTACTGCTTGCAGGGTTCAAACCCCAAAGCATCCAGAAAGTCTGTGCATAATCTTTCATTCACATGGCTGATTGACTGCACCACATATAAGTCAATGTGATGTATATGCTCTGATGTGACAGGTCCAAAATATAATGTACTTTACAAATTATTTGATCTTAATTAGAACAAGAGTCTTTTACATGAAAATTTTCTTTTAGAAAAAGGCATAGGGCATTGACAGATACTAATGTCAGCATCAGTCCCCGTAAAACAGAGACAACATCTATTTTAAGCCTTGCAGATATGCACATTAAAAATGGGATTATGCTATTTTGAATGGGAAAATGATTGCCATTCTAATTTCCCACTAAACCAGACTGGAGCATCCTTATGAACACAGCAGTCTTTTAGAGGGAGAATGAATAACAGCCCAGTCTTCTGTTGGAAAATGCCTGGCCCATTTCTTTGATGTCCAGGCTTCTGTTAGACTCTGTGTGAGTGCACAGGCAAGTACCCTGGTGCAGGACCAGGGCCAAACATCTGGCCTGAAGTCAGGCTGTAACACACCTTTCTGAATCATACAGCCTTCATCACATGAATGTTTCTACCCTGCACTGTTTTGTTTTGTTTTGTTTTGTTTTGTTTTTTTACTGGAAGACTGGATCAAAGCTGTCTAGCTGGCAAGAGAGTTCAGCCACTTCAGTCGGCCGGGAAGTATGTCTGGTTTAAACTTAAATTTCTAGGAGGGCATATTTTCACCACTTTGGTCTTCCTAAGTAATGTGATTATTTGTTTTCACCTGATGTGGCATTGGCGGCTGCTATCTAGCAGCTTTCCCTGTTGGTGCAGTTTCTGCAATTAAGATGTCAAGCTGATAAGCAAGGAAATTATGTAAGTGGTGTCTACGGGAATTCTTACTGGATGAAAATAAAGGGAAAGAAAAAAGGTGTAAAGATAGTACCTGGCAAAAGCATACATCTTATAAGTAGAAAAGTATGTCTCTCTTTGCCAGCTTGTCTCAGAGCATTGCATGGCAGAACGGCCCGTGCTCTCCAATGCTTCGCCCAACGAAAGCTTCAGCAAGGTCTGCAGCGCAGCCTGTGAAGTGGCTTGTCACATTCCTGCCGCGGGGCCGCATCCCTGCGGTGCCCCTTGCCTTTCTCAGGCAGCTGTTTGCATTGCGGGGGTGTGGGCTTTCTTCTGAAGGAGCTCTGTGTTAGGGAGCAGTCACTGCAAGTCTGAGCTGCTGAAAAACTTGTTTTGCTCATCTCCCTGAAGTCACAGTATAGAAACATGGACGTGAGACCTCATGATCTGGAGAATGACTTTCTCAGGGACTGTCTTTCATTTCAGCGGTGCTGACCCTGATTTTCCCAAATGCAGGTAACTCAGCTGGCCTGAATTGTAGGGGGAGGGTGGGGAACTCATGCACAATCTTCCTTGAAAAGAGACAGCTAATATGCACAGCCATCACACGCTCAGTTAAGTGCACTGCACACACTGCAACACCAGTGGAGGGGGATGGGTTCCCATAACCTCAGCTCACCTAGAAAATCTGTGCATGTTCTCACGTGCTGGAAACACACGATCCGAAACACATGACAGTACATCTGGGAACAGATCAGAATAGCAACTTCCCTTACTGGCTAGATTAACAATCATGGAGAACAGACATTCAGGTGCCAGGATCTGTTGAGGATTCACAAGAGAATTGTGGTCAGTTTTATCATGTTTGGGCTTAAATTCTCTAATATGTAGTCTTTTAAACTCACTTCACATGGAAAGAGCCCTTGATTTGACTCTTTGCTTCCACAAAAACACATCACATTTGTTTATTTTCACCAATTTCAGTTCAACTCAATGCACAAGCAGAACCTTTGGGTTGCAGCTTGATAGAAACGGCACCAAAAAAGAAAAATTAAAATAATTATTACAATTAAAAAACCTGCTGGACTTAAAATAGGAAAAACTTATAATTTGGGCTTGGAGTGCTCAGACTGAGAATTGGGGTGCTACTACCCATGCGTTCAGTACAGCTTCTGTGTGAGCTGTATATTTGCAGAGAGAAATGCACATCAATTCCAAATAGCATATTAGATTATTTTAATGTCCACAGTTATAAATTGCAATGGGCTGCAACTTGTCCTAGTGACAATCCACACATCCAGTGCTGTCTGGGTATTTTAGTCTTGCAAATGCCTTTTTTCTCCAAATGGGTTGCTCAGCAGTAATGATTATTCAGAGAAAAGTGGCAGACAGGGTCAGGCAGCAGCAGAATGAAAAGTGAAAACTTGAAAGATGGTAGATGAATATTTATGCAGAGCAATCTTCACTCTCGAATTATGGCACATAATGGGATCAGCAAAGCTAACGGAATTCACGCTGCGTGAACTTCCTCTGTGAGAACTTAAGTTTAATCTGCACATAAGACTGACAACCCGTGAACACAGAGAAAACGTTCAATGGCATGTAAAAACTTCATTGAAATAATGTTTCTGACTATATCAGTGTTCTGGCGATGCCAGAATAAACAACATTTTTTTTTTCGGGCAGATTTTAAATCCACAGGCCACTTTTTTGAAATGGCATTCAAACATTGTCACAGCAGACTTTGTTCTTTTGTTTCATTGCTGATTTGGTATGTCCTACTGGCAACTGAAAAGCATCCATGGGGATTGAGTAATGAGGACAAGGATTTCAGAGCAGCCTGGCACTGACCATCTCTTAAAGGCTGGTGATGACAAGGAGCAGCCAGCCAATATTTCACTCTGATATTGCAAGATTTGTCGGGGAATACTTCTCATTGCAAAAACAAATGGCAGTTGGCTGACTTTGAAGAATATTTTTTTTTGAGGAAGCTTATTTCGCAAGATTTTCTTTTCAAGGTGTCCAAAACTCAGTGGACATGGGCAGTGAAACCCATCCCTGTGCTGTAGGGTCAGTACAAGAATTGTAGAGCAGTTTACTCCTTTTGGGTCGGGGGCTGCAAATTTAGTGCAAAGATTAGGTCTGCATTTCAAACATTCTGTATTTTTTTTGAGCAGGTTACTACAAAGCCCAAGAAACACTTACAACCCATCATTATGCACAAATCCCAAACCAGTTGATCACCTAGGGGCTAAGTACTCATATATTTAGACAGATACGTAAATCTTTTATTTTTATACAAGGGTCTTTAGAAACTTGCTTAGCAAGACTAGTTTTTTCCTTGACAATTCCACAATATGCTGACATTGTTTCTGGTTTAAGTTTTAATTTAAAATATTAGAAAAACAGTTTTCCTTACTGTCCTTTAGTATTATCTTTTCTGAGCTAGAGGCCCTGCTTCATCCCTGTACTGAATGCTTCAGCACATGTCTAATCCTTCTGAATTCAAGGATATATTAAAAAGCTCTATTGAATCCAGAGCTCTGTGAGAAACTGGGAAAGAATGCAGCTCCAGCCATCTGAAATATCTGAACTCTCCAAAATACTCAGTGTAAGTATTATCTAAGTGTTTATGTCTGGTCCTTTTTTTCTCCTCAACTTACACATCTATCATCCAAACGTATCAGAAGCCCATCAGAGATAGCTGGCTGTCTTATGCATGAATTTAATTAAATGAGAATATACAAAATAATCTTTTAAAGATGCAGAGTTTAGCCCATAACAGTAACCCCACCTTTGCCTTCTGGTGCTAATTAGACCAAGAGGCCAAGTCCTGCCTGGGTGGGGGACACCAGCCACTTTGCATGAGTGGCACACATATACATATACATATACATACACATATACATATACATACACGTGTGTGTGTGTATACACATATATGCAAAACTACATTTATTTATTTATTTAACATAATACTTCTGATTAGGAATTTTCTGATTTTCCTTGGGTTCCGGGCCTGGTTTTCCCCTCTCCTGCCGGCGGGAAGGAGCACGGCAGCCCGGGCGTGACGCTGCTTTCCGCACCCTTGCCCTGGCCCGGCCCGCAGCCGGCGCCACCGCAGCTCCACCGCGCCGTGCCCGCGCTCCGGCCGCGTGCCCGGGAGAGCGAGCGTGCCCGGGAGAGCGAGCGTGCGCCCGAGGGAACGCGCACGCCACCCCCACCAAGCGCGTCTGTTTGTGCGTGCTAAAAATAGACGTGAGCGCCTGACGACTGCCTCCTGATTGGCTGCCGCGGAGGGGCCGGCAGCCTATGGGAGCGCGGGGCCGGGGGCGCGGGGCCGGCGGGATGAGGACCGGGCAGGGAGGGAGCCCGCGGGGAGGGCGCGGGCAGCGGCTGCGGGGGGCTGCGGGAGCCCGCGGGGAGGGCGCGGGCAGCGGCTGCGGGGGGCTGCGGGAGCCCGCGGGGAGGGCGCGGGCAGCGGCTGCGGGGGGCTGCGGGAGCCCGCGGGGAGGGCGCGGGCAGCGGCTGCGGGGGGCTGCGGGAGCCCGCGGGGAGGGCGCGGGCAGCGGCTGCGGGGGGCTGCGGGAGCCCGCGGGGAGGGCGCGGGCAGCGGCTGCGGGGGGCTGCGGGAGCCCGCGGGGAGGGCGCGGGCAGCGGCTGCGGGGGGCTGCGGGAGCCCGCGGGGAGGGCGCGGGCAGCGGCTGCGGGGGGCTGCGGGAGCCCGCGGGGAGGGCGCGGGCAGCGGCTGCGGGGGGCTGCGGGAGCCCGCGGGGAGCTGGCGATGCCTGCGTGTCCCCGTCCGCGAGCGGAGCCCTCCGTCCCTCGAGCCCTCCCTGCCTCAGGCCCTCCGTCCCGGGTCCCGCCGCCTCTCGCCGGCCTGAGGGGGCTGCTGCCCGCCCGCGCCGGCAGGGAGCGCTCCCGGCTGCGGCGGAGCATTGCCTTCCTCAGTTCTTAACAAAGGCAGTGCGTGGAAGAGTTAAGCCCTTTGCAGGAGTGTGTTACCAGGATGTTTTCGTGTACTTTCATGCATTCTAAAGAAATTTCGCGCAGTTCCTTGTATAAAGTAGTACCTGCAATGACAGAGTAATAAATCAGGGAAACGACAGGTAGCTGAAAGGACAGAAATTAAATAGAAATGTAATTTTTTTTTCCCATGGACTTACCAAAGAACAGTGTTAAACCGATTGCAGTGGAGAGTTAGGAGAATGTCCTGAAATCTGTGCAGTGAATGCATAGACTCTTTGCAATAAATGGATGAAATCAGTAATTTCACTGGAGAGAGGCATCAGCTTTGTACATCAATATAGTTATGCGGACATCTAGTAAAAAATTAAATTGGCTAATAAATTAAATTGTAGCTGCTTTATAGTCCCAGAAAGTGTGCTTTGGGGGACTTGGAGGGCAGAAACAGGAGCTGATTATCGGAGTGCTCTGTCCTGACTTATTCAAGCACTGGATAACACCTCTGAAACTGTTAAAATACCTCACCGTCTTAAGAAGTGGTTTCACTCTTTCATATATGTTTGTTCAGAACTTCTTTTCTCATGGGTGCCACACATTCTGAGGATCACAGAGGTGTGAGTCCAAGTGTGGCAAAGGTAAAAACTGTAAAAAAGAAAAGTGAAAAAATACTTTCTTCTGAAGAAATTTGTATCTTCTGATTCTCACTGAGCTTGTGCCTTGGCTCACACCCATAGAAGGAAGCAAGCAGTTCTGTGTTGTGGTCTATTTTAAGTTAAATGATTTGAAACTTCTAAAAGTCATTATTTTCTGTTGCTTTTTACGTTATGCACAGGTAGCCTTCAGTGCACGAGGATTATCTTGTCCATATGAGCTTTTGGTGTCATCTTGTAATTTACATATTAATTGCTCACAATCTTTAGCAGTAGAAAAGTTAACTGTCCACAATTCAAAGGATTTCTTAATTGTAAAAGGAAAGTACTTCATGGCAAAGAGTGTAGCCAGTAATTATCCGCCATTGCCAAGTGTCAAAACACATGTAAAATGAATGTTAACTGCTGGGAATAGAAGGAAGTTGATTTCTTCTGTGGCAGTTTGAGGCTTCTAACATGAAAAAGAAAATAATTGTTCATATATTCAGTTAGTTTCAAATGTAACAGTATTTTCTATGTGGTGATGGCACTCAGTAGAAATCGTGTAAGAACTCTGGAGCTGAAAATTCAGAGGTGCGCTAAGTTGTACACAGAGGGACCATTGTCCCCATGAGTTCTGAGCCCTTCTGAGGGCTTGTATCACAGCTTGCAGCTGGTGGGACTTTTCCTTTGTGCACACAATCACCCTTTGTGTCTATGGGCAGCAGCAGAAATTTGGTGGGTTTTAACAAATCCCACCACCTGATCATAGCCTCTCCTGTGTCATCCCCTCACAAAGCCAGAATGAAAGGGTTAAGCCTTTTTGGCAGGATAAATGTTCATGTTTCTGTTGCATTTAACTGGAGGATTTCTCATGAAAGTCATAAATGTGAAACTTCTTTAAATTTGCCCTTTTGCTGTATAAAAGAGTCCAGCTGGTTTTGCTGTGTGCAGCTGCAGATACTTCCAAAGTTTAGAAAAGCATAATAACTTGGAGATATGTGCCTAGAAAAGTTTATGCGGACATCTAATAAGACATTTTCACACTTTTTGTACCACAGCTTGAAGATCTATCAAAACACTAGAAATAACTTTATGTATTAGATCTTCAATGAGAGCATTTTCAGCTTTTGTTGTTTTGTGTACATTGGCTTAGTACTTTTACCTTTCTGTTTTCCGATTTATCTCACCCATATTTTTCATTTTCTTCTCAGTCTTTGTCGTATATTTTATTTTCAGTACTATTTCTTGTAATTTCGTGTATAGCTTCAGTCTCTTACCTTTTATAACTCCTGAATAGCTTATTTTATGGTGACGTGTCTTGCTGCATATGCGCTGTTAATGTAAATGTGGTATTTTGTGTTGATTAAGGTATAAAGTTCTTGAGGGCATCTGTTCAGGTTTGCATGTATAATTTCTTTTCCTACAATGTTTTACTTAGGCCTTTTCTGAAACGTCTGTATTGCATTTTCTTTACCTTTCTGTACAGTGAAACCCTCTGGGCTGCTTTTCTGAGAGCTGTAATTATCATGCTGTCTCTAAGACAATTACATAATTAAGTGGCTTTCATTTTCGTTCTGAATTTGGCAATTGTAACAAAAACACTGAAAAGTGCATCAGCTGCAATATGAAGAAACTCAGTCAGTAAAAGAAAATGTACCTAGAAGAGAAACAGTTGAGAAGATTCTACTAATAACCAATGAATGAAATGAAAATTAAAAAGAAATAGAAAGAATTGAGCTTTCTGGACTCTTTGAGACTGTTACTTTAAATTATAAACTTTTTGTACCTTTGATGATTGCAAAAATGTGATGCTCCAATGAAAATTTATAAATATAATTGCAGTAGTTAAGCATTTCCCCAAGTATGGTAGAATGGAGTGCTGAAAGGGCAGCTGTTTTGTTGTTTCTTAATTTTCCATATTTAATATTTTAAAGATAGATTCTTGTTTTGCCCTCCCTACTTCTAGCATTGTGTCAGTCACGTGTGTGTACTTTTCATGTTTTATTGAAACAGATGGCATATCTCCTCTTTCAAGGCTTAGGCAAGGGGAGTGTAGGAAATAGGGTAGGATTAAATTATTTTGAGACAAGAAGACATCTTTCTCATATCCTATTTCTCATACACATGTTAGTCTTTCAAGCAAGCAGTGACAGTAAACACTCAGAAACAGGGAGTGTGTTTTGGTTGTGGTGTTCAGAGAACCCTGCCCTGCTCTTCAGTATTCAGTTCCTATGACTACCTGTTTTGCAAAACAGAAGTCTAAAAGTTAGCAGCTGGGCTTGACAGAGCTCAACGGTAATACTCCTACCAGCCACAAAGGGAGGAGATTAGGCATTTTTTCCAGCTCTAATAGAAAACCTCTCCCCTAAATCCACCGAAGTCACCCAAGGCTCAGTGCTTTTGAGAATCAGGTCATCTCTTAAAGCATATAAACATGAGTTCAGAAGTCTGATTTTCAGCTTTTCATTGTGAGGATGTTGGACAAGCTGAATTTGTACAGAAATACTACAAAGGCAGGGTTTCTAGAATTTAATATATGTATGTATGCTCTAGGGAAGGTTTGGAATGCTGCGAGTAAAATGCATCTTTCTGGCCTCTGGATTCTGTATTTATCATGCATAAATGTATGAAACATTATCCGGTGACCATGCAGTGCAGGGCTTGTGAGTGGAACAGCAGGGGCATGTGGGCATGTCTGGAAGTCCAGATGAAAGAATGGCTTAAAGCAGTTAGAGTTCCTGATTCAGTCAGAAGTTCCACATATGGTTATGCTGCACACTGGTGTTCAGTCAAGTATTTGTGCTGTTTGATGAATTTCCATTGGATCCTGCAGGAATGTTCAAATGCCTGCCTGAGATACTTACATGTCTATCAGAGTAGTGGCTATGAGTATTTTTAATTTTAAAGTCTACTGTAATACTTACTAAAATAATACAATAGTTGCATGAAATGCGCAAGACGTTTATTTGGGGGCTCAGTCCTAACCGACTGCTGGTAAAACAGATTTCCGAGAGCATGGGGAATTCTCTATTTGTGTCAGCATGTTTGTGCAAATGGCATAGAACTTGATCACAGATGAAACCTGGTCAGGAAATCATTTAAAATTATCCTGTTTCCTCATGTAAACATCATTCATAGAATTGAGACCTTCAGGATGTGTTTTGAAATATATTTTAAGAATGCTGTGATTCTAAAGCTATAATTCACTTCCAGATTCATGGTAAAAAAAGTTAAAAATGAAGTGCCTGCAATTTAGCATTTAAATCAATCTCTGAGTTATAGTGAAACTCAGAGTGAAATCTATCCTGGTAATCATGAGTGTCTAACTTCTTCATGTGACCAGGGGAAGGATTAAAGGGGTCAGGGGTCTCAATCAGTAAAACAAATCCTGTTTTCCCAGAGGTTTCCAGGGACCTTCTTGGTGCATACTGAATCATTTTGAGACGCAAAGCATCAGAAATTCGAGCTGGCATAATGAAATGTGTGCAGTTTAGAGCTGTGCATCTCTAACTCCACGGCTGTCACATGGCTGTGATATGTGGCCCACAGCTAGTCTGTGGTGTTCTGTTAAACAACAAAAGTGGTACTGTTTTCATTTTCAAGGCAGGGGAGTAATCCACGAGAAACTTGAAAACATTCACAGATATTTGGCTCCAGAACCCGGGAAGTTGGTTTGAAGGACTAAGTTCTTGTGTAATTTTTGGGGGCCTAAAAACGCATGTGTCAGGTTACATTTCATATCAGAAATTTTATAATCACAATCAAATGTTTCTCTAGTTTTCCCATAGATAAGTTTTACAGTTGTATCATAGTTTTTCGGGTAAAACACACTTCAGATATCAGATTTTTATTCAACATTCACAAGCCCACATTTGCCACTCAGCTTTCAGTGAGCAGCCGCTGCTGGTGGAGTGCCAAGAAGGTGTCAGTACAAATTCACATTTGAGAAGACAGAAGATTGCATGGGCATGTTAAGATTCATTATTGATCAGAACTTTGTCTCTACAAATTCAGGTTATTATTTTCACTGGAGTCAGGAGTCACACTGCTTTGATGAAGAAGTAACTTGGACTTTATCCAACTATTGATATTTCTAAAGTGATGATCTGGCTCTAAATCTGGCTGCAATGATGCATTGCCTCACCACACAGATCTTATTACATGTGCCTGTCATTAGTAATGCTTCTGACTTCGACTTTTGTGTGCCTTGAACACACAGCCTAGTGGTTTTTGTTCTAATAGGTTCTGTGTGTAAGGCAATCCTTTTACTCTTGTATAGTGTTTCCAGTAGATTTTTACTGCTGACAATCATGCAAAAAAGTTGCTGGATGTGCAAAATGTGCTGCTTGGGAGAACGGTGCAGTACTAGAACACTTTTGTGTAAACAGGTAATCTACACTGGTTTTCACTGCAAAAATTCTAAATTTAATATGAAGTTCAAAATGACATGTCATTGTCTTAAAAAATTCTAATTTCTCATATTCATAAATGTCTTTGTATTACTCAGCAGTATTACAGACTAGTAAAAATTTTTACTGCAGCACAGAAGATTCCAAAGTCAGTGGTCCAAAGTTGCTCTTTTCTTTGCTAGAGCTTGTATGAGTTGATGGAAATGTCAGTGAGGTACAAAATGAGTAATGAAGCCTGGATTTGGTCTGGTGTTTTTGGCTGCCAGTGACTACCTCTCTCGGTTCACACTGTGTGACAACACCTGTACCACAGCAGCAATACCTGCAAAGTGTTCCTGCAGAGCTCTGGCAGAGCAGCCACTGCAAATCCACCCACACCTCATGCACTGTGAGGCTGAAATGCAACCCAAGCAAGGCCAAAGTGATGTTGCTTGGAGAACAGAGGTGGTCTGAAAGCCAGGGTTCCATTTTTTATGCACATTCTCTACCATCGGTTCAGTGCTTGTCTGACTGCTTAGCCAGCCTAGATAATAAGATGCCAGGTGATACTCCTTTTGCAGGGCTGAGTAATATTTTAAGTAAAAGCTTGATGACTGGACTACGTAAGTTTGTCCCTTCAGGTGAAATTTTTATCACTAAATTCAGATACTGGCTTTTCTGATGTCTATTCTAGGTCACAGCTATCCCATTTTACTGTACATGTCTGTGTGTAGTGTACTATTGTATGCTACACTGTACAAGTGTACTATTGTAGATGTCAATGTTTACCATTGTAGATACTCATATTGATAGTTTGAATGCCTTATTTCAAACTAATGCAAATATGACTGCATTCCACTTTGTATGTTACTTTACCATAAGTACTTTTTTTTTTAATTCCCATTAATCTATTTGCAGTGAACAGGCCTGTTCAAGAGCTCGGTCTTCCAGGTCATTAGTAACAAGAGAAGTGCATGGGATTCTAAAACTAATTCTGTCTTAACACTTGTCCAGCTTAACTCACTTTCAGGGATGTTGTCAAAGCCTGATTTTGGAAGAAATCTTTTTGATGTCATATTAATTGCATTTGGGATACATGTGTTAATAAGCAAAGGACATTTGTTAGTATTTCATTATTTACGCTTATATCCAGGCTTTTTACTGTGTATATATGTCTTGGGGTGACTTTGTGATGGTGTATCCCCTATTGCTGCTCTGTGCCCAGAAATTAATTTTGTGCCTTTTCTGTGCCTTTAAACTGAGCCTGAGAGGGGAGAGAGAGAAAAAAAAACTGAACGAACTTTTCAAAACAAGTATTCAAGGACACGGGTACACTGCTCGGTTTGGCTGCGGCAGCAAGAGTGGAGGGAGTACCCTTCTTGCTTCTCAGCCAGTTTTTTTTTCAGCTCCTTTTCTCCAGAGAGAGAGACGGAGAGTTGAATTTTGTTTTCCTGGGACTTTGTTTTTTCCCTTTTTTCTCCTCTGGACTGTTTCAACAACATCAGAACACCTCAGGAGAATTTTCTCCCGAGGCCCGGAGGTGGGCCCACGCCCTCGCCGACCCTGCTCCGAGGAGGAGAGAGGCCATACCTACAGAAGGACTCTGAGATCTTCTCAGGTTTTCTCTCCGCAGCAAGAGATTTCATTATTTAGCATTAATATTCCTTTCCTGTGAGTTTGTTTTTATCTCGTTCACTTTCCTTCGAGGAAAATATTTTTCTTGAACCTGGTGGGAATAAGGGTGGTTGTAACCTGTTTTTCTCTCAGAGGATATATTACTAAATTTTGGCCAAACCAGCACAATGTACCTCAAGATTTTTGTGTATTTTTCATTTGTCTATATGTTTTCAGGCTCTTGCCTTTTGCCATTTGCCCTGTGTTCATGCATTTTTCCTAAGTCAACTAGCAGAGTCATTGCTGCAAATATAGTAATTTTTGCTTTTTTATTTTATTTGTCATGAGCATCAGAAGCCCCAAACACAATTCTAGCTTTATGTACCTTCCTAAATACGTTTTATGCATAGTATGGATTCAGTAAACCCTTTGGCCTGGTTGAAATGATTTTCTTATTTGTTTTTCCTTCATTATTTTAAATAAAGATAAATTAATACAATTTAAAACTTTCTACTAAAAAGATTTATTCATCATTACTTGGGTGCATAATAACAGGAATATCCCCACTTTGGCTTTATTTTTATTTAAAAGTATTGAAATATTATTTAGTTGAAACCTCAGTCAAATCAAATCATAGCAGTGCCTTGCCTCCCTGAGTCTTGCACTTCACCCACCACAGAAATTAGAATATGGAAAAATAAAAAAATCTAATACCAATGAGATAAAGCCAGCACAATGCAAAATAAGATAATTACATTGCTCAGCTGTCACAAGGGCAACATAAAAAAAGTGACTCATCTTCCTTCACAGGCACAGCCTGCTCAAACATACATATATAATTATTTATTTGTATGGTTTTGATTCTTTAGCCAAATGTCTCTACTTTATAATGTGGTTTGACCACTTGGGGATTTTTGTTCAAAGAGTTAATTTATAGTTTTATCATTGAACCACAAAAAACTCTTCAGGGCTCCAATGTAATTAAGTCGCATGCAAGTGCTGTATATCATTAAATCTCACTCTGTATGAGTACATGAGTTCAAAGACAGCTCTCCTGCAAAGATACAATATGCAGTGATCAAGGGCTGCTTTCTAGTGAAGTCGTATTCCTTACCAAACAAATGCATCAGGCAAGAGTATGCTCAAGACCTAGACACCAAAACATTTTCATATAGCATTGTAATTTTGACTTTGGAGGTAAGCGAACAATTGATTTAGACAATTTCTTAAAAAAAAGGGACTCATATTTATAATTCATAAGTGTGGTTTTGACAGTTTAACATATGATGTTATAAGCAAAATCTATAAAAATTTCAATATGCAAAAATGTTGTACAGGAAGAACACTGGTATGGAATCTTGGAATAATAATTGCCATTGATTTAAGAAATTTGACGGAATGTGATACTCCCACTAGGTGGAGAGTCTGAAATAAGAAAGAAGAGTTTTCAGGGTTGGCGATACACTTTTGTAGAGAATTTTTATGCAATACTCAAGCTGAACAAAGTGTAACAGTTATGCCTTATAGAACTTAATGTAAAAGTTAAGGCTGAGCAAATAGTATTCATGCTAATGTAGCATTTTTTTATGTTTCTTTTTTTAACTGGAAGTTATTCCAGGTTTTTGGACTGTGTGTTAATGGTTCATGTCTGCTGAAGTTACTTGGATGAATTTGAATTTTTGAATTTTCAGTCAGTGGGATATTTACAAATTGTTTGCTTTGACTGTTCGCTGTGCTCTGTTGGTTCATTCTATTGAATCTAATTAATCAGCGTAAATTCCAATATGTGCAATGACTACCAGAGCGAATGAGAGGAACCCTTCTCTGACTGGCATCAGGAGGTGCTTTGGCAAATCAAACTGCATTGGCACATTCCCACATCTTTGTCACAACAAAAATGAGGAAAAAAGATAAATCCAGTAAAAACAAATCTTTTTGTGATATTAGTATGAAACCCAGAAAGCTACTGTTAAAATAGGAAACTTCCTCAGTTCTGTGAAAGTCAAACCATTGCAGATAGCAAGATTACAGAGTGAAAGTAACTGTAAACAAAAAACTTGCTGACTGCTGTCATTTTTTGTCAATCTCAGCAAATATCTACTCACAGACAAGCATCATGTAGTGACCCACTTCCTAGAACTGATTTTCCCTTCTTTTATTTTTTGCAAATCTTTTGAAAAATTAGTTCAAAGGGAATAAAAAGGGCGACACTATGTTGAACTGTCTGTAATCTAACTTGGCTGAGGAAATGTGGCTGTTTGGTACAAGTTCCCTCCCCAGTTAAGGAGAGAAAACAAGCCCTGTCAGAAAGGACTTCAGCCAGTGCAGTAACAGGTCTGTGTGATAGGTCCTTTGAGGCTATGAGTTTGTTTGTGCAAACTAGAGATGCAAGATGAGCTTACTTAGATGTAGATCTTCAATATGGATATGAGATGGCGCCAGTGCCAAAAGAGATTGGGAAACTGTCATGGGTTCAGTACAGAGCCGCTGATGCAGTCAGAGCAGCTGTGGGAAGTGGCTGAGGAGCTGGAGCTGACTCAGCTGGGAGCAGAGGTGTCTTTGCGTAGGCTTATGAGGCAGCCATCAAGAAGATGGAATCAGACTCTTCACAATGTAGTAACATTCACAGGTTGAAACAAGAGCAACTGAGATGGAATATAGGGGAAAACTTTTCACACTAAGGACACTCAAGCAGTCCCTTTCAATCTGAATTGTGATCCTGTGTGACTATCCAGGCCAGATGTACTGTTGGGTGCATTGTTGGATCTCCACTGCTGTCTTTTGTCTTATGAAGTCATTAAAATGTTAGAAAAGGAAGTCACAATGCTGTTGTAAAACCATTTGTACAGTGCCCTATTGGAAGATACTCTGTAGCAGTCTATTTGGTTGAGAGCTGTTTTTTATAAGCTCATTTCACATAATTACAAAGGTGTGACATTACAACATTCCTTTTTTTTTTCCTGTATTTGGTGTGTTTAAATTAAGGTTTGAACAATATTCACCAGATTTCACTGTGACTTTTATGAGCTTTCTAATAAAAATGCTGAGCTTTTGCCTGATCACTGTTTAGTCTTTACACCTGTAGTACCATTATTCTGCCACAGGCCAGCTGACACAGCTGTTTGAACACAGGTATCTTGACGTCTTGTTCTTTTCCGCTTTTCTGTTTCTCGGAGTTCCCCTATTAATCTCTGTTCAGTATTGCTAAGATAATGAGTTTACCACCAACTCTGAAGTAGGTCACAAATAAAGCCAAGCTCTTGTGGCCTCTGTGAATCATATCCCTCTTAAAAAAAATAGTTCTAAACCCAGAATTCTTTGTTCCTCGCAGTAAAGAACTTAACCCATCATTGCTAAAAAAAATAAAGTCAGTAGGTTAGAAATGTATCCAGAGACCTAAACCTGTTGTTTTTTTTTCCAGCTGGTTAAATATGCCATCTTATTTTTATGGTTTCCCCTGAGTTTCCATGTGAGAAACCACTATGTGCAGTTTAGCATACAAAGATACTAAAAACAGAAGTTGCAAACCTCAGACTTGCCCTCTGAAGATGAAAATCAAAGTGACAGCTTAGCTGTGAGTAGTCCATTCCCACTTTTGGAAAGATGAGATTCTGAGTAGAGGTACAGTGCACTCCAACAGGATCAGCTTCACATACTTTCTGACAGCTGTATGGCTGCTGCAACCTGGGAAAAAAAAAGATCTTAAGATTTAATTCCACCTTTCCTTTCAGATAAAATGCAGTTCAATTCTTGCTTTGTCAGTGGTGGGGTGGCAGGGGTCACAGGAGGAAGACCTTCTTGCATAATTTTTTCAAAGACCTGTGATGCCTGGGTTCTAGTACAACATAGATGATGGATCACCTGGGGAGGGAAGGCTGAGTCCTGGGTCTGTGAATAAACCTGTATATTACACAGGGCAATTAGATGTTTTACTTGCTGATTTTCTGTTGCCCCTCTTATAGTTTCCTTCTCTATTTTATAGGAATACATTCAGGAAAGGAGTGGAGTCTGGCGGTGTGTTTGTTGAGACCCTCAAAGGTTCTCTGAAATGTTTGAAAGTCATATTCTGGCTATTTAAAAAAACTAAGAAGTCAGAAGGACAACCTGCATTCTCCATGGTTTGGTGGATTTTACTGATACTAGTTCTTGATTTGTCTTAATTTCTAATCAATGCAAATATGTTCCCATCATAAGTGATCTGTGCTAATTTCACACTATACAGAAAGAAAACATTATGAAGAAAGACTCCAAAATACTTAAAATATTTTTTTTCATAATGGCACAGAAGCTGCATTTTGCATAGTCTGTTCTCCTTTCAGTCCCTCCCTGGGAACTGTTGTGTTCACAGCACTGTTTGCATGCTTTACATGGAACAAGGCTCTTCAGAAAGCTGCCTGTGTTAAATCTGCAGGGATTTGTTTTGCTTTGTGAGGAAGGCACAGAAAAGGACATTTGGAGTAGAAGGTGGAGATTACTGACTCCATATGCAGTACTGAAAGCAAATATAGACTCCAGCCATGCTTTCCCTTACCTTTACCTCTGTGTATGTCCCAGTGCTACCTGCTTTTTTGACCAATTTCATTCTTTTATTTCTCATTGCTGCTATTACTGGGAGTTATGTGGGGCTTGCTGCAGCACCAGGATGCAACTGCAGTTTCAGGAAAAACTCCTTCAATAAAGCAACCAGTGAAAGGTGACCTTAAGCCTAAAGGAATATGTCTGGTGGAGTGCTCACTCCTGAATTAATATTTGGAGGGCACACTATTGATGCTATCACTGCCTTTAGGCTCAACATCTGCTGCTTTCTTCTCATTTCGAGGATTATCATCTGAAGGGATTCTTTGGGACACATGCTCCTTAACATGTGAGATGAAGGTCAGAAATCTACCTCTGCTATGCCTCTTCTCTGTGATGCAGTAGAGATTTTTCCACAGAGCACCAGTCATGCAAAGTTAACAGAGAAGAGTTTCTGGATGTCTGCTGGTCTCTGCTATCCTCCAGAGACATGTCTGAAGGCAGCATGGCTGGATGTGCCCTGTCAGACAGGTTCCAGTCCCAGAGCTGTCCTTTGAGGTGGTGTACAGGGCAGCTGGAGTCCCTGAAGCCCTGTGGGGCTGTCAGCAGGCAGAGGGATGGTAGATGGATGTCAGAAGTAGTTGGTGCTGGGGCTTTCTATGAAAATTGATCCATAGCTGAGAGGGTGTAAGCCCTCACTTCTGGCAGGGAAAACACTTCTCTGTCTCACAAAAAAAAAAAAAAAGGGAAGAAAAAGTACTTTGAGATAATGGATCACATTTCTCTCACATCTGTGTTACCCTTTTCCAGGGAAGGGCAGAGTCCATGATGATGAATAATCGTGATTTTGAGAAGAAAGAGGAGTTCCTCTTGAATGTACTGATGTGCATGGTGAGGAAGAGTGATACAGAACACTGAGAGACAGGCTTAGAATTATAAATTATAGCTCTAAACTAGGACTGGAACTCAGATTTTTATTTAATACTTAAAACTAAATAAGGGGGTTTTTTAATGCTTTCTATTTTACTGAAAGAGAATATTATGTTTGGTAGCACTGGTCTTTAGAAGTTAGGATTTGCAAGAAGAAATGCAAAAGAAAATAAAAGTTTTAAAAGAGCAAGTTGACAGAAGTATTTGCCATTTTCAATACACATTTCTAAAGACAACCAGTAGCCAAGAAACAAAAAGGCATTTGAATCAGATGACAAAAAAATTCTTTTTGATTATGGTCTCCTGTGGTGTCATTGAACCACCTATGATTTTTCATTGTATTCCTAATACCTCTTTCGTTACCTTTCTATAATGATGAATTTGAGGGCATGGTATTGCCTTTACATCTGTCTTGTTCTTCAAATCTGTTATAATGACCCTTTCCAAAGTCCAGTTTAATGTCTATAAGGTTTCTGAAAAATAAGAGAAACAAATAGGAAGACAAAAAAAACCCCACCAGCCTTTATTTAAATAAGAATTACTATATGGGTCAGCATGAATGCACTATTCAATCAGGAAACTCAAGGGAAGAAGGATCACAGAGAATGAAGAAGGAATGCGCTAGTGTGTGATGTCCATGTGTATTACATATGGAAGGTTTTCCTAGCATAACCAACACTTATTTTTCAGACAGCCAAGTGCTTGACATTACAAAATGCACTATTCAGCATTTGGAATTAGCCAGGCATACTGACTTTTCTTATGCTGGGTGTCTGCCACAGTCTGGGGGTTTTCTTTGTCTCCAAATGGTATAGCTGGTTTTGTAAAAGTTGTTCTTTTTGCCTACTGTTTAAAAATCCATCCATGCTTGAACGTGCTATAAACCAGGTAAAATTGTTTACTTGAGCCCTGCCAGATATTAAAGTACCAGGATGAGGGGAGAGGGCATGGGGGCAGGGGGGAGGGGGTGAAATGAGTGTCTGTTGAAACATTTTTCTTGTTCTCTATTATGCACGTGGGAAGAAAGCCATTCAAGGTGGATGCCAATGGCACAGAGATGTGATCTAAATATTTGGGGCAAAGAAGATGAGACAGAGAAATTGAGGCTAGACATTGTTGCTGCAGCAAAGAAAGGCTAATTTTGAATGCTGGCACTTGTTGAGAAGGGAAAGACAGACAGGTAACTGGGAAGGAAAGCCAAATGATACTGGGAATCGATGATGAGGAGAAACAGATACCATACAGATCAGCACTTGGTGGAAAAAAATGTTTAAAATTGTTTAAGTAATGCCTGATGCCATGGAATTATGGTGTCTCATTATATTTCCTTAACCTTTGTGAGCTTTAAATTGTACTGTTAACCGTCTTTTAAAGGCAGTTAAGTAGGTGCAGCCTCTCCACACATGGCCCTTTAAAAGAGCTATGTTTTGTGAGGTTTTACCCATATGTATGTGAATTGTGTCCTATCTGTCCACTTCCATCATCTGAGCTGAGCTGTAAAACCTGGAGTGATATTCTCTACCATATTACACAGCTGAGAGTAAAGAAAATATTCCTAAGTGTTGGCAGTGGCAAGAGCGCTACAGAAAAGTGCTTTAACAAAACCATTTCTTCTTTATTCCAGTGTGCATTTCTGTAGAAAACTGATATTCCCTCCAAAATTTTAATATAGTGGAAGAACACTATAAAATAATTAAATCATTAGCAGTACATTTTGAAAAGAAACCTGAATGATTTAAAAAGAAGGGGGGAAGAAATATCATAGCAGCCTTTTAATAATCTCAAATAAAATACCGTGACTAATAGATAAAAATGTCATGAACTTTTCTGGCTACAGAAATCCATAAGAAGCTCAGAAACAGTTGATGTAATTTGTTTAGCTCATTCATGTTAATAAAGACTTCATTTGTTTCACTATTAAGAATTTTTTAATTGGCTCAAATATGCCATTTGTTTTGACTTTGTTTCATGTGCTTAACTGCCAAAGGGTGTCCTAAAGTTCCATTCTTTCAGAGAGGAAAAAAGTCTTTAGAAATAACTTCTCAGTTCTTTCAATGGCAGTATTTGAAAAATCTGGGTACAGGAAAGTTAAAAACCCAAGACCTCACTATGCTTCTTTCCCCTGAATTAAGTCATCTTGTCATATCTGAGGAGGGATTCCTGAATTCACAGAATCAAAAAAAGGTGATTTTAAGAAACTCTGCCTTGTTGGTGTACTTTCAGATAGTATCTTCTGAAACATAGCTTTAATCCATTTGTATAGTGCATTATCCTTGAAGTAAAGAGCTGAAGAATAAGTAATCCATTTCTGTACAAAAAACCTTCATGTTCCCATAGCTTTCCCACAATGCTCAGTCACTTTAATCTTTTGCCACTGTTTTCTTGCACTTATTTCAGAGTTTAATTCTGATATTGCTGCAGTCTACAGAATTCACCAATAAAATCCTTCTTCAAAGAAGCACATTTTCCTGTGCTGGATATCAGCGCTGAATATCCACTGTGGTCTTCAGGTGGACCCATTATTGAACTCCTTCCACTGAACTTCCAAATTTCTTCTGTTGAACTTTGGGCCTTTTCTAGCTCAAACCTTGAACAGCTTCTTACAAAACCTCTGGTGACCAAGTGATTAGCAAACACAGGGCTAGCAAACTGTCCCTGGTTTATCATAACTGCCTTACTAGTGTTTATTTTTCCTGATAATTCACTGATAAAGAGTTTCCACTTGTTTTAAAACAGGTACAAGACCCCTTTCGTAAAAGTAATCCACATTCTCCACCTAAGTCTCCTGTACAGCTCTCTGGTGGTAGTGTCAGGCAGGAATCATCTGCAGGCCCACTTCCAGCTCTGCTGAGGGCTTCCTGATGCCTCTCAGTTCAGCCCTTTATGTTGTTTAATGCTCACATTTTTATGTGGACAATGGAAAGGGTAACTTATCTTTCCCCTTGTGTCTTATACTGAGGGCTCATTGTAGCAGGAATCACTTGTAAAAGATGTCTGGGATCACCTCTTGTAAATCTCATGGATTTTTTCTCTGGTGTCTGTTGTGGTTTTCAGCTATTTAGGGATAGAAGTGTCATCTTTAGCCTTTTTTCAATCAAAACGTAATGTGCTGAGCTCAGAAGTGCTAGGTAACATTATTGCTAAGAAAATACTTCCAGATAGCCAGTGGTTCAGTCACTGTGAGGTAAAAGTACAGCATATCCCATCCTTCGCTTTGAAGGAATCAATATGTCTCTACTTCCTTGACCCAGTGACATTTTTTTGGCTTTTTCATATTAAGCCTTGAATGTAAGAAATATGAGCAATATCTCTCCTAGTCTTGAAAGATCTTGTAATACATCCAGAGACAAGAATCATATTATTCACAGCAGCCTTGGTGCTTGTTAGTGGGAGGAGAAAATCGGTATCATTCCAGCTACCAACACTAACACAAGAAAATAAGAGAAAAGCAATGTTGTGTATTAATCTTTTTAGACTGCAAACTTCTTTCTCAGCAATCAGAGCTGTACACTGATGCTAATCAGATGCTTACGTAATGCTTTATGCAAGGATGGTGACAAGAGCTGCAGTGATTAAAATACTCTTGCTTTGTTCAGGCTGTGTTGTCCTTTCACTTCAAAAAAAATCCACTGACAAATTAACTGCTTGAAATGGAGCATTCTAAAGGGACCCAAGAGTCAAATGCATCTCTGTACTCTGCTGACTTTTCACCTAATTATTTTTTGTGGGGTTTTATTGTGTTGGGTTTTTTTTCTCCCGAGGTGCTTCGTACAGCACACCAAGATGAACATCCCCTTTTCGATGCCCCATCTTGGGGCAGCTCTCTCATACTGGAAGCACATGCATGCGTTGTGCAGAGTGGCACGTGGCTAAGATTAGGATGTGGTCTTTGGCTGGCATACTGATGAAAAGGCAACTCCTAATCTAAGACATGTGCTCCTGCATCACTGCGCATCCTGACTTAATACAAATTACAGCATTTCTGTCTGGCCATGCAGTAGCTCTTTTTCAAGAGAGCCATGTCAGGAATCGGATTAGAATCTAATCTTGATTCTTTTAGTTAGTTACTATCAAAATAAGCATGTGTATACTAAACAAATGTAGTGCTGGTTTAAATCTCTAAAGATATTGCTTTCCTCTTACTTGTTTTCCTCCTCCATTATCCCTTTGCAAAGGTCTAGTCCCTGGCAGATGAGCCAAAGAGCACATCAAATATTAAAGACTTTGTTGAAAATCAATTTATCTAGAACCGATAAATGTGATATCCTAGTAGAAACTGTATTTGAAGAATTTTGTGTACCTGTATCCAGCTACATTGTAAAAATGTAGTATGAACATTTTGTTTTTCAGATATACAGTGGTATTGATGACAGAGATGGTGTAACTACTGTAACCAACTGATTAGAGGTATAAAGATATATCCCTAGTAACTCTTTTTTCATTGCTAGATGACATGCATAATCATCAAAGCTGTCTCAATCAGCCTTAATCGTTTTGAATTGATTATTTCGTCTTTGTTTCTTGTCTTAATCTTACCATAGTATAAAACAAGGCAAGCAACATTTAATGCAGGGTGAATTCAGTCAAAGTTAGTAGCAAATTGAAATAAAAGCTTATTTGAAGCTTTGTGGTAATAGCAGAAACAAAACAGAATATATTGAGTTTGGGGGAAAAAACACTGAGAATATTTTTATACTGAAAAGAATGTTTATAAGGATATTAATGTGTAGAATTTTTTTAAGTACCTGTAGCATGTTCCTTGTCAATAAAATGTTTTTACAGCAATGTGAAATTGCTGTGCAAATAGTATAGTTAAGGACAAGTTGTGAGCAGGGCAGAATGCGAGATGGTAAAGAAGAACTCGTATCAGAAATTTGGATGATCTCCTTTTCCTTCCTCCATATTTCTCTTGAAGTCACCAAAAGCAAGAGTGTAGAGTTCTTTTGCTGCAAAGAGTGATGAATGAAGCACCAATAGCTGCACCAAGCCAGGAAAGGAAACAGGAGAAAGAAGACAAAAGAGAAAACAATGGTTGTAAAAGTACCAGATATATTTGTCCAAAAGTTTATACTATCCATATGTCAGTGGTACAGTATTGTGAATGTTTGCATCATACTTAGAGATTTCGACTGAAATCGTGCTGTGTTGGCTATTTTAAAAGCACGTAGAAATGGGAATTTTTATCTAAAATATTCTGAGCATTTGAGACAAAGAGAGTTTGGAAGAAGAGCAGGTGTCTAACATACCTTAGATTCTGGGTTTGATTGTGGTACTGATCTGGTTTAGATTGTTGTCTGAGTGCTGGCCAGAAACAATATATTGTAAATGTCTATTTATATGCGAAATGGTTCACCCTATGTCAGAATTCTGATCAGTGGCTGAGCCACTAATAGATCCAGGTTACCTGGGAAACTAGTTTATTTCCTTATCCTGAGGTTAACTTATTATCTATAATGTCGTCATAAATTAGCTGAATGAAATTGTCTCCTACCTCCCTTCATTTTAGATATTTGGTGGCATTAATTGTATTTCCACATTATCTGAATTCCCATAGTTATTCCAGTATATTAACACTCTCACCAGATAATTTAATCTCTTCCCCACAGGAGAGTTCTGTGTAAAATATTGAAAAAAACTTTATAAGAAATGGCAAGAAAAAGAACTTGGTAACAACTGTCATATCTTATGTCAAATGCATCCTGTAACTCATAATCCCATAAATAAAAACAAATCATTAATGAGAATTATATTGTGTTTTTCAAGCCTGCTGCTATTATAGGCGAAAATTGTAGGGAAGACAGTCAAAAACTAAAGAAGTAAAGACATTCCAACCTTTTCTGAGCTTCTACTACAATCACATATTCAACTGAATTGGGACACTTCAATGTAGCGTTTGTCTCATTTTATATTTACGAAAATATGAAAAATAGATTTGCTTTCTTATGTGAAATATATTCAATAGTGGGATGCATCTTAACATGAGGTACCATTGTACCTTATGTAGCTCTTGTTTTTGGTATGCTATTGCCCAGTCCATGACTACTTGGAGTATATTGGAAAATGAGTAAACACAAAAGGTTTTGTATTCATGTCTGGAAATGGGAGGTAATTAAGTACCAAGAGCATGGCAAAAAATGCCATTTCTGCATTATTTTGCAAGGCTGCTTTTTTTCTGGTGGGGAAGAAAGAGGTTATCCTGAAAGGAGCTCACCCTCAAAAGCTGGAGTCTAGCTCTGCTGCCTTACAGAACTAGACAAGCTAAAAGCACAACTTGAGCTCCTGCTTCAGAAACAAGGGTATTTGGGACACTGATTGGCATCAACATTAAGTCCTGTCTCTGTAGTCACTTATTCCAGCTGGGTATCTCAGGTGGAGCTGAGATGTGGCCAGGAGAGATGTCACAATTTAAGATTTTGACCATTGGTTATAAGGATTTCTCCAGTACCACTTTTACTTCCTGTTTGGACAATAAAGATGCAGTATTTTGCTTGAGACAAATTTCACATTGCCGAGTGAAAGCTTTTGCTTTTAACTCTGTCTGCTTCAGCATTCGATTTTGTGAGTCAGGGGGTTACTGCACACAATGGGATCAAGAAAGATGTTTTGCACTGATACCTGGAATGATTCTTCATGAGCTTATTTGTTTGCAGATGAAGCCCTGTCGCATATGCATTTGTCGTGACACTGCTGTCAGTGATATCACATTGATTGGAAAGAGATTTCTCCTAAATTTTCAGGAAAATTTTGACCCCCAAAAGGATTAATTTTATTTCTAGTTTGCTCACAGCTTCAAGAATTTCATGAAATTAATTCTATTTTTTAATGTGCTTTTCTGTTCTTATCACTCCCTCTGTCCTCAGAAATGAGTCTATAATGAGAGTCACTACTGTTGTGCTGTTGCTATATCTCATTATCCACAGACAGAAATGAGAACTGACCATGGCACAAGATTAACCCATTCCCATTCCACCATCTTTAACTTAACATGAATGGAAGACAGCAGCATGTTTGCTTGTTCAGGCTATGATGGGAATGAGAAATGGGACAAGGAGGCTCAGTTTCCTTCTAGGGATATGCTTTGAAGTGTTTAAAGTCATGAAAATCTCAACCGATAGATGATTTATATAAATTTTTCTAATTGACCATCTTTTAAACCTAAATATTAAATAGCGGGAAAACTAAATATGCTTTTCACTACATCTTGATCCTACAAGAAACTGGCAAACTGCTTGTGAAAACAGTAAAGGTAACAGCATACAGAAATGAAATCCATAAAGCTTTCCCTTCTCCAATACAATGTTGGCGAGGAAGCATGTTGGTGTTATTCATGGTAAGAATTTCAACTGGATTGAAAAAGAGTTTGTTGTGTGAACTTGGTCCAATGTGTGAGCATAACTGCAAGGATTTTTGTATGTCTGCACCATCTCCAGGTCATTACATTCCAGTTTGAAAACTTCCCTGAGAGGCCACACCTTTGGGAAAAAATTATATTGCTAATTTATAGTTGCCGCTACTTCAAAAGTGTTGTTCTAGATTTGTTGTTCCTTGGCCATCATCGTGGCATATGCCAATTTTTGGTAACAGTCCAATCCACATAGCTCAGCTCTGTTCCCTTCACATACTGCATGTTTCTGTGGTGTTCTTTCAAGAGCATTACATAAAATGAGCTGATAGAAAGACATATGATAATAAGCATACATGCCTCAGGCTTCGTGGTTGTAAAATGTCATGCTTACACAGAGGGCATTGTTTGTTTGAAGTCAGCAGTCTCAATAACCCATTATGGCTTTGTTTACTCAAGGGCACACAATAAGCCCTAGTTTCAACTCCCAGCCAAACACTTCTCTGCTGAAATGCCCAGTACCGCATCTCACACCCGGGCTGCCATTTACCTCACAGGCATTATTTCAGCACGCATTTTTCATAATATAAAGTTGCCAGCCCAAAACCAAAGCCATTTTCTGACTCAAGGGCACAATTATTTCATTACTTTGTTCTTGGGTTAAGTACCCTTGAAGTACCATGTTTCTATTGCCCTGGATCGAGAGGGCACAATAGGTGCTGTGCTCTGCCATGCGGAAAGGAACTGTGGGACTCTGGAGTAGCCACATTCCCAGAACTGCAGAGGCTGAAAGACAGGGGAACCTCAGAAATGGTTGTGGGAAGAGTGAATTGTGTGGAATAATTTTGGTAAAGGACTTATGCACAACATATTCTCACATATGGAAGGGGGGAGGAAGGAAAAACAGAAATCAAGCAATCAAGCTCCTTTGTTTCTTCACCCTTCCTATTTTCAGCACAAAATACAGCCAGCAGTAAAAAAGACAGGTGAGAAAAAGTGCACTTTTGTGCTGCTTTATACTCTGAATTCCAGTCCATGTATGGGACTGTCTCTCCCCTGCTTGTGCTGGTAATTGTTTCAGTTGAGTCAGTAGTCAGCTGCAGTTTCAAAAGTTTTGGTGGAAAACATTTTCATAACTGCACTTATATGGGTTTCAGGAAATTTTTGGCACTCCAACCTCTAATTCCAGTAACTGTAAAGACGCATGTGGCAATTAAAACATTAGCAGAATTATCTCAACCTCAGATGATGTTTAGTGTGAGTTCAGACCAAGTTTCTGGGAAAGGTACTTTTCTTATTTAAGTCTCCCTGTAATTTGGACATTGACTGGAGCTGTTTTTTATTAGCATATGCTAGATGTTATATAAATATAATTCAGATTATGAATTTTGGCAACCTTGATCTTGGCTTATGTTTGAAGGTAATTTGTAGTTTCTTCACTTTCATATTAAGTTTTAATTCTGTTAACTACTAGAGGAAATACTTAGCTGTGTAGGGTTTGGGTTTTTGGGTTTTTCTTTAATCATATTAAGCTGCAAAATGAATTAATCTCATTCCCTCTTAGAAAATTGGAAAAGCAGGGAAAAAAACCCTCTTCTCATACTCAGCTGAATTCTGTAAAGAGAGAAGCAGTTACAGGGCTGCCCATGGTGCTCCTTGGGGACATGGCAGCTGGTCACTTAAATCATGGATGACCTCTTTCTTGGGCCTGCTTCACAGTTATGTTTGAGGCGCACGTTTGCCTGCAGTTGTGTTTTCATATCTTTTTGCCTGTTTTGGCAAGCCTCTCAGTTTCTTGTTTCTGTTTTGTATCTCTAGTACAAGTTTTCCCTCTTAGTAGCTTCTTTTCAGTGTTGAGTGTAACAGAGAATCTTGTAAAGCTTTTGCCATTTTCAAGCAAAACGAAATTAAGCAGGTAATAGGAAGCCCTGTGCCGAAGCAATTTCCCTGGGCTGTAGTGAGTGGCACTGTGACCTCCTTTCCTCCTAACCCACTGGGCATGCTGTAATTTCTCCTGTTACATAGTCTGCATCTTTCAGCATGTTCTCTCCTTATTTTCTCTGAAAGATAGTTATTTGCTTCTTTTATTCCTGCCTTGCTCCTGACCTCTTTTTCTGGACCATGATTGAAGCTGAGCCACATTTAGTGATGCAATAATTTTCATTAGAAATCATGGTCTTGGTTCATCTGTTTGCTGAGTGTCATTGCTGTTTCTGTCTTCTTTTTTCCAACATTTTGTCTTTTTCACTTGTGTTATGAGTAGAAGTTCCAGGTAATACTGGGGTTTCTGTGTAGTTGTGTGGGTCTTTCAATACCCAGTTTGAATGGGACCCTTCCACACTGAACTTAGAATTTAATGCTCATTTTTTAATGCTGTTGAGTTTTGCTTTGTGCACATAGGTAAACATAGCAAGAGACATGGCCTGCCCAAGATGCAAACAGTACAAGCAGATGTATAGAGCACATGAAACTCAGAAGGAGATAAGCAAAGGAAGTAGCTCACTCCATTGCAAAAAATAATAGTATTTATTCCTTTATTTTTCTATTTTGAGATATTTCCATTTAAGACCTTCTTTGGTCTTAAAATGTTTGGAGTCTGTGTCAGGGGATCTGAATTGTAGGATAGAAAACACTTGGAACGTAAAGATTACTCAAATTTATGCCATAGACACATATGGCTGAGAAGTGGTCTTCTGTGGCCACCAAGACATCTTAAGTGGCAAAGTAGTTGAGCAAGATGTCATTATACAAATAAAAAGCTTCTCCAGGCTGGGCAATCAAAAATACTATGTTTCCTCTTTATGAATAGGTATGTCCTACTGAATAAAATCAAAAGCCAAGGCAACGTGGTAGCCTGACAGTGATGGAGCCCAGAGCAGCTCCAGCCTGCAGAACAAGCCAAGAGTAAATCCAACGTGCAGAACAAGCCAAGAGAAGACTTGCTTCCTGCCATGGAGTGCTCTGCCAGCCCCCAGTGGTTTGCGGCCCAAGAGCTTTCTGTGCCTCTGTATTCCCATGACTTGCCACTGCCAGCTAAGTGGCCAGACATTATTGGGGTGGATTTAGATCCAGAGCAGCCCAGAGAGCTGGGAATGCTGAGGGACAGTGCACCTCATCCCTCCGCCATCAGCAAGAGATGTATATACTCACTCTGTTTGGGGGTGGCAGGTGACCTTGGAGCCTCCTCTTGAGCTAAATGTTTTATGAGCATAGCAGAACGCTGATGCAGTGCCCTATTCATCAGAATGTGAAAATAAACACTACTTGGGAGGTCACGTGTTTAATGCACGTTATGGTTCACCATCTTTTGAAAAGCTATTTCTTTGATTGCTGAGTTGCCAGCAGATAAAATGTTAATTTGTTATTTTCAGAAGAGTACTGAGGAAAAGAAGAGTTATTTAAAAATAACTAAATCAACACAAAGCTGGGCTGATATTGAATCTTTCTGTAAAACATAAACCTAATTCCTCTGTCTGAGAGGGGGACCAAAGCTTGGCTGTGTGTCACAGCTCACTGGGTGTGACATTCTGAAAACAGCATCCGCTCCACTCCTGGCAGTCATTTTTAAAAAATAATTTGCACTTTATCTCTGTGGCACCGAGAGATCACACATCAGCCAACACAGTCAGGTATCCAGAGTGAATCAATGGCTGGCTTACCTCCCAAGGTCTGTCACCTAGTTTTATTACTGCTGACAGTGGAGCCACCAGTTAAAGGGCAGCGTGAGATGATCAATTTGTAGATAACACCAGATTTCTCACACTAGCTGAGCCTACTGGGGCACAGTTTCCTTTAGAGTAATGATAGTATCGAAGAACTTCCAACATAAACTCACATGGAAGTTTTCCAGTTTTATCTGCAACATAAAGGCCCATGAATGCTTTCTTAAACAGCAGGATAAAAGACAGCAACAATAAGAGCAACAAAACCAATAGGTATATACAAGAAGCAGTGTCTCAAAAAAACATGCTTTTTGGCAACCAGAGGCAAAACCCCAACATAAACACATAAAGTGGGTATAAGGCATATGGTAGTGGGATATAGTATCACATTTTCCATCCTCTTTAGGGAAGGCCACACACACTCTCTGTGAATGGGAAGCAGCTGGGAAGTAATCTTTATCAGCCTGAAACATATACCAGCAGTCTTCAGAGTAAGCTATATTTTGCAAATTACGCTACTTGAACTGCCAAGTGGAAAGATGTTTAATGTGAGGAGTTCAATAATGAAAGGATTTTAAAATAAAAATAAAAGTTCCATCTTAGCTCGTCATTCTCTGATATGGGAACATAAATACTTGTTAAGGACAGTTGAAGACTACCCCTACTTATAAAACTGTAGTGCAGTGGCCTTACATGGTCCTATTGAAAGCAGCACTAAATCCCATGTTGTGTCTCTGCATAGTCTTCCATCGGCTCCTCTGAGTGTGAAATTCTGTCAGAACTTCTGTTATTTCAACCATTTTTTTCATAATTTACTGCATTTTGTAACTCTCTATGACTTGTACTCATCTTTGTTTCCCACTTGTTCTCTAGGTCTCATCATCTGTTTGCTTCTAAAGATTTAAAATTATTCTGGAATTCTAATCCTGGGCATTAGTGGGGAAAGAAATTTCTGTCAAATACTAGTACAAACTTATTCAGTCCCCCTGCTGGCTGTGACTTGAGAACTCATTTTAGTCCCACATGTTTTAGATGGATGAACGGTGTGGGTGTGAATTAACAGCACTTTAGTGTTGACTGTTAGAAATCAGATGAAGGATGTTCAGCCAGGATAAGTTAAAAAAATAGGTCCTACAAAATCACTCAGCTTTTTAATAATACCTTGGACAATGGTGCTATATTTTCAAGAGATTTCGTAGTTTGATGTGGGTTGCATCATTTCAAGTTCAAGGAGAAAGATGTCTGCATATTAGTGCAGCTGCTTTTCCTAAATACGGAAATTTGAAGGATCTAAGGTGAAAGTGTCTATCACTCTTCACTCCACAAGCCCACTAGTTTGTCTTACCCTGGCTTTAGCAAGAATGGCTTTAAAATAATACTTGCAAACACAGAAATAAAGAGTGGTTGTGACTGCAGTTGGCAGAGAGTTTGGATGATTTGTCAAAGAGGGGTAGAGACAAGCTTTGTGCCTTGCCTGTGGTATTACCCTAAGCTGGACAATTTGAAAGGTATGAGGAAAAGTGATGGGGTGTTTGTGAAGGGCAGGGGACAGAGCTTGGGAGCACCTCAGTCCAGCACTGACAGACATCACAATATTCAATGAAAGGATATTGTCATCCTCTCCCTGCCAACTTTGTGTTTCTAAGTTTGCACAGTATGTTTACATTCCCTTCTTCTTTTCCCTATAATTTCCCTATTGCATTACCTGGCTTCTGCCTTCCATACAGTTAGCCTTGGATTTGACAGGAAACATCTGGTGATATCTGAATATGAGTCAGAATCCATCCAAAAATACAATTTATGTACCATATTGATAGCCTTGGGCTTTCGTAGAATTCTTACTACCCATCGTATAGAACCAATTCTAAAGCACAGTGTTGCTTTAAACAAATTTTAGATCTAAAATCTGTGCCAGCCTTCTTACTGAAGGGCAGATAAGAGGTTTGCTCATTTCCTAGTGAAAATTCATTTTTACTGGTTGACTTGATGATTTGAAAAGGAAAATAATTTAAAATAGCAGTAGTGTAGATAATTATGCAGTTTGAGTCCAGGAACAGGTTCTCAGCATTAGACAGAGTATTGTTTAAATGCTGGGGATGACAATGGTTAAGGCAAATAATTGATATCCTCTTTAGAGTGTTACATCTGTAGCCCTGTATTCTCCTCAGATACTGTCAGGTGCATACTAATGAGGAATTGCTAATAATTGGTGGGCGTTTTGAGTATATGGAGCTGTGAAGGCAGGACAAGATAAAGGAAATATTTTTTTGAGCAGTCCATATCTGGTTTGAAGCATCAGACATGTTTTATTTTACATGAACTGTAGTTTCCTGGGAAACACTGGGTACCTGTTTATAATTTTTCATCACTTTGATGAATGGTCAGGTTCTCAGGCTTCTTTGTTTTTTTGGCATTTGTGTAATACTCAACCAGTCCTTCCTTACTTGGCACCCAACCTTTTTCATGTAGGCACACTTTAGTCTACTCATTTGTTCACACTAGAAATGCGCATAGATTTTTAAACTCTTTACCACAAGTTCTAAGATTACAAGATGACTTCACATGCGGTAAATGACTTTCTGAAATTTCTGAGTTTAAAATGGATAAGGTTTCTTTCGACAATGTGTCTTTGCTGTTGTTATGCTTGTGTACAGAACCAACCCAATGGTAAGCATGAGGTAAATCTGCTGCTGAACAACATCAAGGTCTTCCACCCCACAAATCTTGAACAATGCTCTAGGAGCTACAAGACGATCAAAAATGTACAATTATTTACAGTCGTGAAGATGAAAATGATGTTTCAAATAGAAATTTTATTGTGCAAATATCAGTGCAATTCTAGAACAGAATAATTAGAAAGAACCTCGGAGCTGTTTTAAACCCATTCCAAATATCTTCTGGATGCCCTCAAGAGTGAAAGAGCATAAACTGGGTAGGAATTCACACATTGGAGATAAATTAAAAAACCCAAATACATGTCTTAGGTGGTAATTCAGTCTAACGTATCAGCAGTTGCCTTTAGTTCTTTGCATGCAGTCTCCAAGCAATCAATTTTGCTGATGCCTACAAGAAACTAGGGGGTCATTCTGTGCCCTCAGAATGGGCATCTCAAAGGGAAATTAGTCCTTGTTGTGCAGAGGCCACAAATGAAAAGTTTGCAAAGTGTTCGGTGGAGTTCAATCTGGGCAATAACCTGTCAGAGAAAGAAATTTAAACAGCACTGAAAAGATCTCTGGTGCTGAATTCATATTTTAATTAACTCTGCAGAATCATAGTGACTTAAAAAAACAGTACTTTCTAACTACCTCTTACAATGCTCTTGATATTTTTTTTAAAGGATACCATTTTATTGGTGGGACTAAGATTACACAAATGCCCACAGCTACACTAGATTCTTATCCCAGAAGCATGGAACCTGTGCTCAATGCATTTGGAGCAAAGGGCTTCATTCCACCACACACTGAAAAATATCTCTGTGGCTGGGGATGTTACAATTCATCACACAGCCCTTGAAGGATGTCTGTCAGAAGTTGAGAGTCCCTTTGGAGACAAAAGAAAAAGACATGATTTCTGTCATCCCTAAGCAGATAAATCAGATTAATAATTCCCTAAGAGTATATATTTCTCTCAATTTTCTATAAAATTCGCTCCTAAAGGAGACATCTGGATCATAGATACTGAAACTTTTGTGAGATCAATCTCACCCAGAATGTCTTGGCATGTTGGCATATCACATAGCCTCAGTAACACTTGTAAATATATTCAAGAGGAGTTTTGGGATAACAGGACTATGCTGAGGTACTAAGTTATTAACAGCCTTATGAATGCAATTAATTAATGATTACCTTGAAATTAATAGCCTAAATATATATCCAACTCATGGTGTAGCCTAAAACATTAACTGAAAGGTCAAGATTCTTTTTTTCAGTCACTTTCTCATATGAGAACACTGGGGGATGAGGAAAATTAACAATATTTTTTGGTGTCGATGTTGATGAAATTGGAAACTGAAAAGTGGAGAAGTAGCGAAAAATGACACCTCAGCTTTCATAAATCTTTTCATTGTGTTTGAGTTCACTGTGATGTGGTAAAAATATTTAGAAGTGTTAAGAAAAAGTATAAAGGAGAACAACTGTCTTTGACTACAAAACTGAGGGGGTTTGTCCATTTATATCTGTAAGGTCTATTTTTGCCCGTAAAATGACTGTAAAGGTGCCTGTTCTTTGGAGTTCTCTCTGTACAAATGTGTAAATTTAGTCTGTACCTTTGACAGGAACGTCACCAGCCTTTTAAATTTTGATTCTTGGATTTAATATTTTAATGTTGAATCACCATACTGCCAGGAAAAGACAAATCCAAGGTGAAAAAATAAGCCAGAAAGCCTTGCCTAAAGTGGTCTTCTCACTAAACTAAAACAAAAGTGACACCGCCCCCCACTCTCAAACCATCATGAATTACAGCCACGAGTTTGACTTTCCTGACTCAGCTTGGCTTAATTTTGCATCCTCATATTTCCTTAAGCTTTATATAGTTTAATTTCCTTTCTGCTGTCAAGAAACAGAGAGAAAGAATAATGTTTTCACATAAATTCTTTTCTAGATTCTGTAATGTGAGATTTGTTTAATAAATTACATAAACAGATACTCAAACTATACCTTGTCCACAGTTTTTTGGGCTGAACCACTGACAATACTGTTTTCTCTTGATCTTTCTGCATGAAAAATGTTAGATATTTAGTTCCACAGAACGGCACCCGTCCAGTAACTCCATTAGTGAAAGAATAGTATATTTTTTTGTTTGAGACCTCAAGATCTCATTGACACTTCCAGTTCTGTGAGGACCCGAGCTATGTCTTCCCCCTCGTGCATGTCTGCTCTGCTGTCATGCCACCCCTGGCAGAGGTAGCCAGCCCAGGAGACAGCCCAGGAGGGAGCCACCTGCACAGCCCTGCTCACCTGTGAGAGGTCGGCCTGGCCAGTGGTTGGGATCACGGGGATATTAGGGCTGTGATGTGGAGCACATCTTACCCATAGTCTAGATTTTGCCTGATCCCGTGGGATATTTTACTTTAGGGGTGTAAGTTATGTTTTGGATCACACTGTAGATCTCTGCATAGAGGATACAGAGCCACAGAAGATGCTCTTCTTTTGTGTGAGATGGTGGTTACCCAAGGCTATAATTCAACTGTGCAGTGTGAACAGATAGCAGGCTACAATGAATCTCATACCTCTCAGAGATTTTTTTTTGGTTGCAAAACAATATATCAGACACTGGTGAGTAAAATTAGTGGCCTGTAAATCCCGCAATATAAATCACTCGTGGGAAGCGTTAAAACATATAGTTGGAAACATCAGTATTTCATCTGAGGTAATTGAATTAGTTCATAAATAAAAGAAAGATGTCTGACCCTTATTGATTTTTTCTTCTTTGAATATAATGGCTACAGAAGGGAAGGAGAAAGGAGAGGACAGGAGACACAGAGAGGAAAGAGAGGAGAGGGAGAGGGAGAGGGAGAGGGAGATGTTTTCTGCAGACTCAAAGTGGGAGCACCTCACAAGGGCAGCAGCAGGGAACAAGATACTTATGAGCTAAATAGAGTATAGGCAGTTTAAGAATTTGATCACAAGTTTGCTCTGCTGAATGTTTAACAAGGTAAACGAAGTTAAAGCCACAACCGATCTGGTTTTAGGTAATCATCACTAGTGAATTCACCCTGTTTTAATTACAGCATACTTAATTAGTTCGTACTGGTTGTGTCTGTGCTGCAAAGTGGGTACACTTTGAGCTGTGCCATGCAGTTCTGTTTGCTAACTGAAATCTCCTGGAGTATATCAAAGCCCCATGGGCATCCAAATTTCCTGCTGGAGGACACTGGGATACATGGAGATACACTGCAGCTGGAATTCGGAGACAATTCAATCACAGAGATCCTCACATTGTCCCATGGCATAAGCCCAGCTACTGTATCATGTGAAATAATTTTCATTATGCTTTTGCTTCTTCTTCCAACATTTTAGATACAATTAATATATCTCATGTGTACATTCAGTAATAAGAAGAGAAACCTAAAATTATGCAATTATTTTTGGAAGCCACTCCATTCTGCAACTGGAGTTTGGAGAAATATGCATGTTTGTGGGCTTATTCAAAATATAATATGGTCAGACCACTTGTAAGTTAAGTTGATATGACAACCTATCCTGATGGAAATAGTCTGTAATCTGCATTACCTTTTGTTAAAAGACAGACAATTAAATTCATTTCTGTGATACAAGGAATTTTCTGACCAGCAGGTTGAATTTGAGTGGCAAATCCCATTTTCCTCCTACTAATAGATGTTCTCTGCATTCCAACTGAAGTAATTAAAACTTAGATTCTTTTTAAAAATATAGTTTCTGGTACAGATTTGATAAGGGCTATGCACTGCACTGATCAATTCTAAAACATATTTTAAAAAACTCCTTTCTTGTTCTTGTTTTTCTCACCTTCCTGTTTATCCCGTTCATCATTTAAACTGTCTTTTCACATGGGATTCACCTAACTTTAGCCATAGATGTTAAAAATCTAGTCTAAGTGAGAGTCAATGAAAAGTAACAAAAATTTTCTGAGGCTGATAACAGTTAATCCTAAAAAAGGTATCTTATCCAGGCTGGAATTAATTGCTCTCTGGAAGTGGGCTACCCGCTTGCTTGTTACAGGAAATGCAGTCATCTAACTTGGTGCAGAAGCCCAACTACTATATAGGTAAAGGTAGGTGAATCATGTCTGTAGAGTAAAAAGTAATTCTTGGCCACAATTTAACATTTCCAGATAATCCTGTACATACCCGTGGGATTTTTTAAAAAATCAAACCAACAAACCAACAAAAAAAAACAAAAAACCAAAACAAATAAACAAACAAAAAAAAAAAACACCAAAACACATAAGCAGACAAACACACAAAAAACTCCACCATTCCAAACCAATAAACCTCCTAAAATGATACAAACATGTCTGGTTTCTACCAGAAATTTTCTGTTGACATCTTCTTGAGTTATCTTGAGAATCTTGGAAAAGCTGTCCCTTTATATCTAGATAGTTGAATAAGGCATCAAGATATTGGGCCTGCTTGAGACCTTCTGGAGCTACTGAGAAGTCCAATCTTAAACTCCCAACGTACTGCATAGTCCCTGTGAGTTAGAGCTCTTCTTATGTTGCCCTGCTGAAGTTTGTGGTGTGCATACCTGATTTTTTTAATCTGTAATTAAAATTATTTTTATGTAAGAGTGAAACTAGAGATTTTGCATTGTTACTTTAAGTGGCTGCTTCTTATGAGAAAAATTGTTTTCATTTAAAAAAAGCAAGAATCTTTTCTTCTTCTCTGCATCCTATACATGATACATTTTAAATACATTTGGTTGAAGAACATGAATCTTCAAGAACTACCTTGAATTTTAATTTTTTTTGGTAGCAAGCTTTCTGAGTTTATCAACATGTTTATCAGCTGTATTAGCCAAGCTGCTTAAGCCATCATTGGCTGAACACTTTGACTTCATTAGTCATCTAGCAGCATGGAGATTCTTTCTGGAATTGATTTTCTCCACTGACTGTTGATGTCACTTTTCCCTGCCTCAGAGATCTGAAACCGTTGGAGAGAAACAAGAAATCTCCTCCCAAACCATAATGTCTGCAAGAATGATGGTGAAAAATTGTAGTTGATCTCTGATTATTTTAAAGGAAGACTTCCTTAATCCAGAGTTATGAAGTTGTTGTTCTGTAGCATTGTTATGACTGATGTTTACTAATTATTCTTTCAGGACTGCTTCCTTATAGATTCTGCAAACAAGAATTAGTAATTTAAGAACAATCTTCTATTAAAAAAATCCTGATTGTGTGCATTGAAATGTTTGCTTTGATCCTCAAAAGTAAAAGAAACACCACTTAGTTACTTCTTTATTTTGTAGAGAACATAATTTAATCCTTCGTTAAACAGGAACCTCTACTGGAGCAAGAAACAGCTAATGAAGCCAAGAATAGATAATAATAAACATGTTTTTGTCAGTCTTGATGAACTCATCCAGCCCACCAATATCTGCTTGTTTGCTACACGTGGCTGGGAGGCAGCCAGGGGCTGTGTGTGGAGGGGCTCCCACACAGCTCCTCCGGGATCTGCCACAGGGCTGGCTGCAGGAGCAACCTCAGCCCTCTGTGGAGAGCTGGGGACCACCTGTGGCACAGCATTTGCTCTGTCACTTCTGTTCCAGTGTGCTGTGCCTTCCAAACCTGTGGTCTTTTTGAAAGACTTCGTTAAGGCTCTTAAACGCCAAAATCAGCTTTGAATGTCACAACTCCAGACCACTTACTCAGTTATTTTGTACTTTTGTGCTTCTAAGGTTTCCTGGTAGCTAAAGTTCTGTTTTCTGTGGGACCATGAGCGTTGCAGTTGGATCTTTCAGCATCTATCTTCCATTCAAACGTGAAGGGAGTCCAGCAACGTGGCACTTCTCAATGCGAATCCCCTCAAGGGAGCGATCTGCTAGCTATCCTCACGACATGTCCAAAGTACATCAACAAGATGTGACTCTCCACGAAAGGTAGTTGCAACAGCTAATCAGTACAAATTACTTCTAATGCTACAGCTTAGTGGCAAGGGCACTTTTCCTAGGATGTACAGGATTCCTGGCCTGGATATCTCCTCAGTCTAACAAAGTTCAAAGGCACAGTTCTCTCTTCTTAAGTTGTGGCCTTTGCCATCAGGCTAAGTGCACTTTTGGATAGGGCCAGTTCCCCACAACTCCTTCTGAAGATGTTACAGCCAAGACTACAGAAGAGGATAAGGAAACAATATAGAGAAGCTAAATTTGCTCCTTGGATATTGAGCTCTTGTCTTTAACTGAGGCAGCCTGTGATCCTCGTGTTTTCAAGTCAAAGGTCATTAATTAAGTAGAACAGAGGAAAAAAAAAATCCTGGGAATAAAGTCTAGCACCTGGTCAGAACCACAGGCATTAGTCAGGTCAATTTACCATATCAGCTTTTGTTCTCTTTTTATTCCTCTATCTTCTTCCAGCCTTGGGACCTCAGAGAGCAGGTTTAAAAATGAGATGATACCTTTTCACAATGCACATTTACAGTTTTGTTTTCTGTAATTGCAGTGGGAAAGTGCTCAAGGAAAGGAAGAAAAAGAATATTTTTAGAGAGGAGAAAACTTTTGATGAAATCTGTATGCTGTAGAAATAGAAACCCAGCTTGACTGCAAGCAAACTTAAGTGGCTGAAGCCAGGAGGTGGAAACTCTGCCTCAGAAGTCCTGACAGAGAAAAACATTGAAAGCTGCAGTTTTTAGAGCTGAAGCTGGCTTCTGAAAGCAGCTCTGGTATTTTCTAAATGTAAGAAGTGTATGTTTTAGTTTGGATTTTTAAAATATAAAAGTTAATAATAGACTCATATAACATTGCACAAGTAATATCTTGACACAAAAACTCCTGAACAGTAAATCTAAACTCAAAATATTAGAACATTCCTTGGCCTTAATTCTATATTCATTCACTCACTGCATAATTAAAATTTACTTACCCAGAAAAAACTCACATGTTATGAGTAATGTATTTACATTAATCCCTCAGATCAACTAATGATCCCATATACCACATATTCATCTGTTTTTCAGACACATCAGTGTTACTAGCACTTTTGAGCAGAATTTGTACTTTTGAGATTGAGGGTGATCGAAATAATTTCTGAAATGACATCATCCCAACCCTGGATGGGCCAGTGGAGACAGAGATTTTAAACCAATACTGTTTAAAAGCAGAGCAGTAAAACAGTAAGAGCATTTGTCAGGTTAGAGGTTCACAAAAATAAACACAGTTCGCTTCAGACACAAATTACATGATAATACAGAAAGACTACGATTTATGAAAATATGATCTGCAAATATTTTCTATCATGTACTGAACTTCTGCTGAAAATCGTAAGATTACTTACTTTTTCTGACCCTGTGGTGTATTGGGGGCTTTTCTCCTATTTTGGTATTGTCACAAATGTTGTGTCTTACAGAATCATTCATCCTCAGAATGTCATCTGTCCTCTTTCCCACAATCAGATTTGTCTGTGCTAAATTGCTCACAGAGAAGCACCCCACACTCCTTCTTCCATGCAAGTGCCGTAAGCAACGTTCTCACATAGGGTGAGAATGCTGCCCATGGAAGGACTTTTATACTAAGTAACCCCTAAAACTAATATTTTCCTTTAACTGATGCTAAGTAGGTGACTTCAGCCATGCAGACCCTCAAGCTCGATTGCCCAAAGCAGTTACAGGCTGGAGCTCTTAGATACATCTCTCATACACTAAAACATCTGTGTATGTTCTTGCAGAGTGGCACAAAGATTAACCTAAATAAAGTTGTGAGGCTTTTGAGGAAGACTTGATTTTGATTGAATTGCTGGTTTCTGCTGTTAAACAAGGTCTCTTTTTTTAGTGCCTGGCTAAAATGCTCTCAGGTAAAATCCTTCAAGAATCCCATAGCTTATACTTAATAAGATTTAATTATTTTACGACTTATCTCTTTCCCGTTAGTGCTCCCACTGCATTTGCCACATCCAAAGGAACAATCCAAGTGCTGAATTATGAAAAATAATTCCAGTGTAGAAATATGGGTAATAACACGCAAGGTCAAAAAACAGGCAAGAGTAATTTGCAACAACTAAATTGCTTGATGTAATACTTTGGCTTGATAGTCTTTAAGAGAAGGCTTTACATAAGTCAAAGGTCTTTGGAGTAACATGCAAATCAAAATCCTACCACTCTCCTAAATCCTTTTAATCCAATCGTTAATCTCAATAATGACCTAGTTTTTGGAACCTTTACTGTGTTCAGCCACTTAATCACATTACCTAGTTTGCCCTTTGCAAACTTTTAGAGGAGAAATAAGTGTACATAAATAGCATCCTGCTATAATGTAGCTGCAGCTCTCCTGAACAAGAGCAGTTTTATAACAGAAAATGCCATAACACCTGCTGAAGTTTCATGTAGCCTCTCTGTTTAACCATAACTCTTAGATTTTTAGAGCTTTGCATGAAACAGAAGAAGAAAGAGGTGGATACAAGATTCTTATACTTACCTGAGAGTTGTTAGAGAAACATCAAAATTAATAATAAGAAGCCGTTACATACTCTGGATCTTTTTCTCCACTTGCTGTGCATTGTGTGATCACTGACACACCTGGTTTACTGTAAAAATTGATAGTGGAGAAAATCACTGGATTCATGTGAGTTTTGAAATTGTAGAAGAAGAAAATTATCAACCATGATAGCACACACAATAACTTTTTTACATATTGCTCTTGCAGAGAGTTACAACTGGTTTACATTTAATGGAAGACACAATTAATGTCAAAATTCCTCAAAAAGGGAAGGCGCAGACTGGCTAAACCACAGCAGGTACAGCACTCAAATACTCTCCAACACCAAGAACATTGAAGCCTGAAGTTCACTTAAAGCAATTGCTTGGCTGGTAAATAGGTTCTGTGCTTTGTGTCTAGGGAAGCTTGTCAGAAGAGTTTTACACAACAGGATGATGCACTTCCTGTGTAATTCCACCAACGACATAATCACATACCTACCTGACTGTCAAATATCTATCAGACAGGCTAAACACACTTTCAGGTGATCTTGTAGAACAAGATGGGTGGATTTGATTTGATTTGATTTGATTTGATTTTCTATTTTATTGTCTTCTGTTTGATTTTATTTCAATTTATTTTACTTTATTTTTGAAAGAACATTCTTTTACCAATCATATTTTTAAAAGCCCTGGCTCTTTTATCTCTGATCTTTCATAGCCATCCTGCACTTGACTTGAAGTTAAATAGTGTTTTTAGCAGTTATGCCTCAGAGAGAATACAAGAGAGTAAAAAAAGAACTGCACTCCCATGAAGTGTGTATAAAACCAGACAGTAATGTATGCAGTCTCCATAAGGAGTCACAAAGGCTAAAAGCATTTTCTAGTTCTCTGAAGCCTAAAAAACCATGACAGATACAATGCATGCTCTAGTAACTAGATACAACAGCTCTGAATTGAGTTTATCATTATTGTGAGTTTCATTTTTGCAAACCAGGGAAAGTAAAAGAAAGCCAAAAGTAGCAATAACAATAAAGAAATGAATGTTAGCACTACTGTTGAGGATCTGAATGGTGTGAGGAAGCCAAGCATCTTCTATTGAGTACAGCTTTACAAAAATTATACCAGAAATCTTTCACCATTAAAATCTTTGCCTAGATTTTCTGAAGTATCCCATTCTCATATCTGTGGAAGTGATATAATTTTCAATTATATCGCATGGCCTGGTGTAAAATCTTTCAGAAGCTTAGCATTTTCCATCACATTAGTGCATTTTCCAGGAGTTTTGTCTAAAGGATGATTACTTTAGCTCATAAATCCCACTATTATTTTGTCTTTTTAGCCTTTGTATTATCTCAAAATAGTTCATAGAATCATAAAATCATAGAAAGGTTCCAGTTCAAAGGGACCTTTAAAAGTCATCTAGTCCAACACCCCTGCAAGGATGAGGGACACCTTCCACTAGTTGGGTTGCTCAAAGCTCCATTCAAGCTGGACTTGAATGTTTCCAGGGATGGGAAGCCACAGATTCTCTCGGCAACCAGTTCCAGTGCCTCACCACTCTCACAGCAAAGAATTTACTTCTAATATTAAATCTAACCCTACCCTCTTTTGGTTTAAAACCATACCCCCTTACCCCATCTCCACACACCCTTCCAAAAAGTCCCTCCAACTGCCCCATGTCCTTCCTATGTTTGGGGCCTCAGACCTGAGCACAGCGCTCCAGGTGGGATCTCATGAGAGTGGAGTAGAGGGGCAGAACCCCCTCCCTCAGCTTGCTGGCCACACTTGTTTGGATGCAGCCCAGGACAGGTTTGGCTGAGTTCATAACCATGCCAACCAGTACTCCTTGTAACAGAGGAACAGAGAATGGTTAGGGGTAGAATGGACCTATGGAGATCATCTACTGCCAAGTCCCTGTTCAAAGCAGGGATCAGCTTTGAAAAAGTTCCAATTGCTCTGCCTTCCTATTCTTTTGAATAAAAGATGAGTATATGTACCAAGGGTAAAATTAGGCACACATATATAGACATATTTTTATGAGAAGAGCATGTAGAGTCTCTTCATGGTTAGTATTCACAAAATTGCATGTGTTGGCCTTCATATAGCTGAAAATATCCTTTGTACTGAATTTATGAAGCTAAGTATATTTAACTTGGTCCTGCAAGGCTCTGCAGATTTTGTCAGAGGCTGTATAGGTTTTTACCATCTCTGAAAAAAAATTTCCGTAATATTTAACAACAACAGTACACCTTTGATCATTTGAATAACAGTGGTAAATATAATTTGCATGGAGTGTAGTGTAGGAGAGGGCAATGCTAGTATATGAAAATTACATCAAGGTAATATTTCATTCTGTATAGTGACAAACAGAAGGGAGAACAACTGCCTTCTGGCATTTTTAAGGTGGCATTTTCCAGCCCTAGTGACTCATCCTTGAGGCAGTCTGAACACTGACAGATATTGCTCAAATGGTTAACTTTCCTTTTCAAAAATTGCAAGCCACTGCTGAGACACCAAAAAGAATGTCTTTTTTCAGTGATTTTCAAGGTGTTTTCTTGATGAGCATAGAAAAAGATCACAAATAATTTTATTTGTGTATCAGTGGCCACTGCAAAACAGAAATCATCTAGAAAGATAAAGGATGCAGCAGTATGCAAACATAGCAATTGGAATGGAAGTTGGCAAAACCAAAATTTTAAAACTCTTGAAACTTTTGCAGAGATGGGAAAGGTAGGATAGGGGAAAGACTGTTCTAATATCCACATATATATACATCCCTGTTCCATGGATATGCTTAGTTTTATCCATTCAAATACCCATAGCAAGATCAGTGACCAAGAACACCTGCAAATATCTCCAGGTTCAGTACTACTGTAAAAAGAGGAAGATTTTGGATGAGGGCTGGAGGCAGAGTACCTAAACTAAAAGTACACTGAACCATAGAAAGACAGAGGTTGGGTTTTAGTTGGAGTCTCCAGTCTGACCTCTAGGCTGAGCAATTAGCAATGCTAATTGCAAAGTGAGGTGAATTTGTTCAGGGCCTCACCTACAGCTTCCCTAAGCAGATGTTCCAGTGCTCAACCACCCTCATCCTGAAGAGGCTTTGTTCTGTAACATGACTGGATTTCCTATCTTGGGACTTTCCACTGTTGCCTCTTGCATATGTCCAATATCATCCATGGGGAGTGCCACCAGCTCTAGCAGGCAATCCAGTGCACATGAGTTGGAGCTTCCTTCTTGCATTTCATATCTTTCTACATGCAAGGACATTCACGTGACTGTTCTTCCCAGGCTGAACCTGTCTTCATTACTGCTCCTCCTCCTCAGGAGGAATAAGTGAATTACAGGTAGGAATCTGGCTGCTTGCTTATGCACGAGATTTCTTTATCTGTTTATCGTGGAAGCAAAGGCCTGAAACAGATCACAGGGTCATTTTTGTCTTTCCCAACAGGTACACCACCTGTCAAAAGTGAGTCAGCAATGTCTGTGCCAGTTGTGAAGGACACTAGAGACAGTTTTGTTCCTTTTACTGACATCCATTCAGACAATGGGAGCACAGCATTCCCCACAGTGCAGCAGGTTCTGTGTCTCCACTGGGTATTTGTGAATGAAGATGTCTCTGGCAGAAGAAGAAATGTCTGGTTAAGAGTGGAGTAAGTCTGCTGCTAATTGATAACCTGAAGTCCAGTGCTATATTACTCTAATGCAATCTGGCAGATCAAGAAAACTGTGCTGGCTTGTTATTCAAAAATATATGATTCAGATGTGGAAAAAAAAAGAAATAGGGGGAGAGGGAATCAATATTGGGAAACCTCATCTATAGCTGCCATCTGAGTCCTCCAAAGATTGAGCCCTCTGTAATTTGAGATATTAATCTGGATAATCTGCAGAGGCTGGCAAGATGGAAAGGGAACACCAGATAACAGAAAGAAACCTCTTAACACTTTTATCAGGCCCAGTTTTCACAGTCAAGCACATAAGAATTGAAAGGGCAAGCATAAAGATCTGAAGCCTTTCAATAACATAAGGCGTTTGAAGTATGCTTACATTGCTCTGGTAAGTTATTTCACTTGATCAGCAAAATAATGGTGGAGGGAACCTGAAAGGATAAAACAGTTATCAGATGGATCCTTATGAAAAGCCCAGAATGAAGATACTGGTGATCCCATCATCATCAAGAAAATGCACACAACAGTTCAATTTTGATTGCATCAGGATTGTTTGGGTTTTATGTAAAAAATTCTTGTCTTTTGATTAGTATTCTTCTGTCCTCTGCATGTCACTATAAATCACAGAATAATAATGACAAAGTTGGTTTTGTTTAAATGCTTATTATAATTCCATTTTGTCTCATTTACACCCTAATCAAATAAATCACAGAGAAAGTTGTCCAAGGGACAGAGCCAAAGGAAATGACAGTGAATCAAGAACTTATTGCCCTGACATACAAAGTTTTAACCTTTGTTAAAGGACATATATTTAGTCTGCAACGAAGAAGAGCAAAACGTTGAGCTGTCTGAACCACTTTGAGGCTGAAAGCACTTCCTCTGTTGCCTTCAGAGTCCAGCATCAGCCCAGGACATTGGCTTACACATTGCAAGTAAGAAAAGGCATGACTCATTAGGGCTTACAGGTCCAGGTAATTACATAGGAATGAAATAAATATTTTTGTAGTGCTATCTACAAGTTCCATTCTTCAGGTGTGACAACTGTGCTGCTGGAGATATAAAATTACAAACATGAATATGTGCCTTGAGGTTCTCCAAAGAGCAGAGACTGGTCCTTTAGTTTCTGAAGGCAGCACAGACCTGTAGCCATGCCCTTGAAGTTGCCTGTGGGATCATCTCATGCCTACATGCCCATCAGTGAGTAAGCAGGCAAGAGCAGGTTGCATTCCCCAAAAGATTTAAAGTACTCAGGTAAAAATTTACCATAATAAATCAAACTTCAGGTTAATAAGATCTTTATGGGTTTGCTTTTTCTTTTTTTTTTACTCAGAAATGTGTGTTGATCACAGAGGTTAATGTTAAGATACTAAAATATCACTGAGCATTAGGGCTGGATAGTTCTGCAAGCAGAAAATATCCTGAGGTAGGGCCACTTTCCCAGGATCCCTGGGAGGTAGATGTTACACCATATGAGTGAAGCCCTAAAGTAGTCCCCGTTGAGCCAGGCACTATACAAGCACACACAAACATGCCTGCCTGAAAGAAGTTTCCATGTGAGAAGCCATGTTGACTCCTTGTCCCAGAACAGATAGAAGTACAAAAGGACATTTGGGATGAGATTTATTTCACTTGACTTCAGACCTGAAAGAGCCTGAAAACTTGATGCACCTCTTCTGATCTCCCTGCGGTGTCAGGTCACTGGTGGTTCTTACGAGCTGGCACTGATCACTCAGTACCATGTACTTGCCTTCCTTGAAATAACTTATTTTGCACAGGACAGGGAATAAAACATGAATTGACAGTACCTTCCTCTGTGCTCGAGCCAAGATACTTATATATGATCACTTAAAATGTAGCCGGTATTTGTTTTCATGATGTACAGCATGCAAGAGAACAAAATTGATTTAAACAACGGGCATGAAACAGTATGCAAGAAGTTAGTCAGAATTATTATTTTTACACTTAGGCAACTGTGTTTATATCCTATCTTTTTGTAAATAGAGTTGTCTGATTTTTTTTTTTGCCTGTTTGTTTTCTTTTTTTTTTAATCTAGACCCAAATATGAAGAGGCATGAAAGCTAAAATAAATCTTGATTAGATGTACTTCAGGATATATATAACTCCTGTGAGAAGAGGCAATTCATGTGAATGTAATGGGTTGCCTGGCAAAACTGTAAATTCTTCAAGGACAGAACAGAGCAGCAACTGTGCATCAGTGCCATTCTGAGCCTGACAACAATACAGCGAGAGCTGGAGAAATGCTTCCATGAGGTTGTTCAGCAGAAAAAAAAGTTTCAGGACATTTAAATTGATTCATTATTTTGGTCTTGAATTAACTAAGTCTTATAAGGAATCAGTAAATTCATTCAGATCAGCTGTATGGAAGGTGTTACATTTTTTAAGACAAAATTCCAAAGTCACATTTTAGCCAAATGCAATTTTTCACCCTCTACCAAAATTTTTTTCTCTTTATTTTTCTTGGCTTTAATTTTTTCATCAAAACAATGAGTAATTTTCATAGCCCTGTTCCTATGCTGCTGTGCACTGTCCCAAACATGTTTCTTCAGAAGTTTCAAAAAGACCAGGCTTGCTTACTACTATCAGGCTCAGTTCAAATATGTAGGGGGAAAAAAATATTAAGTGTGGAACAAAACTACCATTACTATAAAGTAGTATTTCTCAGTGTGCCAACGATTTCTTTGACCTTTCTGGTGATGTTATGATGCCACAACTCTGCAGCTTTGGCCTATTTTTTGCGTAGCCTTCACTGGGCTAGACTTGATGGAAATAAACATCTTACATAACAGTCCGGCTGTGCACTCAGATTTTTTTCCCTTCTCTATTTTTTTTTTTTTTCCTGAAGGAGATTTTCCCAGCATGAATTCTGTATGTGCAATTAACATTTGCCAAATTTCATCTTCAAAATCTGTTAGGGTTTATAAGAAGATTAAGAGACAGAGCTGATGTGTTTCATCACCCTTCCTATGTAATCACACAGCTTTACACTAGGAAAGAGAGCAAGAGGCAGGTTAAAACTGCAGTAATTCCCTTGAAAGGAGAACTGAAATAGAAGGCTCTGAATGTGAGACTTTGTACTACTGGGGTTATTTAAACCAAACCCTTTCAGGAAAGAGCAAAGATCAGATACAGATTACACTCACAGACATAAAAAATACCCTGACCTGATAGCTTTTGCTGTTATGTTAATAGCAAAGAGAAGGATGAACAGTATTGCACAGCAGAATCTTTAACTCTGTCCTTTCCTTTTTCTTATATTTTTTTGGCTGACTGTGTAGCAGGTATTTATACAGACACAGTCTAGACAGGAAAACTTCCTAAAGAATAAAGGATGAAATATGCGTGCAGAAATATTTTTACCCAAAGTGAATACAGAAATAGGTGCACGTATACCAAGAAAAAAATTATGCCGGAATATGTACCATACATTGGCATTAACCAAGTTGCATATACAGGTTTTTAAGTAAGGAAAGTTTGCAGGAAAAGTTTTGCAAAGCTCTCAGAGTTGTTTACTTTCTAAAGTTAAGTTGCAGGAGATACCATCAACCTCTGCTTTCAAAATCACTGAACGGTTTAAAAATAATGACAATTAAAACATATTGGTTTTGGTTTTCTCATAGATAATCTTTTGTTATTTCAGCCTTATGCCTTTAAGTCACTGTATTTTACTCCATAAAACCTAGGCAGGAGAAAAAGTTTACTTAAAAGAAAATGCGGAAGCTGAAATTTATGGTAGTCATTGGGCACTTAAGCTGGGAATAATTTTTTCTTTAAATTTATGGTACCAGCTCTTCTCTCTTACACCAGTCTCACCCCCCATATCTCCATTGGCATTAGTGGCATGACCTGATGAGGTAAACAGAATCCTAAATGATCAGGCCTACAATTACCAAATCAGTAGTGTTAAACCCTCTGCATTAGAAAAGAAATATTTGGTATGTCACAGTGGACATGAAGTAGCTCCTTTTCATTTTTAACAAATAAGTACTACTTAAGTCCGTTTCCTTTAATTAGCCTAAACACTTGTGTGCTTGAAAGAATGGTCTGTAGTACTACAGACCTGAATCAGATGAAGGCTCACCTCCATCAGTTCAGGAAGACCCCGTTTCTGGGTGCAAATACAGGATAAATGCAGGCAAACTTCCTCCACTGGCCAATCTACTGCATTAGCAGACATGCAATCAATGTGCAGCACATACAAGAGGTTTTTCCAAGCACTGTTGAAGTCACTACCTCTATCAGCAGGACATGAGACAAAAATTCACTACTTTCTGCTTTCTTTCAACCTTTCTTGTTCACCGTAAACTACATTTTCACATGGAGGCATTAGAAATGATACGGCAAAGGGAATCCTTGCCCATATCCTAGATGGCCCCCCAGTTTTTTGAGGTGAGAGAAGACAAAGAATTGGAAAGGCAAATAAAACCTAAATGTTGCGTTAGCTAGCTTGCCTTCAATTTGCATGAATCTTTATGCCCATAAAGCATGGAAACAATAATGTAAAGGTTTGTGCAATGGATGTTGGTTTTACTTAATTTACCTCACACTTCTAATACTTATAAAGTGAGAACACCCTGGATTGACTCTTAAGAGAATATGCTTATTACATTGTATACAAGCCACACTCCAAATCCTAATGTTGCCATATAAAATTGTAAACTGCAGACCACTATGTCACATGAATTGAGAATGTATCACTGACCTTTAGAGCTGGCAGACACATTTAGCTCTTAATTCATGTTTAATTTCAAAGGAACAACAGTTAGTGAAGGGTCCCAAAAATAAGTAAAATTAAATTAAATCCAGGCAAGCAAAAGAGCATTCACTGTGTATTAAAATAAACCTCTTCCATGTACCAGAACCTTACAAGAAAATTGGTGTTGCAGAAAATCCTTGTGAAAGACAACTTGCTGAAACAGAAGCTTCTACTTGGTCTGCAAAGTAGGAATAGGGGCAAAAAACACCTGCTAGTGGTGTTTATGTAATGACACCACACCGTTCAGTCATATTGCCTCCCTTGAAAACTCTGATTTCATTTCTACTTACGAGCCTGACTTGTGCAATTGACTTCCCCTTGAGTCTGCATTCCTTGTAAGAGTCACAAATAAAAGGCGACGAAGTGTCATGACTTGAAGTCAGGACCATGTGCTGGAAATACTAGTTGAGGAAGAACAAGCACTGCAGTTCAGTGAAACATGATCATTGTCCCAGACTGCAGCTGAAAAACATAGCTACTCCTTAAAACAGGAAGTCAACCTCCGTCCCTGTGATGTATACTTGAGTTAAAGATGCATTGATTATGGCATTCAAGAGGTAAAAAAACCACGGGCATAATACTGTCCCTGCTCGGCTCCGTGGGGTCCCGCGTGCCCCCACAGACACACGAGTGGGTTCAGTAATATGGTCGGTAGCAAAGAGTGGAGAAGGGTATTTGCGTGAGTTCTGGCAGCGGTGTTTATTGCCTCTTCACCGTCGAAGGGTGCAGAGGCAAATATGAACATGATCCCAAAACTCACAGTTTTATCCGGGGACAGGGAAAAGGTGGGGAAGCTCTGGGGGAGTGACGAGGGGTAGAGGCTGACAGCCAACCAGGGAAATCAAACTGGGCTAGATTAACATACCAGAACAATGCATCCTGGGAAAAGCCTTTTTGGTCACCCTACCATAAAGTGGTTCTTGTGGTACTAGGGACTTGTCTTACTGAAAACTCTCTGTCCCTTGTAATGTATGTTCACCGGCCACCACATGGGCACACAATCATTTCTGTCTGAAATGGAAGTGGAAGCTCTTAATTAAATAATTTGCATAAATTTCTCATGAGTCAATGAAAATCTCTGCATCTAAACTACCGCAGTTTTACAAGGCTCCAAGCAAACAGATTTAAATTCCCCTTGCAAAACCAACTACAAGAGATTGACATACCAGATTACTGGACTGTGTATGTATGAGGAGCCCAGAAAACATGGAGAAACGGTAAGGGTGAATTTCAATTTAAAGAGAAAGGGTGATTTTTTTTTGACACTCGTCGCTAACCAAGAAAAAGATTATTCACTTCACACGAATAAAAAAAGCAAAGTCTTAAATGTCGTAAAACATCACCTAAATTTAATATAATTAGAAGTCCAAAATATAAATTGCATCAATCCCAAAAGTGTTATCAGACATAGTTTTACCTTAAAGAAATGTTATCTCATTTTTTATGAAAAAACTTTAAATTGATCTCTTCTCCACCCAAAATTTTCAATAGATAAAAATATTTAATGAAAACATTGAAAAGATATGAAAAGATATGAAAATATATGAAAGCATTTTATGAAAATGTTTTGATTTTTCCTGACAAAATTGATGAGGAAAACGTTGAGTTCTCACAAATGTCAATAGTGACCTCTTTCCTTTCACATATGCACTAAATATCGCACTTGTACTTCAGTAGGCTGATAAAATATTTCCTAAGTGTTGATTGCAATCAGCACTGCTTCTATAAAAGAAATTTCTCATTCATCCAGAAATAATAAAAATATCATTAAATCGTAGAATCTTTATAGGACACCTTCCACCAGTCCAGGTTGCTCAAAGCCCCCTCCAATCCAGCCCTAAACATCTCCAGGTATATGGCATCTACACGTTCTCTGAGCAACCTGTTCCAGTGCCTCACCACACTCACAGAAAAGAATTTCTTTCTAATATCTAATCTAACCCTACTGTTTTTTCAGTTTAGAGGCATTCACCCTTGTCCTGTCACTACATGCCCTTGTAACATGTAACATCAGCTTTCTTGTAGGCTCCTTTCAGGTACTTGAAGGCCACAATAAGGTTCCCTGGAATCTTCTCTTCTCCAGGTTGAATCACTTAAGTCTCAGAAATTATGGTCAGCCTCAACCTGTGTGTTAAACCCTTCTTGAGATGATAGAATTATGATGTCTAAGATATCTTCCAAAGATAAGAGGTTCTTTCTCCATACTCATCTTTAGACATCTGTACTGGTTTGGCTCTTGGGTGGAGGACTCTAAAATTCTCAGTCATTGACATTTTCTAAGAGTTACCTAAGATATGAGAGAACTGATTAAAAAAAAAAAAAAAAGGCACAAAAATATAATCTTGGTGCACAAAAATGCTTGTTGTTACCACAAGTCCACTGGAAATCAGTAGCATATAGAGCTCTGTTACTCAGATTAAAACTTCCATAGCTAATTTAGGAAAGTAAACCTTCCCCTTCATCTTGTCTATATACAGAAATTTTGTTCTTTTCATCAGTATAATCAATGATAAAAAAAAAAAAAATCTATCAAGCTTAGTAATGCTGAGTTTCTAACAAAATGAATAAACAGATGCAATTTGTGATTTCTTCATGGCAAAGCAAGTTCTAAAGTTTGGTCTAAGATAGTCAAAGTAACAGCAAAAAATAAGTGGAAACTGTATGCCCACATTATTTCAAGCCAGGTTTCCAGAAGAATTTATGAGCTTCATGAAATTTGCAAGTCATGGACATCCACGCCTTTTCCACTTAGAACTGATACATACTGTGTATGATTTATGAGCAACACTGGTTAAAAGCTGGATGCCAGTTGAATATGTTCCTCAAGCCAATTTTATGTACATCTATAAAATTGACAGATACAAGATACAATGTCAAAACAGAAAGGATAAACCAACCAAAAGTATTAACAAGATTTAATGCATCACCTCCCACTTCTTCAACTACTGTTCAAGAGAGGAGGAAGACACTGAGAGAATGGGGGATGGTCTCAGATCTCAAATTTTAACAGCGCTCACTTTCCTGCGACAGCATAGAGATTTGGAATATATAATCATGAAGGGAAAACACAAAAACATCTGCTAGTAAAGGATCATACTATCATACTTTAAGATACTCCCAGATCAGCTATTACTTAGCTATTGCTAAGTTACATGAACTCTGGTGTTACATGAGGATTCTTAGTTAGATCTGTCACTGAAATGTGAAGACTGTCACACTCAATGGCTTTGAGCAATAAAAAACCAGTAAGAGTCCCCAGACATAATTTAGAAGGTTTTCCAGACCTAAAAGATATCCTTCTTTATCTCGTGCTGCTCAGTGGAACAAAGTATCTCTCAGTTCTGCATCCCTAACTGCATCCCATGCTGTACATACACCTGCCAATTCTAGGGTCTAAAAGGACTGGTCCAGACTGAAAACTTTTTCCTGCTTCCTGTGGCACTCAAGCCAGAGGAATTATCCTCCCATGAAAGCAGAGTTTTAGCAATTCCTACATAACACCTTCTGCTGCCTCACCCCTTTTACATGATGTGAAGAGGATGGACTAACATGGGGGTCTGACAATAAATCTTCAACCTTAATTCAAGCAACATTCTGATTTGTTTTCTATCCTGTTAGTCATGGCCTTCCTTCCTCTTTATGCCCTGTATTCGTACTCATCACACAAAGATATTAATGAGCAGGTAAAACAGATGCTGTCACCCTTCTGAATCAACGGAAATTTACGCAGGGAGTGAAACTGGCTTTATCAGGTGATATTAAAAATAAAACCTCTTTGGGGCTTGGTAGCTTTAGCATAAAACTTGGTGAATTTCCTAGGTTTCTTGTATTTGCTTTTACTTCTGCAGGGATCTAGGAAATATTCCAAGAAAAATTATGACCCCGAGTACAATCTTCCTGGAAAATAATTCAGAATATATACAATATATCAGAATAGTTACAATTGTATGTCTTCCTTGTGAAAAGCCTCATTTTATACTTTCTTGACTGCATGTGCCCTTAATAAACATTTGCCTAACTCTAGTTCATGCCATTGATAGCAACTTGACTGCTTTTGAGTTTGCAGTTGAGTGAGTTCTTAGACAAAGATCTATCTGACTCCGTTGCATACTTTTGTGGGAATAGGGGAACAGAGGGCTCAAGAATATAATCTGAGCCCTCCAATCCAATTCTCTCTATAAACATAGTGTGTAATGTTCAGATGGGCCTAGAAAGAGGAGCTAATTCCCTACGTCATGGTGAGCAAAAAAATCCCCAAGTTCAGCCAATCTGACCCAAGGCAAAAATAATCCTATGACCACTGCTTGTGGTTTAGCCAAAAAACCTCTCAAGAGGTTTTAATGCTTTTAGCTAGCTGTGGTACAAGTGTAGTGCTTCATAGGAAGGCAAGAAACCCAATAAAAAACCCAACCAAATAACCTTCAAATAAAACACTCCAAAACCCCAATTGTTGCTTATATTCAATAGAGCTTCATTTTGTTAGTTAATTAAAATAGAATTAATTGAACTAAAGGCAAATGCCTACTTGTATGACATCATTTGATGGTCAATGGAAAGAAAAAAAAAGGGCAAATTAATTTCTTCCTAAAGTAGGTATTTTAAATGGTTTGGACTTTTGCACCTTAAAATTGTTTAATTCACTCAATTTGTTGTAAACTAGGTCTAAGATAACTAGCTCCAAGGTAGGTGCTCACACTGCAAGCAGCCATTGAATTAGATGAATCCCATGCTTGAACTGTAAGGAATATTTTATTGATTTGAATTGGAATTGCTGGCTTTTTTCTTCCAAAAAGACTCTTGCTTTTTTTCCTTCCACTCTGAGTGACAGGCAAAACAGATGCATATCCTGAGCACACATATATTTGTGTCTTATTCATTCCAAAAAAGTTCAAGTAAAAGACTTCTAACTGAAAAGCAATGAAAAATGATAACTGCAAATAGTATTTACCAGCTGTGATTTGAGCCCAGATTCAACTGTTAGAAATATATAGAAATTGAATTTTCTTGAGTGAAGAAGTGATACCACTCATTATAATATATATGATTAATGTGTGATTATTTTGAAAGGAAAATATCTTGTAATACCAGGGTATTTTCTCCCGGTTCGTTGTCAGGAAAATTCTTAAAGCTATTATTTGAAGATTCCCACAGTCATCACTTAAAGCTCTATTCAGCACCAAATACCAGCACATGCCTGAACAAGCTGCACTTAAATGTTCATTCCCACAATCCATCCTCTGGTCTTTCAAACTGGATTGCTACTTGAATTAATCTGTAAGGCAAAATTCTTTCTTAGTAAAGCTGCTGGTGTCTTATCTCACAGAAATTTAGGAAATTGTCCTCCTGCATAATGTAAATGTATGCAGGCTGGACAAAGATGATTCCTGGCTTGTGCAAGTACAATTTTCATGTACAAAATAAATGTTGTATTTATATACAAAATATATGCACTGGTTTGGGCATAAATCTTTCTCATTCCAATACCAGCAGAAGTCAGTATTAGCATGGTGGGATCTGGAGAGCAGAAGAGATGATTCATCACTGGTCCCTGCAGTTTTATGGACTCCTTCCTGCACATCCATGATCATATCCTATGTTGTCAGTGGTACTGAGAACTTTAAAATACTTAAAAATCCAAAATTTTACCTCCGGTCGAAGTATTCAGATCCTTTCCCACCAGCACCTTCACGTGATGAATATTGACCTGCTCCTGCTTGCCCTTTTTACCTGCTGTGAGGGGAGCATCAGGATGGGTCTGACCTGTTTGCTAAGAAGACAGAATCCAAAATGGAAGCTGCTTGTAGTTAAAAATTATTTATCACCAGTAGATTTCCTGCCCATGTACACAACTAAATGAAATAGTTCAGTCAGACATTTGTGTACCTATAAGAATATCGTCCTTTTTTTCTGTCCTTCACCTAAAAAGTGGGGATTGTACTTTCTCCTGATCACCCTGAATACCTGGCTGCTACAGGCTTTGTCTGCCTTTTTTTTTTTAATTGATGTGTTGTACAAAGTCTTTACAAATCTTCCTGTTATGCTTCAATGAACTTTCAGACAAAAGAGTAGGTAATAATCCACATCACTCTGAGTCTAATCTAAGTATTTTTCAGAAGCATTGGTATTTTCAACTTCTGAGACATTTAAGCACATTCCTTAGATGAAGATTATTCTGCAAAATATTTACAATAAAACACAACCCCCCTGTATTCTTACAAAATTATTTTCTTGTTTTCAAGATGCTGGTTTGGATTTCTGTCCTTTGTATGTGATATATTTTCTCAGCCTTGCATTTTGCATTCTGAACCATAAAGCTAAGTTTTATGCTTAGGACAGCTGAAAGATTTAGATCTTCTGCATTAGCAGTGTGATGCTTAGCAGTAAATTTCCCTAACCTTCTGGATAAAATATATTCAGCTAAAGAAGAAGAGTTTCAGAGTTGTGTTCCTTTTAACATAACAGTGACACCTCTCAGATGCTGCAGCAACAGAAATAAAACCAGCAGTCATTCTTTTGCCAAACTTAGACTGAAATCTTAGAAGGGACTTTTTTTTTTGACAGAATATTTTATAAATACGTAAACATCTGCTTCCTTAAAATGTCTTTGGTTTATCCCTTGGCTTATTATGTTTCTGCTTGGCTTTTTCTTTTCTGTCTTTTCAAGGTTAGGAATGAAAATGTGATGCTTGAAATTGTTGGTTGGCACACGCTAAGTGTGGACATTTTGGAAGTTTTGGCAAGGCAGTCTGCCTTTGTTAAATAGTAAACTTAAAGCTTAAAGGACCTTAAACCATGCTCGATGGATTTAACAATAGCTTAAAGACATCCATTCTGCTTACAATAGGACTTCAGCACAGTGAAACAGTATTTACTAGGAGGACACTTTATTGTTGTTAAGAGTATTGGTGGTACTCTCACAACCTGATTCTAAACATCTAAGCAGGTACCCCAAGTCTGAACCTGACACTAATCCCTGTGCCACTAGTGAGACAACACACCACTGTTGTTTTTCATGTTTCATTTCCTTGGAGAATATGAAAATTAGAGTTTCATGAATGAGCATATATTAAAAAGTAATCAATAAAAAAAAATGGAAGCAGATTATGTTTTTATGGCTCTAGGCCAAAATGGTCTTTCGAAGGATATTCAAGATTAGAAAAACACAGTTATTCAGGCAGTCCTGTTTGAAACTTAAGGTCAATTTATGTAGTCTAAGATAACAACTTAAATCTACTGTGTTGATTCATGCCATTAATTCATGTTTGTTCATATCAAAACTGTGTTTTTGCAACAGATTTCACAGTCATCTCACCTAAATATGCTTTGGTCTGCATATTGATGCAATCTTGGAGCACCTAAATTGGAATCCTTTAGAATGAAATTAAACCAGCAGCACTCAGCATTCTGTTGAACACCAGCCCTCCAGCAGCAGCACCCCTACTCCATGCCAGCGGCTACTGGGTGTTCAGTCTTTGGGAAAAACTGACCCAAAGTATCACACACAGCATGAGCTTTGGTTCCTCTGTGTCTGTGCCTCGCTCTGTGGGTGGAGAGCCGTGCACATCCCCCTTCACACACATGTGGTCTCTGTCATAGAAAGAGCACAGGCCTGAACCTCAGCTGCTGCTCAGTGCAGGTTCTTCCTTCCGCATCACGGAAGTGGCACTGATTAATATGACTTCAGGAACAGGGTCAAGAGAAATGTTTTTGAATGGAATATATGGCAGAGAAAAGATGTTACAGACATTTTACATTGATCTGGCCTTTTTTTTTTTTTGAGACATTTTTTACTCTTTAGATGGCTAAAAAGTAACTCCAATGGGAACCACAAAGCAGGTGCTGCTCTGCTCAAAACACTTCACTGCACTTCAGTCATTGCAGCACTACTTGCTAATCTAAAGCTGTGGTCCTTAAGAACGTAAATGATGCAGGTAATAAAATCAAACAGATCAAAGCCGTGTACAGAAATACAAGAAATAGAAAAATAGGTGAAAAAAAGAATAGAAAATAATAGAAAAAAAAGTGTCTAAAAATTTTTCTTTATTATATAGAGCAAGGCCTTGGCCATGCTGAAAGACCTTGCATTCCTAAAAGTCTGATTTGATCTTGCTTTCATTTTATCATCAGACCCATCAAATACAGAATCTCAGCTGACACCCGTGTGCATGGTTTTAATTTAAACACTATTGAAAATGTAGTTTAATGTAGCCACCAAATTGCGTACAGAACCACTGCTGAGTTTCTGAGAAGAATGAAATGCAAGAAAATAAAATATATTTCACTTGGTTCTGGTATTATTCATTATTGTTATTATTACCAAGTGGCTTGACATTGTGGATTGAATGCAAAAGGATTCATATTCTGCTTGATAGTGGTAAATAACTTTTATGTAGGAAGATTTTAAAGTCCTTATGCTGTTTGTTTCACATCTGCTTCCTAAGCAAGCAGGACGTGGATCCTCCTGAACCCCAACCATTTTGTTTTGCAGATCAAAGTGGGTGATTGCAGTGCACCTTCTGGCTTTATAATATGTTCCTTGTTTGTATTACAACACCATCAGGACAAAATCCACTGTGCCAGGCCCAGTAAAAGACGTGATCAGAGACAGTCTTTGCCCCCAAAAGATTTAGCATCTAAATAAATACAATCATTTTGTGCTGTAGAAATCAGGAGAGAATTCCTCTGAGGCTAAGCACAAAATAGTCTAAAATACAATTATTGTGAATTGTTACATAAAAGAGCACTGGATTAATGTGAAATGTCAACATGTTTCAGGTAGGTTTTGTAAGGCTTCTTTTTAATTTGTCTGTTCTTGTACACCACTAACGTTTTCCAAGCCATTAAAATACCCCTGGTGCAGCCTGTTAGTGTTGCAGAATAAAATGTGCATCTTCTCTTCAGCATTATTCTTTTACAAAAATGGGTTTCCTACCAGCTATATGGACTGGATATACATATTAACCAATTTTCCCCTGTATTTCCTAATTTGGAACCTGAACTGATTAGGTCCTTGTCAGTCAATGGACTTGTATAACTGAAGTGTTAGAAAGGGCTCTGAAATGGGTAAACAACCAGAATATGTAACCCTAAAACTGACGGTGTCCATCAAATTTTGCGGTAAGGCATTTTTCCATGTATTAGACTAATTTATTGACCTTTCATGCTGTGTACTCCATGCTCCTGCCAACTAATGCTAGCCAAAATTTTCAATTAGAAATGTAGACCATCTGAAGAAAAGGCTGTTTCTTTTCACTTCCATTTCTTACTCATTTATTTTTTTTTATTTATTCAAGTCCTCTGGAGAACTGCAAAGACTACATTATGCCCAGTTAATTTACAGCCCTCATTTTTATTGGGTTACTGTGAATTCCAGTTTTTAAATCAGCGTTGCTATGTCACAAAAAGACATGTGTGTACATCTTGTATGCAGGGCTAATTTTGTATGAAAGTAAGTGCTAGGATGAGGTGCTAGAATGCTAATAGCATATTTGTGAGTTTCATAGCAGCAGAGCTGACAGGCAAACAGATTCTGGCATGTCATTTCAGACTATTTTGTCACAAAATTAGCTTTGTGAAAACGTTTTTTAGCACTTTCAATTTTTTTGTTTTGGTTTTCATCTTTTTATTTTTCTAAAGTCTTCTAAATTGCAATTAATTACATTAAAGTTTCAAGTTCTAATGAGTCCAAATAATTTTTTCCTAGTTTTCTATTTACAAATGTTTCCTAAGTGAAGAACTTGGGAGGCCAAGATCAAATTCACAGTACCAAATATTTGATGTATTCATTTGTTAATAACTTGTACCTTATTTCTGCTTTGATTTTGCCTGGCTTCAGTCTCCAGACACTTTTTTTCCCCCTTTCTCTTTGCAAAATCCCATTACCTTCTTCCTATGCAATACATGATGATTAGTCCTTTGGCAACTATGAAGTTTTCATTCAGTTATTATTTAAGTTTTCATCTATTAAAAAGTCCCACCCAGAGTCACAATGTATTGGGTAAAATACTTTTGGCCTGACAAAAGACAGACAGGCATTTCACAGATATTTTAGCCTGAGCCTGGATGAGCACAAAAAGCAGCAAAAATCCAGTCACCTCAGCTGTTTTATGAAGCTCTCTGGTGTCACTGAGGAGTTGTATCCACACCATTATTTTGAAAAGTTGTAAATAAGGACACAGAAGCCAGCATCATTAAGTTCTGTTTCAGAGCAAGGAGCAGAACCCAGTGTGACGTGTCTTTCCTCTTGCAGATAACAGGGAATCTCATGTTGGCTTCAGGAGGGCTCTGATGTCTCCCTTGGCCACCTGTTACTCTTTCCATTGCATTCTTCCCTTTCACTGACCATTCTACTTCATCCAAAATTCATGGGATTCCTTTAATTTGTACCAACAAATTTGATTTTAATCAGGTCTGGGCAAAGGATTCAGGGTTGGTTGGTTTGTTTACCCTTTATCATTTTACTCAACACTGGTCAAGCACAAAAATAAAAATTAAATAACTGACATATAGTCCTTATTCTTTCAAACCACAATTACCACAGTATTAGCAAAGCTGTCTGAAACCATTTTTCAGGGGGACACAGGTTCCAGCAGCAAAGCTGGCTTATGAAGCTTCATTCTTTTCCTATCCTTCCTGCCACTGATTCCTCTCCCTCACCTCCTCAGTGCTATGGAAGGAGTAGTTTATGGCTCCATACTGCATGTCACAGGAATAGTTAAAAGAAAAGCCCTCTCCAAAATAAGCCTTCATTTCAGTGCACAGGTACTGCTGAGCCAGTGGAAAAACAAACCACGTAGTGGTGGTTATGGCAACGAGCAGCTGAGGGAAGCAAACCAGTCAACAACTTCTTCAAAAGGCTTCTCCTCCCTTGTCTGTGTGCCGTGGACTGGCCCTTGCATGAGAGCGGGACTGTGCCTACTGAAAGAAAATAGTATTCATGCATAAAAAAATGAATAGCCAGTCCAGAGATTACTGATGAGTTAATAAAATAAGAAAAAAGAATTTTATGACAGTTTCATAGAAGAAAATATTGCATAGGTACAAGGTCTGTCCTCTTCAGGGCATATAATCAATATTTCATGAGCCTGTGAGGAAAGGAAACATTTAGCAACGCAGCATTAAATTTCCATCTGAGAATTTCCATGTCAGTGGCAGGCAGCAGAAATAATAGCTTGGACGCTGACTCTGTGGAGTTTTTCAAGGAATTCAGAAATTACCTGTTGAAAACTTGCATAAAATTGAGTCAGAAAAAGTAGTGCTTAAAGTTACTGAGTGGCATTTTATTAAGTAAAAATTCTTCAGTAATGGTTTTTAAAAAAATCATTTAAATAGGTTTCTGACAAGGAATGTACACGATGTACTAAGATATATTATCTCTAAGTTTAACCAAATGAAATGTGTCTGGGACTTGAGAATTTCCCTTCAGGAAGAAAGGATTGAGAATAATGCTTTCAGGTTCAGCAAAATATTGAAGAGAGGTGCTTAAAAATTGAGAGAAAATGTTTCTATTGGAAAATACAATTTCATTGAAATTGAAACACTTTGAATTAATAAATCAGCTCTAATGAAATCTTCTGGGGTAAATCTTTGCAAGGAGATGCTCTGATAACATGAAAAATATACTTTATTTTTACTTCTGATTCCTTTGTTTAAACTGTTCAGTCATTTTAATAAATCAGCCTCTGTTCAATATGCCACAATATATCATGTGCGCTATAAATTAAGAAGACTTCTTTTTCCTGGAAAATAAATGATTCAGTACTATTTTGTCAGTATTTCTTTTTAAACTTCTTATTCTTCTGGAAGTTTCTGATGAGAAGTCAGACATATATTAAAGCATTAAAATTTCCCAGAGAATTTTATTTCATGACCCCCACCATCTTTGATTCCACACTCAGTCTTTCCTTAGTACTCTGAGTGACATGCTTTCCAGGACGAAGCCTGCTGAATTTTGTGGTAAATGACTCTTTGAAGAAGATACCTAGCCACATTTAGGGCTTTCCATCACTAATAAGTGGGAGTGGATGGGGGGTGAGAGGGCTGAATGAGAACTCAGCCAACTGAGATCTTTATTTGCCTGGGAAGATAATTAAGCAAACTCATTGCTCATAACAATGAATGGATTAAGTAAGTTTTATTTCCCTGTATGTTCCCATACTGGTATTTTTACTGGTATAGCCTGACTGGGATGGTCACATAAATATTCCTACTCTGTAGTTTATTCTCCTTCCAGTACAGGAATTTATTTTAGTGATAAGTATGTAACCACACATACAATCATGTTCCCTCAGTGCTACTGTAACCCTGCCCAGGCTGGAAAGGGCTGCTGCATTACTTCAGTTCCATCAGTGCACTGTCATTTGTGTTCCATCTGGTTGTTTTTGCAAGAAAGTGGAGAGAAGAATGAGAAAATGTCAGGTACTTTAACTATTGTCTAATAGGCAAAACTGAGACCAGTATGTTCATGATTAATAAATGGTGACTGATAGGAGACGAGTGGATTCAATCTATGCCTTTGGCAGATACATTAATTTGTGTGTGTTCTCCATATGTGAGGAGATGTGACCATTCCCCACAGCCCCAGCCATGAACAGCAAACCATCACAGCGATATTTCCACAGGAGAGGGCAAACCTGTAGATAAGGAATAACCATTTTGTGCATGTGGTTAGTGGCTCATGCAGGGGCAGATGCTGCCCTAGTGCAGGCAGGGGGCTGTGCAGAGCCAGCTGTGCTGGCAGAGCACAGGTCCTGCCCCCCATGTGTAGCGCATCTGTGAGGAGGATGGACAGCCTCATTTCCCACCAGCGGTTCTCTGCTGAGGCAGGGGTGTGGGAAGTCCATAACACATTCAGTGATAACCAAGTTTGTCTTCCATTTTGCTGCTCAGAAGATGTATCCTGTTGAGGAGAAAAAGAGGGAAGGGAAAGCTTTCCTGGTCTGTTAAATTAGGGATTTATAATTTAGAGCAAAGAGAATAACATTCATTTTCCTTGGCATAGAAGGTGTCAACATGTACTTATCAAAGAATGAAGTAGGTAAGGGCACAGGAGAAATATAGGTAGAAAGCAATGGGATTTTTTGGAGTAATTTCTCTTAAATATATGTTTCTCACCTTATTCATATTTGTTTAGTAACTTGAATTATGCTACCTGCTTATATCAAATGACTTCATCTGAAAGCACTACCTTGTGCATAAAGCCCTTGATCTCTGATTGTGCAAACATTTATGTATGTATTTAACTTAATGTATCCGGGGTCTTTCCTAGCTAAACCGAGGCCTTTCTACATCATTGCAATGAATGTAAGTGCAATCTATGACTACTTTCTAACCAATCTTGTTACAAGGCCATTTTAGAGAAGCCACAGAGTAAATAAATGGTAGACTCTGTGAGTAGGCCAATTGATTTCAATTATGCTATTCACAATGGGTTGTGTATGTCTGTGTGCATGTGATTATTTTTCCGTATGCGTCTCTTTGCAGAATCAGGTTACTCTTACATGTCTGACCTCTATTATTGACTGAAGCTAAGTGAGAACTCTTAGCAATTATATCTTCTAACGCTTCATATTAAGCATTGTATAATGAGTTGTTGCTCCCCTTCTTCAGTTATTAGGGATTGTTATTGTCTCTGGGTTGCATGATGAGACAATTACTTTTTATTCTGAAATCTATTATGTGTAGTCGTTACATGTAGTATGAGAAGCCCTGGTAGTCTGCCACGGAGTATGGATTATCTCCTTCTGTGCCTAGATAACTACAAAGGTTGAAGGCAATGTTCCCCATCTGTGACTCTGCAAAACCCTGAATACACATTTTCATCTGCATTTCCAGTACAGTTAATCACATTGTGGAAGAGATTACACTAAATATATTATCAAGACCAAACCATTAACCAAATGTCACTCAGATGTGTCAGTGAACAGAGGGTGGAATCCAGAATGATGTGTTTAACAGACCTTGAGCATTCAAGTCAATAGTTATTCTGATTCTTCCATCCATCAATATGGGCAAATGCTGTATTTCCAAGCAAAGCTTAGATCTGACAACTCAATATTTCTATGTGATGAGAATTGTAATTATTTTCATTTGAATGTTAATTAATTTATTTGATAACTGCCTATTGGGCTTGTGCTCCATCTGTCCCAGTTTCATATGTCTTGATAATATTTATTTTTGGTCCGATGACGAACACCAGGTGTGTTTATATGCTTTGAACTAATGATGGGAAATGTCATTCTTTAGAATTCCTGAGGCAGACTGCTAGGTATTTAATTGTGGGTCTATTAATTTCACCATCTGATTCTGTATTTCTGTTATTCTTTGCATATACAGTGAAAATCTGAGTCAAGAAGCTTTCCCATATATGCTAGCACACAAGTTTTTTAAAAGCATCATGGTTAGACTCAGATTATTACATTATATGATTTCCACAGTCATTTGGAGAAAGCAAGGCATATGTGTATTAGTTTAGTTAGATAAAATTCAGTGCAAATGCAATGGGCTTCTGGGAGGAGCAGTCTAAACTGCTCACACATGACTGACTTTTAAATTAATGGCAAGCACTTGGGAGAAGTTCTGGAGCCATTGTGGGCAGCTCAATAGAAACATCTGCTCAGCACAGCACTGGCAAAATAATGAACAAACCACCATTCAAGCCAGGTCCCCACCTTTCTGAAGTAGCAGAATTGAAATGGGACTCAGCTCACTAACCTCAGCAATTTAAAAGTTAGACATCCTATGTAAAGTAGTTACTGAAGCTCTTTCTGTGGTCAATGGAGGGAGACTAACCTCTGGAGGACAATCCAGCTTGCTAAAGTATGTCTGCAGTAAGCAGAATTAAGTGTCTTTTTGAGGTAGCATCTTTTCCACCAGCTGTAGAAAGGTAAAGCAGTTGTTTTAAACTCCTGGAGTAGCTTTTAAATAGATAAAGGTCTGGAGGATGTTGACCTCTCCATGCCTTGCTCTCAGCCCTTAATATTGCATTTATTTTGTGAAAAATTGTGCAGCTTGGCTGATAAGGTTCTTGGCAGCTACAAACAGGACCACATATCTTATGGATACTGCACTTACCAGACTTTCCATGCTGGGAATTGTAGCTGTCTTCAGAAACTGTGCAAGAAGTCAAGACACTGTTGTGGTCAACCCCATAAGCTTGGACTCTCCTGGCTGAGATGTTTGTGGCTGCAGTACACTTTCCTCTGGCAGCTGGCATTCCTGTTCTGTCCACATTTGCACAGTTTAATCAGTGGAGAACCTGAGGACTGACTCATGTTTTAGTTGTTGTGTTTATTATTTGGCATAGATGTGTTCCTGACTCCTCATCTGATCTGACGGCCTAACCCAGTAGTAATTCAGGAACAGTGTGCAGTTCTGTAAGCAGGGGGAAAGAGTGCTATTGGTGTAGGACTATTTTAAGAGAGAAACTTCCTGTCACAAAATCTAACAATAACATGGATCATGGATCGAGTCTTCTATATTCCATCCCTCAGTAAAGGTTTCCTTCAGGATCAGTGTGAGCTCCTTCCCCCAGCGGTGATGTTTTTCTCAGTAGTTCCCTAACAGTGAATGCAGAGCTTAGAATTCACCTGTTTTCATTTTGAATATATGTTGTTTAGGAGAAGCTTTATAAAACTTTGAAGCAGGTATCAGGAGAAACTTATCCAGGAAGTGAACTTCTTTGTTTCTGGCTTGCCCATTCCCAATAGGGAGAAAAAGATTTACAGGGTTCACAGGAGAAGAGATTAATAAATATTTTTTTAAAACTCTTAGCTATCTTTAGCTGTTAACAAGTGGGATTTGAAGCTCCTTACTTTTAACATGATGTGTGAATATACTGTAAGTACGTAACAAGTGACACACCGTGTGAATTTTTAAACCTAATACAAATAAACCCGGTGCACTGGGAATATTGACAAAGCTAGAATTTCCATATCTAAGGATCAGACTATTTGTTCTAGTCCAGGTGTAAAAACTATTACACAGTACAGCCATTAAAATTATTCTTCCAGCTGCTAATGTTTGGTTTGTCTACAAAATGTTCTGAGTTAGAATTAATAAATGCACAACTCAGCAAGTTCCATCTGGGTATTTTCAATAAATTGGAGGACAAATATAAACAGGAATGTGAATTTCAAGTTATTGTGCCTCCCAATGTCCTCGACAAAGGAACACCAGATTGTCCATTTGCATACATTTTCATTCACAGAAGGCCTTATAAGTACCCACACACTTCCTTTAAAGTTACAGTGTAATGCAAAAAAAAAAAAAAAAAGCCAACAACAAATCAATCTCCCCCCAACAAACCAACGAAAAACTCCAGAAACAAAGCCTCAAGGAAAAGAGATAAATTCTATGTAATTATGGGCCGACGGTCAATTTAAGATAAATGTCTTATAACTAGGTATGAATCTGATACAAGGAGAGGAAACTTTCATGAAATGTGTACAATTCCACTCCCGTGATACTGGAATGCATACTGCTCAATGATATTGCTCAGCTACATGGGACAAACACATAGAAATGTCTTGTCAGATGAATTCTAATATTATCTGAAAAAATATATAGGACAGCAGCACTACAGAGTTTCATAGATAAAAATTGGCTTATTTTTTTCTCTGCAACGGAATTTCTTTGCTATCTTCAGAGAGCAAATTATTCAGCTCTGAAGCAGCTTCAAAATAGCCTTATAACAAAATTAAAAGAGGTTAAATTAGAACTATGTTTCACAATGGAATCTGTAGTTGAATAATTAGAAATAAAGTAAACAAGAAGGACATCTAAAAGGCTCTGCTGTCAGACTGCTTTTCAATACTTTTTTGTGGGGTGGCAGAATAAACTTTCTTTCCTCCCATGCAGAAGACCATGGAAATTCAGATTCACCACGCAGTATGTCATTGTCAACTATTCTTTTTAAGATCAGGATCAGTAAATATGAATATAAAAAGTGACTGCTCATGTGAATCCTAGTTCACTTTTATTCACATTCAAAATCTGACTCCTCAAGAAACATCCTGCCTTTGTTATGAATATTAAGCAAAATCACCCTTCCTTTTTAAGAAAGACTAAAAGCTGTAGATGAAAAACAATTCTTCTTTGAGCACAAAGGCAGATTAATTTTGGAAAAGCCAAGGGAGCTTTATGGTTAGCACATTCCTCTTTTCACTTATGACTGTAATTTTAAATGAAGTTTGAAGGAAGAGCACTCTGCAATATCAGCACTGTGGGTAGTACAAGGGCATCCTCAGTGATTCCTGCCCAGTACAAATTCAGTGTTTGGCTCAAGGAAGTTGATAGTGATGGTCTTGACTCCAGAAGTGGAGATGTCTCTTGCATTGCACTGTTTTCATAGTAAGATATGATTAAATCTTTGGTCTTCTGCAAATGATTAGTTAATTTTCTGGAACACTAGAAAATAATATGGATTTTTTTTAACAGTGTATGTGGTAGCCTTGAAATGTTATTTTAATCAACAGAAATGCAGTTTCATCCAAGGACTTATCACCAATGGGCAATATTCATTGTCCAACACCTGTATGGGTACTCTCACACATGGCAATATCAGTTAGGCATGAGACAGAGGTAACATCACATAGCAGGAGATGACACATTATACATGATGAATAACCATGGCAAAGGGACAGTAATTTAGCCAAAAATAGTAGTTCATAAGTGTGTCATAAGTACAGATTTGGCCACAAGTTTACTGCTTGCCAAATATCTGGGTTGGATTTTTTTTCACTTGCACAGATGTGAATTGAGCTGCTAAAGACCTGCAGACTAAAACGACAGTATTTGTGATGAATAATTCAGCTGTCCTACTAACCAGTTTTCTGGTTAATGTACCGGCTGAAACAAATGGAAATTTTTTGCATCTTTTGACAGATGTTATGTGGAAGTTTAAAAAACTAAGGGGACATGATGGTTGTGACTTATCTAGGCTCCAAGAGTATAACTACCATGTCCTGCAAAAAGTTTAAAACCATATCTGTTGAATGTATTAATTTTCATCTGAGTATCATTCCTCTCTTAAACTCCACATGGGCAAGAAAAGATCCAGGTGGCATTGTGCTGCTGGTGTCTCTAATCTCCACTCTGCTGCAAGCTCTTAAACAATTAGCTTAATTTTTGTAATTAGTTTTGATCTGGGGTCTGGGGTCTGCAGAATGTTAGGAGCTATTTCAACAGGCATCTATAAAAGGGCTAAGCAGTGTTATGGCTGAAACACAGGACTAAATTAATTTTCTCTCAGAACACCTGGAATCAATATTATCAGCCAGAAACATGTTGTGTCCTGTATTTTTTCCATTATCTCTAGGTGGTGCTTTATGAACCCTGGGTGGTGTAATGATGAATATTGTGACAGGAGAAGGGATTTTCTACATTGATGTGACACTGTACAGTGATGCAGACAACTCTTTTGTCTGGAGCTGGGAGCTATTATTTATTCATTCATTTATTCCTTTTACTGAATCTATATGCACTGGAGTGATATTGCATTAAACTTTAGCTCCTAGTGAACACTATTTTGACAACTATTTCTAATCAGTGGATATAAATTGGACCAAAAGCCTGTGTACTAGAAACAGAAAGTGTATCACAGCAAGGCTGGACTCTTAAGTCACAAAGAACAGAGCAATTTATGAGTTGCTGGATTAATGTACCAGCACACTGATAGTTCGCTCAAGATGGTGCAATGCTGGGCACTAATCACAACTGCCTTGGTGTGAGCTGTGGCTGGGTCAGCAGGTATCAGCCCCCACCTTATGGAACTGCCCCAAAATGAAGAGGTGGTTGGTGCTGTATGTAGGACAGGTTGGTATCAAAACCACCTGGTGGTTCCAAGCCCAGAAGGGGAATTCAGATAGTAGAACTATTACACATGTGTTCACTCTAAAATGAAATATGTTAAAACATTTGAAAAAAGACCAAATATTTTATTTAATTTCCCATATTTTCTACCACACAAATCAGTTTCCTAAAAAAGTAGGGGAAACTGGAAAGTGAGGAATTTCTTTTCCAATTCCTTTATAATGCTGTAATTTCAAATCTGTAAATGTGAGAAATTTCCAGGCTTTTGAAATACAAAGGCTTTCTGGACATTGTATCAGCACAATAATTCATAGAAGAAAATCAAAACAAGAAGCCTTATTTGAAATCAATTAACAGCAAGATCTGAAAACATTCAACATCATTTCAAAATGAATTAATAAATCTACATTAGACTAATTAGTACTACAGAAACACAGCAGTGGACTTAGTGCACTTGTCTGTCTCACCCAGCAGCCATTCTCCATTAATCTCTTTGGATTCCTTAGTTGTAGCAATGATAACTAATGCTGTAGAGGAACACCGGACTGGGGATGATTTGGAAGGTATTTGATGAGTATACACATTTTAAAAAAATTGTGGGTGTTTAAATTGAGCCCACCTTTTAAAGAGCTGTAACAGCATTACTTTTTTGAAATGAAGCCTATTTGTTTTCTAAAGCTACAGGTAGATGTTTTTAGTCCACAATGATGAATATATCAAGACTGCTTTTATTTAAGTTTTCAATGTGAAAACATATTTAGAAGCAAAAATCAAATCAAGTCTTCAATCAAATGTGTTTTTCCAGTGCTTTAATACGCCGAACACACTTACCTGCATGTTGAACATGAACCATACGATGGGTAACATGGGCCTGTTCCAGAGTTAGCCAACATTTTAAACACGCGTGGATTCACGTCTAAATAGAGTGCAGTTAGAGTACCATGCCTGAGTTACTTCTAAAGCTGCCCTAGTTGTGGCTTCCAGAGAGAGAGGCCCATCCTGAGAGTAACCCCATCCATATTAGCACTGTACAGCCTCAGTGCTGCCTGCCCCCATGGACAACTGTGACTGTCGTCTCTCAGGGCTGCAGTCTCACGTGGATACTAGCTCCAATCACATGCCTGCCAGTTCTCGGAGCCCTGATAAGAAGACTTAAGCCTCCTGATGTTCGTATCAGCCTTGCTGTGTCTTGATAGTAGCCTAAGTTTGCCTGCTGGCCTCCATGTCACCAGTGGGCAGTTATTTTCCAGGCACAAGGTTCAGGAGTCTGTTCATTCAGCTTCTCTTCAGGGGTTGGTATGGGGTACAGAGCAGTAGTTCCTCTTTTTCTAGGCCCAGTCTGTGTCACAAATCAGTATCACCCTTCAGGTATTTGGTATGCCAGACCTGTATGGGAATAGATGAGCAGTTCAGTACTCGAGTACCCAAGTCAAGAACCTTCTGTTTCTGAAATCTTGAAAACACTCCCCAACTTGTCACTGTCCATGACATTCCAGTTACCGTCACTGGGTTCTGGAAAAGTGAGGTGTCCAGCTGTACTGAGATTATTAATGGAGTTTCTCACAGTTCCAGTGATTATTGCAGCTGTAAAGGTGCTATTACACTTCAGGCACGTGGGCCTCAGCTTCAGTGAATATATGCACAATACACACCTCACAGGGGCCTACCCTGCTCTCTTGTGGAAAGCTGAGCAACTATTTTACCACTCTGTTCTTCCACTGGTGATATATGCTGACACTGATGGCATCATCAGCAACAACATTAGCTTGTGCTGCCACAGGACCGTGTGGGAATGGCCTGACAAGCACAGAGCATAAAAGAAGATCCTCTCTACTAATCCATCCTCCAAGCTGTCTGTGAAGGGCACTGCCCATCAGAGCAGGTTGGTGGAGAGCTGAATCTGATGACCTTCACAGTCTGCATTAGACAGAAAGTCCCCCTGAAGGACCCCATGCACCCTCCCTCCCACACCTCAGGCAGCATCTTTGCGGTCATTTGTGTCCAAGACATTTACCACTTACCAGGGACACATGCTCAGTGGTGGTTTCCCAGCCCTAGCTCAGGTTCTGCGCAAGGGAAGCATTTTCACACGGTGCCCCATCAGCCGGCTGTGGTTCAGATATACAAATCGAGCTGCCTGTGACTTTTCAAGTCTCCCTCTTCACCTCTGCATCTGAACCTGGCTCTGACCATTCCACCAACCCCAACCACATACTGTTGTCAGCAAAATTCTGAGTTTAAGTTTGCTACCTAGAAATATTTACAAAAGTCTTAAATGTCTTCTGAGCCCCAAGTAGCTCCCATATGGAGAACTGATACAATAGAGAAATCACCCATTAAGTAAAGGATAATTACCTTCTCTTGAAGTTCCCAGAACAAGGATTTTCTGGGGAACCAGCCAAAGGACAGAAAAGGAGAGTGGGCAACATGCTGTAATCTCTCAAGCCCAGAGCATGGGACAGTCCCTAGACAGATTCAGAAAGCACTGTAAAACCATTCTGTGTATCCTCTCCTTTCTTAGGAGGGGAAACACTCAACCTGACTCCAGATATTGTTCCAATTCCTTCAAAGCAGTGTAACTGGTGACTGTGTATTCTGCAGCCTACATTCCCCATCCAGTATGCAAATTGACGTTTAGAGGAGACTTTTGTCAGAAACAGGCTCATCCTGAACTTCCCATTTGGTTTCTGAATAGCCTAATGAATAAAAATTCAGCAAAATGCCATAGGGTATTATTGGAGAATAAAATTGTGACAAAATAACATGAGTGACTCACAGACAGCAGTAGGAGTTCTGTAATTTTTTTTTTCTGGGCTGTTATATCCAGGCTCTGAATACTGCAGAACAGTGCAAAGGAGCAATGAAATAAGCTGTGTATTTGTAGTATAGAAGGTTTTGTAGTTTAAAAAGCTTCTTCAAAAGTCTTCTTGCTGTTAAAAGCAGTGTTGGGGAATTGGTACATAAATGATATATTGTAGAAATAAGTCAGGCCCTAAGAATCCAGGTCAAAACATTAGATTCCAGAAACAAAAGGATAGCTCACTATGAGTAGCTAACATGCTCAAAGAAAAAAAAATCCTTTATATATTCTTGACCTACATTCAAGTAAAATGGTACTTTTCAACTGCTCTTAAATCTTTTTTTCAGCTTTATTCTAGAAAGGGTATTGCAGTTTGTAAGAAGCTTGACTGCTGGAGCACATCTGCTGCTTCAGTTTAAAAAGGGTTTGATTGCAGAATCCTAGATACTTGACAGAAATTTCTGTCTTAAATGGTAAAAATAATCTAGAGGACATAAGTATTTGCTTCAGTCCTAGAAAACCTGATAAATTCAGAGAAATTATTTGCATTTAATATCAAGTATCTCTCTTGACACTTTAATTAGAGTACATTTTTTGCTTTTCCTTTCCTGATCAGTTGGGCATTTTTTCTTTTTTCCCTCCTGTCTTTACTGGGACTTTGTCACTGGATCCAAATTGTTTTCTTTGAATTATGTATGTTTGTTCCTTTCTGTGTTTCCAGCTTTAATATCTTTAGTCCAGGATTCTGGAAATAAAATGACACATATTTAACTGTAAATTCAAAAAAATGAACTAGCAGAAATTACTCTTCTGTTTCTTAGGCTGAATCTGAATGCGTTGTTTTCTCTGATGCTGAGATTTCTGACTCATTCACTCTTTTTTTTCGTATTTACTTGGTATGACTTTTCAGAGTCACTATGAATTTATCACCACTACTGGATATTCCACATTTAATATTAATTCTTCCATCCTTTGCTGGACAGAAAATTACTTGTTTAGGATCACAGAGCAAAGCAATTATTCAGCTGTGAGGGAAACATGAGGATCCAAGGCTGCTAACTCTCGTAACTGTACTGTGAATCTTGTGATAACAAGTAGCTCTTTAAAAGCCTCTGTGCTTCAAGTCTTGTAAATGTGTGGCAGCACAGATTGATGAGAGTGAACCCACCTATGGAAACACAAGTGAAAGATCCAGACGCCCAAACGTACTTTTTATTGCATTTATTAGTTCTGTTTGAAATCAAGTTAATTACTTTGGGGGGACCTGACATACAGCATTCAGGCACCAGGTGTGTAACAATTCTGATGGTGCTGATTTCAGCTTCTTCCACTGTTGAGACCTTCAGTGTCTGGGAGCCAATGGTTTTACCAGTTCTTCTACTCCTCATTAGGATGTCATCTGTTACAGGAACTGTGGGGAAAATCAAGACAAAATCTCACTCTTTAGTGCTTTCTGTTTGAACTTGCAGCATTTTCTTGCTTATTCTTCATATGGGTGAGGCTTTTTTTATGTTTGATGATGATTTATGAAGCCACAAAACCATTCAGCACAGCAAGCAATAACTGATGTAATTAGCACATTTGAGGACAGTGAAAACTGCAAAATAAGGATGCAACAGTCACTAAAGCAATAGATTGATTTTTCAGTATGTGTTCCAGTGATTTTGTCAATACTGTGCGTTAGTGCTTTTGGACTATGTCATTCTCCATTCTGCTCTTTGCTGGCTAAATGTCAATAAAAAGTACAATATCTGAACTTATTAGTGGTTTTAAACAACTGTAATAACGTGCTACTGTTGCCAGATACTATTTGATAGTCAAATACTATTTGATTATTTGATAGTCAAAAGATAAAGCAAGCATGGAGAAATGGAAAAGGTCATGAACACAGATTATATATGAAAAAAATAATTTACCCCTTTCTGGGCCCTTTTTCCTTCGTTTAGAGGTGCCTTCCTTTCACATACTGCCTTCTTTCCTTCCCTGAAGGGACAGGGAGATAGACAGACTACACACATACAGATAATTTCCTCAGCTTGCACTCAAACCTGGAAAAGGTTTTTTTTGAGTTTTCCAATCTGGTCCACCAAGACACAATAAATATTTTCTGCTCTGAATATTTGAGTTATGTCCCCTATTGTCATCATGTGGCTAGGTTTAACCAAACCTAAACAGGAATTGAGAAACTGAAAATAAAATTCTGCAATACGTGAAGCAACTAATTTGAACATCCGTCTGTGTTAAAGTTCAGGACGGTGGGGTTTTTTGTATGTTAAGACTAGAAATGTTATCAAGGAGAAAAGCTGTATTCAAGGTCTTCTGTAGGCTATAAACATTTTCATACTTTGTTTTTCTTAAGTGCTTAGTCTGTGAAAACACAGATGAGCATCCTTCATCGATGACACAGTTTCTTTGATGCCTGTGGACTGCTGAAAATTTATCCCAGGTAAGGAACATGTAGCTCATTAGCCAGAAATCTACTGCATCTGAATGTGAAGAAATCTGATCCAAAACTGTGGTAGTATATGCTGGGATTTCTCATCAAGTGAAATCCACACGTTAGGACAAATACAAAATGTAGGAAACAGACTGCTAGAAGTCTTTAAATCAAACTGAAGTAAATAAAAACCTGTCTTCACAACACAGAGCTTTTAAACTGGTCTTCACTGCAGGCAATTCTTTCTATGAGACTTTGATTTTCTTGTGGTAACTTTCCAACAGCGTGAAGAGGCTTTTTTATATACCATGGAGTAGGCTTCAAAATAAGTAATAGTGTTGTATAAATAATTTTTAAGTCTGTGAATTATAGGAGAATTTATTCCCTTTCCATAAAAAATAAATATAAACTAATAAAGCAAGACCTACAGATTTAATAAATGAAGATCTAGATAATAAATCTCACTTAAAATAGACCAGCAATACTCAAAACACATTACTGACTGACTGAGCCAAAACATTATTCTCAAGAGAATGTTTTGCCCTTTTAGTAGAATTAAATAAGTAGTGGAAATAATATTTAGAAAAAGCTTTTTCACAGCAGAGCCAGAAGATAACTTTTGCTTGGTAACTGTTTAACTAAGCCCAGCTGCTGCCATCACTTGGGAGCTGGGTTGCGGGAGGGTAGCAGCAGCTTTTCTCTCAAGTAAGGCCAACCAACCTCAACGGGGACATCTGTGGCACTCAACAAGCCCTGAGAGTGCTTTGGGGTGGCTTAAACTTTACCCTTATTATACCAGACCTCAAATAGGGGCTATTGGGGGGTTCCTGAAGTAGCTTCCATACTGATATTTAATCCAGAAAGGTCAGGCAGGTGGTGCTGCTCGCAATGACAAGGTTTTCTCCATTTTTACCTTTCAGACACGTTTTGACATGTAGTTAGACTAAAGTGCTCTGGTGCTTGGATCACCTCACTGGTTTTTAGACACAGGATGGCTCCAGCAGGGAAATTCTGGCCCCGGGTGAGGTCCTCCATGGCCGAGTTTTGACTGTGCTGTTCTGCTGGGACAAAATTGCAGATCTATCAGAGAAAACAGATCCTCTAACAGGCTCTGTGGTTCAGTATTAGGCAGGAAAGGATGAAAATACAGGGCAAGAGAAAAGCTGAGGACAATGGCCAGGTGACTGTGGCTGGGAGAAATGTAATCTAGCCTGTGAGTGGAGGAGAGGGAGTTGATGAAGGACTGTAATGCTTTACTGATTTGCTTCAGGTGGACAAGGTAATATTCTCATCATTTTTGTCTTTATTGAGGAAAAATATGAGTGAGTTTTGACTACAAGAAAGGGGTTTGGCTCCTGAGCTGCACTTCTCCAGTGTTTGTGTGAGGTGCATTCCCTGTGACCGTGATGTCATCACATGGGTTTGCAGCCCGCACCCCAGCTGCGAGTGGCAGCGAGCTACTGCCAGAGGAAAGTCTCAGTGACAGCTCTCAATTCACTGAAGGAAGACTCTAGGTGTCCACCTGGGGAAGGTGTGCTGCTGTCCCTGAACAGAGCTGTTTCATGGAGGCTGAACAGACAGAAGGAAAAGGAACAGTTTCAGACACAGGTCCCAGGTGCGTGCCTGAAGAGTTATTCTTACTTCCTAGCCCTAGGTAGCACAGTGTGTGGGTTTGATTGGATTGATGTTCTGAGTCACCTAATTCTCCTTTTTTAATGATTGCAGGCATCTAATTCGGTATTCTCAGCTAGCATCTGGTTGTTAAATGCAGGATAACTCGGAGACACCTCTGTCCCATATTGCATATGGCCAATGAAAAGAGCAGTCCTCGACTTCCTAGTCCCTGTGGGGAGAGCCAATAGTTCAGCCATGCAATTCATTTCACAACCATGTAAAGCTCACCCCTGCTGGGCTTATTGTAGACTAAAAGCAGATATTAACCTTAAACTAGCTTGGCCAAATTTGACCATTTAAACAGCAATAGGGTTTTTATTGTTTTTGTAATTTGCATCAATCACATATTTCTGTGGTTATAAAGGCTTTTCTAAAAATCTTATCTTGACTACGATCTGTATTTTTACTTTAAATTCTGCAAACCTGAAGGATAAAGATATTTAAAATATTGGGACTAATCTATTTTTCTGAGGAATCCTCTGCAATTATGGCATTTCTCCTGGGGATTCTACCAAGAATTTTTCAAAATTGGCCCCGGTGTAATATCAGTGAACTTTGGACCAGCACCATTGCATTCTCTGTGGTGGTGAGATGGAATCTTTGCTTATTTATATTGACTGATACCAGAATGACGTTTTCCATTGTTAGCTTCTCAATGCAGGGAGAAATTAATCTCCCAGCCTATTTGCATTTACTAGCAATAAAGCTCAATTTTAATCAGAAAATGAATATTTGGACTTTACACTTTGTGCCTTTTCTGGCAGCTGTGCTTTTTATTCACTCTGACTAAAACAGCTTCAATGACAGCAGCCAGGATCCTCCCCTTCTGTTCAGCTTTTCCATAGAAGGCAAAATGAAATACGTCTCTAAAGATAGGACAGTACTATTTTGAGTACTTGCTTTTCATGGGATTATGCCAATAAACAAAAGAAAAATACTCATTCCCACCTTTATCCTTTAAGAGCCAAAGCACTCTTTCAGTAATATCAACTATTTCTTCCTACCTGTTTCTTCAAATTCACATTCTCCCTCTTTCCTTTTTATTTATCCTTCTTGGCTTCTTTTATCATGCAATAAAATAAATGTTAGCTCTATGTTAGATTAGGTAGTTTTCAGAAACAAAAGTGGCATTTATTTGTTCTACAAGGTTTTAAAGCTAATGGTCCAACTCACAGGTAGAAAAACAACAGTGATTCATATCTTTCTTTGTAAGCAGCATCACCCAAAGGACATTATGCAACTCTGGCTTTTATACGGTTTTTCTTTTTTTCCTCAGGCATAATGACTCCAGAGAGACCAAACATAACAGTGATCAATTGGGCTGCTTTCTTTTCCATTCCGGTTTTACACAACAATGGGATCTGTTGATTTTATTTGTCATTTATTTATGCTTTAAGCAAGCATGGTTTGGAAAATATTGGCCTGTCCAGCAGGCACTTCTACTCTTGGTGCCTCAGCATAAATGTGTTTTTCCCCTGTATGAGATTACAAGGCAAGGTCGTCCATGGTATTACAGCTCTGAAATAAGCAACAATACTGAGAGCTGTAACCTTTTCTAGTTAAAGATAGTGAGAATTTTGTTGCTGGGAGCTGGCTATAATGGGATACAAATCAGGAGTTGACATGTTACTTGTTGACTTTGAGCCAAATTTAAAATGTGCACCAGTCCAGAACCGCAGTCTTGAAAAGGGTTTCCTGAAGTGCTGAGATTTTTTTTCCAGGTGGATGCAGCTGGATCAGCTGCAACCATAAGCAACCATAATGTGCCTAGATCCATCTAATCAATCCAGTGTGTGGGACCTGGCAAGTCCATGTCCAACTTCTCCATCCTGTAGATGATATTGGGGTGAACTGAAGGTTTGTGGGCTGGATTCCTTGCCATAAATGAAGCTGTGTTTCCCCTTGCCTTTAAGACAGAGCCAAAGAAGAGTGTGGTGATGATCACTCTGTCTAGTGGGCATATTGTTAAATTGTCTTTTCAGCAAATGGGTGCCCTAAAGCCTACACTCTTTTGTCTGCCCAGGAGATTTAAGCCCCTTTTCCAAATATTTCACGTGAGTGCCCCAATCAGTGATCTGGCAAACCAAGAAAGAGGACTGTTAGAGCATTGTGCTTGAAAGGGGAACACGTGCCTCTGATACCTTCTCCCAGGACTGTAACATTAATAACATGTTTGAATAGTACGACAGGATGGGTGAACCTGGTTTGGTTAACCAGAAGAGAGTTGGGAGGTACCTGTTCTTTGGAAACCCCTCCAGGCCGGGTCTCTGAGCAGCCTGTGAACCAAGAAGAAACCATCCTTGCCCCACAATGGGAGGGCATGTTTGAGAGCACCCGTGTAACACAGGGTACAATCCTCAGCAGTGGCTCCTGTGGAGTGGCTGAAGGCATCCTCCTCCTCCAAGCCCCACTTCCACAGGGTCAATGAACACACTGGGAGCCTTGGTATGGTTCTCCACAGATGCCAGAACAGTGACCAGCAATGTGATACCAGTGCAAAAGGGTGCCTGTAGCTTCCTCACCCACCAGTGCCACCTACTCACATGCAGCTTCAGAGCCCCCTGCCCATGACAGCACTCCCATCCTGTCCTGCAAAATCGTAAAAGGTTAAACACCCTGACTCATTCTGGCTCTTTGTTCTCTCGCCCAAAACATACATGGATTTTTTAAACCTTTTGCTTTGCTAAAATCCTCCACATTAGTAGCACAGGTCTCATTACCACGTATTGGCCACAATATCCTCTTTAGAGCTACAAATATCTCTGGCGTAAGAAGCTTTTAATTGCCTTTATTCTCTGTGGTGAATATCTGAAGGCAGTGACACATACATAATTACCATGCAACCGGAAAAGAAGTTTGGGACAAATATGCTGCTGATTTTTCCCCTCACTCCTTAAAAGGGGTCTTCTAGTTCACAGCAATCACAAGGTGCGTATTACGTATCTGAAAAGGGGAAAATTGTGAGTATTTTGCCAATTATTAAAAAACCCTCTAACATAAAACCTACTGTTCATTAGCTGAAAAAATGAAGGTTTCTCTTTCAAGAATGGTACGGTTCATTTAAGATACTTCTGACCTAGATTTGTACTGTACTGAAATGCTTCAAGTGAGTAATGCACAATCTATTTATAGGATCATTATTAAATTAGCACTTGCATGATTTAAATCCCCTTGCAGTAGATTCACAAGGGAGACTCAGGCACGCTTGTCACCCAGTGGGTAGCAAGCTTGGGTAAATGTTCACAGGAGTGGTAGTCTGGACTAGTTTTCTGAAAGGAGTAACTGTTTTTGAGATGCAGATAGAGCTTGCTGTAAAATGGAAATTCATCTGACCTGTTTTGGACTTCTCCTTTTGGGTGAGATTAAATATACCTCTAAGTACCCCTTTTCCACGATTCTTTTTTCATGCTGGCTTATTGAGCACTGTAGGTTTTCAATACCCGTAGCTATCTTATGTAAACCCCACCACAGGGTCCAAATATAACCTGAGAAAATCATCATTAAGTATTTTGGTAGTGTTGCAGTGTTGTGGCTCTAGTTTGCTGAAGCTGGCAGTAGGTGCCAGGGCACGTTCCACTCATCATTTCAGTATATGAAGTTTTCTACCTTCTTTTAAATCAGGTAATTGCTACAGCAGCACTGCAAACATCAAGGTGATCTTTCTGAAAGCTCTGTGAAGTCTACCTCACTTGGAAATGTTTGGAGCTGGGTGCTTAACTTCTCTGAAAAATTAAGACATTTTAAAAAAAAATATAGAGCTGACTGTTATTATCAGATGTAAATTAGGTGTCTTGAAATTTGCCGGTTTTGGCAGGCAACTGACATACATGGATTTGTCAAATCCTAGAACAGTAGCCATAAGAAATGGAATTAGCATGGAATGTACGAGTCCTGCCTTGGTTTTGCTTCCTTTCTTCCTTCCACTCTACGTTTACTTGTTAGCTGTATGGGATTTGTTTAAGGTGGGAGCTGTGTTTCATGTTCATGCTTTGTGGCGCTTGGTGTCAAGGGGTTCCAGTCTTGATTAAAGTCTTCCCACTGAATCATCACTTATGAAACTAATGGCCATACATAAAATACCACGTTCTGAACAAGATATTTGCTATTCTAGCTTTGCCCGTCACTTCAAATTCTCTTTTCTTTTTGTTTAGCTTCTCAATGTCACCTTTAGGTTTAAGTGCATTTTTCCCGCAGCTGTGCAGCAATTTCAGTGCATTAACACATTTTTCATATGAAGCAACACAAAAAGCAGATTCAGAATAAATCCCTCAGAATAAAGTACTGTGTAGGTTAAGATTGTTTTGGAATCTTTTTCGAGGGTGTATCTAAATACTTAGGGGAATGAATTTGAATGTCATTTTACTCTAAGAGGACCCTAACTCTCTCAAGAATAAGGTCAGCCTCAAGTGTCTTGTACTCCAGTTGTAATTTGAGTGTGCTGACTTACATAGTGGAGTTAACAAAAAGATTTTAAGTTTTATTATTACTGATATTATGACGGTTTTAGAGTTGTCCCTTGAAAGCAAAAATGCTGCTAAACTGAGTGATAGCAGACAGAAAGGTTGTTAGCATAATGTACATGCACACTTAGAGGCATCCACTCCTTCGCCAAAATTAAATACCTAGACACTTTTATAAGGATGTACAAAAAAAGTAGTAATAGTAATAGTATTAATAATAGTAATTATTATACAATAGCTGCATTTTTCAATCATAAAGTCCACTTAATCAGCATAGAATAATTTGGAGAAATATATATATTCAAGGACTTGTTTCTTGAGAGCTAGGAAATGTTGAATTGAAACAGATAGGGAAACAAATGTCCAGGTCGATACCAAAAAGCCCCTCAAATCTTCTACTTCAGCTTCTTCATCACTGGCGAATATGTATTGAGAAATGTCAGATATTCTGGCAGTTGTTCAGACAGTTCTAGCACTGTCTTCTGTGAATGTCCAGGCTTTATTTAACAGGCCCAGGAATAACTGATTTGGGTGAGGACCTTCTTCCTTGACTTATGAAGTCTTCCAAGGCTTAAAATGGAATATCTGTGACCTCATTTAAAGGCAACTGGGTGTCTAATGCAGTTTACATTCAGCAGAAGTCCAAGGGATAAAAATAGGGAAAATGAAATGCAATTTTTCACCATAAAAATGCAATTACTAATATAGAATCACATCCCAGTGCATTCGGAAAGTTCACTTACTGGAATTCTGGTGTGAAATGGCTTTATATTGCTGGGAATTCTGCTCTTCTGTCCAACAGGAGTCTCAGAATTGGATGTAGAGACAAGCCCAGAGTCTTGTCTTTGCCCTTGAGTCTGGTAATGTTATTGCATGAGAACAAGTATTTTAAAAAAACAGAGAAAGGGAGCAAGTCAATACACTAAAATAGTGTCCATGGGCAACAAAGGTCAGGTGAGGCATGGCAATAGGTTGACCAGAGAAGCTATGGATGCCACATCTCTGGAATTGTCCAAGGCCAGGTTGGATGAAGCTCTGGGAGAGAAAAGTGTCCCTGCCCACAGCAGGAGGGTTGGAAGTAGCTGATTTTTAGGCTCCCTTCTGACCCAGGCCATTTTATGATTCTATGATTCTGTGATTCTGTGATTCTGTGCTTCTATGATTCAGTGATAATGGGTTCTCTGAAACCAAAACACAGTTTCTGTGGGTAGACTGGTAGGGTGATTGTGTGATCTATGTATATACAAAGAGACTAACAAAATAAGCATACTTGGTTACCAAACTATTATGCAGGGTTATCTTCTGCAAAAGGCCTTCCTTATTTTTTCTTGTTTTGTGTGATGAGTTCGTACCAAAATATAAATAATACATAGAAAAAACATCCATAGGTACATGTTGTATGATTCAGGAGTATGTTAAATGCAATGTGTTGTATTTGTGGGAAGGAATGTTTTTGTAGAGTGTACGCCAAAAAAGACGTTTTTTAAAACACTGTATCACAAATGAAAAAATGACAACAGACGTGATAACTGCAGGTAAATAATTGCATCTGTAGGATCAACTTTAAAAAGCCAGAAAAGTCACAGATGGGACACACTTCTCACTGATGAATTTACTGACTTGTTGGTTTCTATCTCATACTTAATGGTATCTAAATGCTGTTTCAGCCTGTGAATTGAATTTCCTTTTAATTTGAGCAGATCATTTGTCAACACTCTATCTTCATCAATCAAGGCATTATGCCTGGCAGTTTCATCTCATCCTTAAAGATAACCTTGGATTATATCATGACTCAATTCTGTATTGCCCCTACAGAGATAATGAATTCACACATGTAAGAGCATCATTTACCAATGGGTGTGGGATGCTGTTTTGAACATATCATTTCCATCTGCCACAGGATGATTCCATTTGCAAAAATTGATCTCCTGGAGGAGGATTTCTCAGCTAGGGTAAGCACATTGTAGGCACAGTTTAGCAGAGTGTGTTGTCTGACAGGAGAGGAGAAGGGGATCGTATTGCTTCTGCTGTCCCCAGAAAGTCAAAGCTTGGGGAATGGGCTTGCACCTCTTCACACTGAGGCTGGAGGAAGAAGCAAGGACAGGGTAAACAAGTCCTTCCTTCTTGTAGCAAAAGGTTTCAGCTCAGCAGGTCTGAGAGGAGTAACGCATCCATATGTGGGGTATGGTGAAAGCACGAAGTTAATCCACTTCTGGAAAGTTCAGCCTCAGCTGTGATGAATTCTGTTAGATGGTGAAGCAGGCACTGCTGTGAGATGACCTCTTCTAAACAGCTTTAGGATTCAGCTTAATGGCTCCCAGAAAAGGACTGAGCTCATATGTGATTCTGTGTATAAAACTTTGCATTTCATCAGCTGTAAACAATGGCAATCACATGTATCACAATGAAAATTTATGCACATCAAGCAGTTCTCCTTGTGTGAAATGGAATTTGACAAGAGGGAGTGCAGCTGGAAGCCTAAGAAAGTACTCTGCAGGGACACCTGGGGTGGACCAGGAGCAGACACAGACCAGTTAGATCACTGCACACCTTGGTGACAAGGTGAAATAGATCTTGCACATTACATCAGTTTTCATTACTGGCAAGATCAAATTATCTACAAGGCAAAGGGCATTACATGATAACTGAGCAGCTTAGGGTTAGGAGAATTTGCATCCCTTGCCAAGATTTGTGAGAATTACATCTCTTCATGTTTCCTGCCCAGTCATGAGAGGCAAGATACAGTTGTGAGTTTGCAAGAGCAGGACAGTATCCCTTTGAGTAGCCTGGGAACTACTGAGTGGAGTTGCCTGACTTCCAGAGCATCTGTATACGTGTGTAGCTCAAAAGTCATGGCTTAAGTACTGTGCCAAGGAACTCACTGAGTCCTGCCATTTCTATCTACTCTCAGTTCTGCGGAAAGCAAATACTCGTTCAGCATGTTTGAAGTACACTATATATTGTTTATTTGCTATAGAGATGGGCCTCCATAGACCTACAGTCTGTTCCCTCCATGCAACTGGCATCGTGCTGGCAGTTCCTCTGTCTCCGCCACTCACACTGACGGTAACAGGAGATTCAGGTGCAATCCTGGTCCTGGTGGCATTCACATGTCCATGTACATGAGGAAGGTGATGTGTTTCTGTTTAATGCAAATTACTGTCGCAGTGCGTTTCCATGTACATTTTTCAAGAAACACGTTAGCTTTAATTTCCCGAAGCCCATCTTTGCTGTCATATGTTGGTATATTGTGTGTCACTGTTCCATGTGCATTGTGTCACAGTGTGATCCTGTCAACTGTCATAAAGGATAAGCTGCTAGGACAACTTATGTCCTAATGCAGTTTGACAAGATGAAATATGCAAAAGAGTAAACACGATTCCTGCCAGTGCCCACTGGTCCTAACAACTTCAGGTGTTCCTCCCTTAATTAATCACTAGCTAATGATAGTTTCCTGCTAACTGCCAGAAACAGGGCACAGGATGGGTACTGTGTATCGGTGTGACATATTTCAGGCTGGCATACAGACTTACAGAGGTATTGCCTGTATGCCATGTCTTGTACCAGTTCTTATTAGACCACTCTGATTACTTTTCTGGTTCTTGCAGGTAGGCAAAAGTACAAATTCACTGGAACAGCTTTTTCTTTTTGAAACACATAAATCGATCTCAATTCTTTGAAACTGCATTGTTCCAAAGGGTGTTCATAAATCTTGGAAATATAACTTATTTTTCTGAAGATCTATATTTTATGAAACAGAGTTTAAATTTTCACCTGACACCATTATGGTTTCTATGAAAAGAGAATGGATAACAAATTGAATGAATGAACTATCATTAAGATTAAAATTACTCAACAAGAACCATTCTGAATCAATTAAACATAATGTAACAGAACTCTAATTTTCTGGCATTCTCAAAATCAAAAGTAAGTATTTGCATCATATTTCATCATAAGAAATGTGATTAATATTGTTTACAGCTGATGAAATACATAATTTCAGTCACAGTAATCAAATACTGGCTCCACCTTTTCTATTCTGGGAGCTTCTAAATTGAATACTAAGGTTGTCTAAACAAGGTTGTCTCACAACAGTGCACTTCCACCTATTACTCTTCTCCCTACATGCCTTCCATGATCATGTGCAAAAAGGATCAGAAAATCCAATTTATATGACATAGCAGGATACTATGAGACATATCTGTAGTTCAAAATAAGGTTAGGCTCCAGGTACTTTGCAGGGAAATAACATCAGCCCTTCTATTTATCAGACTTCATGTGTGACTGTTATAAATAGATTTTTATTTGAATATATTATTTTGTTAATCAGTGTGTTTTGGGTCTGTCCCCAAGTTGTTTGATTTTATATTATCTAAACAATCCAGATTCTTGACACCTGAATATGTCAGCTAACATGACAGCCTATTATTCAAGGACAGACAGGTAAATTTCCCATGGAACATTACTTATGGGATTGGAGGGGGCTGCCTTGACACCAACAAATGCATTTTACTCACATTGATTCACCCAGCAAGGAATGTTAATTATTAGAAAGGTAGAAAGGTGGTTCCTATTTATTGTTCCATGGAAACGAATGTTTCCAAAGACCATTTTGAAGAGAATTTTCTTCATATTGTTTCATATTCAAATTAAATTAAAATATCAAAACGTCAAATAGGGAGTGGAAAGGGTTAAAAAAAAAAACATGAACATTAGCAATTAGTTTCAAATTGTATTTTAAAAAGAAAAGAAAAAAAAAAAAAAACAAACACAAAAACCAGTTCTGGTTTTGACCAGCCTACCTTCTGGCACTCACTTCATTAAACAGAACATAGTGAACATAACCCACACTCTCATGTCTGGCACACACATTGCTGAGGCAGCTTAAGGAAGCACCAAAGGCAGCTCTGAATCCTCTGACCAAAACATGATTCTAATGCACTAAGCATTTAAACCCCTGTAACTTTGGAGAATTTGGATTATGCGGCAGGTTTAATGAAAACCATGCCTAGCTTTGCCAAGTGATTTAGTCTCTGTGCTAGTACAGTGATCTCTTCCATTAAAGAAGTCAGGCTGTCCCTGTTTGGAAGTACAGCATTGTTCTAGAGAAACTTACAGGAACAACATACCAGCTACATTATGAAGCATTTGTACACTTCAGGGATTTTGACAGAAAGATTATTTACTTATCTAAAACAATTTTCTCTTCCATCATAGTTCATACAATAATTCAATTTCCATATTTAAATTAAAATAATTTTCTGTCTCTTGCTAACTTCTGTTGACCTCTTCTGTTATGGTTTAAGTTGTTTGTTCCCAAATTCTAGTATTTCACTTCCCTTGCACTGCTACTCTGTATGCCCAAGGCCAATATTTGGCACCTTTCAATGAGGGATCTCTTACATCAGAGCCAGTTGCACTGATTATATGTAATTTACAAAACATGAAGGTCGTTCAGGCTGTGTCAGGCTGGACTATCACTACTTATGAACACTTATTTCTCTGTCTTAAGAAGATAAAAGTTAATGTATTTTAAGCTTGAGAAAGTATGAAAGAAATGCAGATGTGTAAAGTAGGTTAAAATTAACTCAGGCATTTACAATGCTCTTCCATCAGCACAAAGTTCTTGATTTAGAAGACCTTGAGGTTGCTGGTTAATTACTCGCTGATTCAGGATCAGAATGCTTATGCAGAAACATTTACTAATTTGGTGGAGCAACAGTTCAGGGGAAATATGTCACTAGCTTTGACACATGTATGAAGCCTTTGACAAAATTAATAGGGGAATTCCTGTAACAGTGGGAGGCACCATATTTTCATGGCTGTGACCCACATGTTATCAGCAGGCTTTTAAAAATATTCACACACATTGCTCCTCCACCTCCAGTGTTTCCAAAGCAGGACTGTTTGTGGAAGAATAACACAGGGAGTTTACCTGGGGGCAGGCAAGTGTGGATTTAAAAGGTATAGAGTTTAAAAGTTATTAGAATTTAAAAGTTATATATATATA
>VZTI01001648.1:3918875-3993546 GCA_013397865.1 Struthidea cinerea | reverse complement strand
ATATATATATAAAAAACTGCAATTAGCTGCAGTTCATCACCTGCTTGCTGCAGCTCTCAAGCTGTCTCCAGATTATCCGGTTTGGTGGAAGAGGGACATAAGGAATTAAAAAGCCTCCTCATCTTCACTGCAGTAGATCCCAAGACCTATTGTGTCAGGGCTGTCCCATGCAGTCTGTCTTCTGGATTGGCCCCAGCTGATGTCCTCCACAGCCGGGTGGGTGCCAGAAGAGCCTTGCCTAAGACATCCAGTTCCATTCTGAAGGGAGCAGCTTGGCCTCTCCTGAAGTGCCAGCCAGTGCTTTGCCCAGGATGATGGGTTTTCGTCCCCAAGGGAGCTCTCCAGGAGCCAGCAGCAAAGGCAGAGCAGAGGGAAAGGCTCTCACCCCATGCAACCCAGGCTTTCTCACTTGACCAATAGCTCTCCTCCTGCACGGGGAAGCCCGTCGGGCTGATGGACCATGGCAGGTTATCCAAGAGCTGGCTTTCAAGGAAAGGTAAATTTAAAGGTAAGTTTCTAAATTAACACATATATACAGTTTTATATCACGGTGTACAGCACTACTCTACAGGTAAGTGACTTAGTAAATCAGAAAGAAGAGCTAGAAAGACGTCAGAAAGAAAAGCTTGGTACACGCGCACCTCATAGCTGCCATCATCAGTGATGGGGTCACAGTGCTGCTCAAGGTCGCCTCAATCAGAGAAAGGAGCAAAGGAAAGCAGAGGAGACTGCATCATGTGCAACTCTGACCCTAGTTTGTTCAATAGGAGTTTGGTTGCAGAGTCCAAGGAAAATTTCTTCCCTAGTAACGCTGGTCAGGTCATGTCCACTGCTGAGCTCGGGATCCAGTCGGGTCTTATATTGATTAGCAGAAGATTTAATTTCATCCTGATTAAGAGAGAGATGAAGAAGGATGCTGAAAAATACTACAGGCATTTATCAACTCTTAGGCAGACATTCCTTTTAATCTACTGTGGTGAACAACCCATGTGCTCAGTTTTGTCTCCCTTGACATTTTTTTTGAAGGGCTGTTCTCCATAAATCTCCCAGACTCTTGTTTTTAATAGTAGCATTGTCCCAAGTGCAGACATAAAACAACTTTGTTGCTGTTATTCATTAGAATCTATATTTATTTACTTCTACCATCCAACCAGCTTTGTTTTCTTTTGTAAATTTCCTATAAAAATATCCTGTAAACACTTTCTTGACTAAGTTGATTTTTAGTAATGCAAGTCATAAATGTTAAACGTTAAAAAAATTAGTTTTGCTAGTATAAAATAACTCTGCGTATTTTAATCCAATGAATATATGCAAATATAATTAAAATATGTTGTATCTTCCTATTGTTGGGAATATGACTCAGACATGAAAAGACTTGGGGGTCCTGGTGGACAGCAAGCTGTCCATGAACCACCAGTGCCCTGGTGGCCAAGAAGGCCAATGAGATCCTGGGGTGCATTAGGAAGAGCATTGCCAGCAGGTCAAGGGAGGTGATCCTGCCCTTGTACTCAGCCCTGGAGAGGCACATCTGGAGTGCTGTGTCCAGTTCTGGGCTCCTCAGGACAAGAGAGATGTGGAGCTCCTGGAGCAGGTCCAGCAGAGGGACTGGAGCTTCTCTTTCATGAGGTCAGACTGAGGAAGCTGGGCCTGTTCAGCCTCGAGAAGAGATGACTGAGAGGGGACCTCATCAGTGTTTATCAGTATTGAAGGGAGTGTTGTCAAGAGGATGTTTCCAGGCTCTTCTTGGTGGTGCCCAACAACAGGACAAGAGGCAATGGGCAGAAACTGATGCACAGGAAGTTCCACCTGAACATGAGGAAGTTCCACCTGAACTTCTTTACTGTGCAGGTGACTGAGCACTGGAACAGAATGCCCAGAGAGGTTGTGGAATCTCCCTCACTGGAGCTATTTAAGAACTGTCTGAACACAATCTGGTGCCATTTGCTCTAGGATGACCCTGCTTGAGGGAGGTTGGACCAGACGACCCACTGTGGTCCTTTCCAACCTGAGCCTTTCTGGGATTCTGTGATTTGCCATTTGTGAATAACTGTTCAAAAGATTAGTTCATATCAAATGTCGGTTGATTCCAACAAGCTGAACTCTAACACAGGATGGCATCCATGTGTTTTATACATTTCCCATTCCTTAGCAGAGCCTCTTGCCATGACGAATTTGCTGAAATATGCCTGAGTTAATACACAAGAGGCAAGTGCTTACAAGGGTTATAAGGGTAGGTGCCAGTTCAAAGGAACACTTTATTAGACATAGAGCTGTATAGAGAATTTTTTTCTAAGAATATACAAAACATAAAGAGAAAAAACACCACAAGATTGCATAATATGATTTTGACAGAATTTCATTGAAGTGCCTTTGACTTTTAACGCTTACTTACCATGCTGATTTAATGCTTATCATCATGCTGATTTGTAAACAGCAGTAGTTAGACTCAAATTTAGCACCCTTGTACCTGTACTAGAGCCAGGTACACTTACTGCATGTCTTAAAAATACAGTAGGAGTACTTCTAACCTAGTCCATGAGAACTAATGAAAAGTCCCAGGGCATTTGGAAAAAACATTCCTAATTTCTTCCATGTACAGTAATTTCTATAATTTTCCTTTTTTGTTATCAGAAGAAACATAATGCTAAGGAACACATCCACGTAATAAATACACACCCAATTTATAACACTAGAAAGAGCAATATTCATTGGCTCCATGCAGGATATCTCACTCAAAAAAACATTTGAATTGTTTGGTAAAGTGGTTTGTTATTGTTGAGAATTTTTTTCCTCTTCAACTTTTCCCTTTAACAATGGACCATTTTCTTCATTGACTTCTTACTGAACTCCCTCCTAGTTTTGTCACATAAGAGCAGCTTGGTCAAATTAAGGATGCCAGGTCATCTAGAGAGTTACGCCTGAAAGGGGAGTAAAACTCATCTCTTGTCCTGAAATCAGACAGAAAAACACTTATCTGAGTGTCTCTCAGACCCGTTTGTTTTTAAACTAGTGTGACAGGAAGGGAAAGCATGTCAGTAAGATTCTTCAGGGAAGCCTCTTCTCATCTGGGGAAATAGGTTTGATAGCAGCACAGAACATTGCTGCATCACTCACATTGTGCATCCCGTGGCCAGGTCCAGCCCAAGTACATGTGGGGGCTTGAGGACGACTGTAAACTGGAAAGATTCAGAGCCTTCTCTAGCACAATTTCCCAAGTGCTTGCAAGTTCAGTAAAGCTCTTAATTGGGTTCCTCCTCCCTGTTTGCTCCTCCTAAGCTGGCAAAGCACACTTGCCAAGACAAGCTGCTGCTGGTTGGAGCACTGACGCAGGGAAGGGTTGGAGCATCTGCCATGGTTGTGCAAGGCTCTGGGCCATGCCAGCAGCAGCAGGGACCAGGGTGACCCACTGTTCAGCAGGGTCAAGCCTGGGGGCCAGTAGAGCATCCCCAGCTGGTGGCTGAAGCCCACAGCAGGCTCTACTTTCTGTGCTATGGGCCTGTTTGGTCATAGTTTTCTTCCCCCTTCTTTCTGTTAATTTAATACAGAGGATGACATTTTGGCTGAAAATCAGTAGTTTTTAGCAATTTGTTTCAATGTGGCAAGAATTTCGTCCAAACCCTTCATGCCTCACTGAGGACAATAACACAAAGAACACTGTTTTGGAAAGAGAAAGGCATCAAGTTTGCCAGCAGCTTTGTTTATTGTGTTTGGGGGCTTCATGATGTAGTCTCCCACCCACTTCTTTTTAAATGTTACTTTGGCTTTTGAAAGTCTTGTAACCTAAAATATAATGATTAAAAGTTTGTATGCGATTTCCAAAGCTGGTTTTCATTCCCTAGGGAGTATTAATTCTGGTTTAATTTGTTTTTCATCTTCATTGTGCAACAAAACACAGTTTTGTTTTTAAAAGGAGGATCAAACTGATACGGGAATATGCGTACAAGTGTTGGCAGGCATTTCTTGAGGAGAGCTGCAGCCCATGAACTTGGACTTCAAACAAAAAATGTGCACAGCTCACATGAACTTGAATTTGCCCTTTATTTGTGATACCCATAAACATTTATGATGCTTTGTTTTTAATCCCAGTAAGCCTATGTTGTTACTTTGGGTCTTTTAATAGTGTCTATTTATATTGTGAAATCATGACAACTGTGTTGTCTTCCCGTAAAGCCAAAGGTCAAGGGTCTGCTACAGCAAATACTAACACATGTGAAAAACTTCACTCATATGAATAATCAAATTGATTTTAACAGAGATGTGTTTTTAGGGTCAGGCTCCCAATATTTTGACATACTTCTTGAAATGTTCTGTGGGTAGGAGTCATTGACTTTCATATGGTGATAAAATGCTCTAAACACACAAATGACTCCCCTCCTAAAGATAGGAATATGTTTGGGTTATCAAGTTTTAACAGTTACAGTTTTACTTGCTAGCTTTCTTTTCCTGAATACAAGTAGTGTTGGAGGAGCTCTTAGAAGAGATGAAATAGAATCAGTGTTAATGATTCCTGTAAGTTAATCTATTTAACATTCCTCTCCCTTCCCAAGTGAGCCTACGTGTAACCACAAGTTTGGAGATCTCAGTGTAGTTTTTTGCCCTAATTTTCTGGTAAAGAATGATGGAACTGATTACTTTTACAAGTGATGTACTGCATTTAATAATTTATGTTGTGTACAGATCATTGCTATGATGAACTAGGCAAATGTGCGTAGGAGAACACTCTTTTTAATCATAAGAACTATAAAAATTCATGCTTTATACAATAACTATTATTCTATTTTTAAGACTGTACTTAACTGTAGTGCCTCTGTAGTGCATGTGCTGTAAAAGTAAATAAAAGAGACAGACAAAATTCCAAATATAACCTGTAGTTATTCAGGATGAGCAGCATGCCTTATAAAGAGAATTTCCTAGTTGTCTGTTGGGATAATAGAGTGATCCTTGGAAAGCTTTTTGTGAATAAGCTAATAATTTTTCCTGTTGTTTGCACAGATTCCAGCTGTGTTAGAATGCAATTTCTGCAAAAATTTGTCTCAGAAAATAGTGTCAGGAGCAAATTGGTTTTCGGCTTTTTATTGGAATATATTCAGTGGTTTTCCATGTTGCATTCTGAACCTTGTTCTCCAAATACATATTCTATACCTGTGACTTCTACTGTTAAATTAGGGATTTACATATGTTTATTCTTCCTGTAAAGGTGGAAAAAATTTGGAAAAGTTTGAGTGTTGATGAAAATCTATGAACATCAGTATCTTTTAAATTTGTAAACATATATGAGCTATTTTCTTCATATCACCATAAGTAATAATGCCACAAAACTAGCAAAGGATCTGCAGTTCGGGTGTCATAACTTCCCTGATAGTAAAAGGAACACTTCTTCCATTAACATGGAGTTGTGAGCATGGTCTGTCCAGTGATACACAATGTCATTTAAGACATTCCATCATTCCCTGCTTGAGCACTCTGCTCTAATCTCATGAGGTACCCAGGGAAGAAACAATGATAGCCAAGGCATTAAAATGTAATCAAGATATGCAAATTCATATCTGAATGTGATTTGCTTGGAAAGAGAAATTAATCTAGGCATGGTCAAATAAACAGTGTGTAATATGGATAATTAATCACCAAATTAGTAGCTGTAGTCCCATGAGAAGATTATGCAAATTAAAAAGGCCCCCATCTACAGTCACAATTAGAGTACTTAATACCAAACTCCAAACAAAACAAAGCCCCTGGGAGCACCACAAAACAAGCAAATCAAACTTAGTGGGTCATCTTCCAAATTTCACGGAGAGATTTTCTAACTGCTTTATTTTTCCTGGTTTACAGAAACTGATACATTTTCCCACTGACATACCAGGCTCATTGAATAACCTGCAACTTTGAAGCACCACCAATGTTGCTTTACAGAAGACTAAACTGCCGTTCATACAGTCCAAATCAGCAGCTAAAAGAGGTAGGGACTAGAGGGTAAATCCTCATCCCTGGGGCCCAGTCCATGCAAAACAGGGATGGATACTCCAGAGGTAGGTTAGGTGTCTTCTGCACACGTAGAAGTTTTCTCCAGCAACTTCAGTTGCTGCTTTGCACTTGTGTGTCAATAATCTCTTTTTGTTTTATCTCTCTCAACATAGTATTTTTCCCATATTTGTAATATATCCTGAAAATATTTGTTCTACCTCCTCTAAAACCTAATCCACACGTTTGCTTTTCACTGGTTAATCCAAGACAGTGACACCAAGAATGCTTCATGTGGACTAGGCTGGGGTGTGGGACTACCTGGCCCGTGGCAGCACATGGTCTCCCCTGAGGCTGTGCATTGCACTAAAACCATGGCCCAACCCAGAGCACATAAAACATTCTCCAGCTAGGAAACCTGAGCAAACAGAGCTATTCAGCATTTGGAGCACAGTTCCTAAAGACACCTCAGTAGCTCAGATAAATTCATCTTAACCCTGAATCAGCCCAAAGTGAAATATGTTGAATTTCTGAATACAAGCTTTAGAAATTTTTAATGAAAAGTTGTAATATACTCGCTCTTGTCTTCATTTATGGTGAAAGCAATTGTACAAATAAGAAAATTGGCAAGGGTCCTGAATTTCCATCTCCTGATGAGCTCCATATCACTAGCTCCAAGGGAACAACCTGTTTTGGGAAGGAATTTTGTACAATGCAGGCAAGAAATTCTTCAATGTGTCCAGAGCCAAGAAAAGCAGAGCTTGTCACTTCGAGTCACTGGGTACCTCTCAACATAAGCATCTATGGGTGGAAGATACTTTTGAAAACACAGCATTGTGATTATATATTTTCAGGCAGCCTTGTCCTATCTGTCACTGAGAGTGAGTAGAAGTTGACTTTGTAAGAAGGAGGAGTTTGCTTCTATTCTGAAATGTCTTTCTCGGTCTTCTGATGCTCTGGACCATGACTTCTAGTTGCTCCCTGTCTGTTCAGAATAAATTTCACTCCTTTTATTTAGTTTAAAGTTTTAATTCCTCCTGGTAAAGGATGCTTTTGGTAAGATCTTCAACAACTTGTTTAAAGAGCTAGATAATGCTCATGTTTTAAGGCTCTTCATGCTGCAGAGTACCAATTGCTTTTCATGTAGAACAGCCTATCCTTCTCCCAGGCAATTTGCTGACACACTGCATACAATAGTTTCATGTTGTCTTACCAATGCAATGAAGTACATGCTTCTTGCAAACTACAGTGTAAACTTTCTCACTAATGTAGATCTCATCTTTGAACCTGAGCAAATGTGAATCAGGAATGCCAAAGGGGAAGCTCCAGACACACAGAAGAACAGGATGCAGAAATTGCTGTGCAAATTTTTGTCTTCACTGATGTTTAGCCCCAACCAACAGGTCATTTCTCATCAGTCCACATGACATGAATTCCAACATTGCCTCGTGTGTTTTGAAAGTGCAGCACCAATGTATACTCCAGGTTTTCTCATGTTGTGTCAAGCAAAGTATTCTGGAAAATGATGGGTGTGCTGCTTGTGTCTCGTATGCTACAGAGAAATTGCAGAAAATGAGAATGCAGGGAAAATGAAGTGTGGGACTGCAGCTGGCAAATTTCTTGTGCTTTCATGAGCTTAAAGCTGTGATGTGTTTTTAGATGCTGAACAAGATGTAAGACAAACAGAGAAGAAATTATGCAGTCAGCTTCCTCCCTGGAAGTTCACTGGGCTGAACGGTGCCTGGGGATTAAAGTACAGATGGCTGATGACCAAGGTCTTGAGGACTATTAAAAAAGGTCTTAAAAGGTCACAATCAACTGCGAATCAGACCAGAGGGGTATGGCAAGGTTTAGTAGCCCCATTTGTGAACAGCTACACTGAAGTGGCAAAAGTTATTTGCTCAGTAGGCTTATCACCATTTGTGGGTAAGGTACGATGCAAATTCATTTCCCCTGAGATGGAAAATTCAGGCACTGCTGAAGCTGCAGGTTTATGAGGCAATGGAAACCAGTCTAAACTAAATTGTAACACAATTCCTGGCCTGTCCCAGTCCCTGATGAGTTTCCTTATACCTGGATGATCTATTGTGCACACAGTTGCATGCAGTCCAAGGCTGGCTTTTGAAACCAGTTATTTCAGAAAGGGAGTGCCAGGGAGTCCTGAAAAAAGCACTCCCTCAACAATCCATCTAATATGACAGTCCCAGGGCAGTGAATCAAGCAATGCCCTTTCCTCAGTGTTGCTGCAAATGTCACATGTTAACAATTACACCCTTAACTATAAAAGCACATGCTGATTACATGATGGGCCAAATCCTGTTCTATGTTTTGTCTGGTTTAAATTTGGAGGAACCCTTTTTGTAAGTGAACCTACTCTGCCACTGAGAAAGGGAACCACTAATGTATTGGTTATATAACCACCAGCAACTGATAAAATGGAATTACTACCTTTTATATAACTCTTTGTTACAGTTCAGTGAAATGTAACTCCAAATGAAATAATAAACCTGTAATCAGGACACAAGGGAATAAGCAAAGTAGATTAACTGGTAAGCCAGTGATATTGACAGCATTTTCTTAAATTACTATTAGGAATATAATGCCATGCAGCACATCTGAGCAGTATTTTGAGGGAAAATTACTCTCTCCAAGGAGATGTTTTAATTAAGATAGAATTGTTAGATTGCAATTAAATTCTTGGATTGACAGTCTTTGTCATAGTGTTGTTTTTCTACTAATAGTGTATACAAGTTTAAAATGTCAACCAATATTTACTTATGTGAAGAATCCACTACCTTGTCAAAAGTGCACAAGTAGGAGTTAACTGTTTAGTTTATATTTGGTATATCATAAACACCAGCAGGAATGGAAACACATCAAGAGGAACACCTTTTCAAGCAGTGTGATTGCTGAGTCTGATTACTAATACACATTGACCATTTTCATTCTTCCAGTGCTCACATTTTACAATAATAAAGCATCAATTCTTATAGGAAAAGATTGAACCTGATGTCATATCTAGAAACTAATTTAATGGGAAATTGGATAGTGACAAAGTGATGATGATTTATTCTTAATAGCAGATGCCTCATTAGTTATGATTTATTTAGAAGACCTTCCCAGTCCTATGATATTTTCTCCTCCAGTATTTACCTCCTCTCTGCCCCCCACTCCCTCCAGAATCTTGTACACTCCAAAAAGAGCAGAGGTAAATCATGCTGATCAGGTGCCTGATCCTGTGGGCCTACATTTCTGTTGGTTAGATCCATTAATTTCCATGGCCCTGCTCATGTATGGAATAAGTACAAAAGAGACCCTGGGATCATTATTGCAAATCTCTTTGTATCCCTCACAGGATGTTATTATCAAGTATCTTGAGGCGAAAAAGATACCTTAAATGCATTGAATAATCTCCCTGGCTCTCATAGAAATTAAGAATGCCATTCTTGAGTCATTATTTAAAATGCATAGCTTTTAATATTATTTGATTTCTTCTGAAGAAGAAATCAGTTAATGATTTGGTGTTTGAACATCTAAACAAGCAGCCCAGGCTACTTGTCTCCATTAAGCAAGAGGAAGAAAAACGAGAACAACAAAAATCTAACATCTTTGTTTCAGGAGCAGGGCTAGCAGGCTCACAGGTAAGCAGAGGCAGAAAGGCTCAACTTCACCCATGTGCCAGCTCTCTCCAGGGATATGAATCCCAGCCCCTGCAAATAAGAGAAGTATCAGCTTCCAATGTCAAACCTCTTGGGGTTCTTCACAATCCACTTTTCTAAATAGGTCTAGTTTTCTTGATATCTTTCACTATTTTTCCCTGTCTACTGGTCTACCCTATTAAGGGAATTAAAGTGAATTGAAGTCAGCAGTGCCCTGGCAGCCGGGAGGGCCAGCCTGGGGTGTCCTGGGGGGCACCAGGCACAGCATTGCCAGCCAGGCAAGGGAGGGGATTGTCCCTCTCTGCTCTGCACTGGGGTGGCCTCACCTCGAGTGCTGGGGCCAGTTCTGGGTGCCACAATATAAAACAGACATTAAACTATTAGAGAGTGTCCAAAGGAGGGCAACAAAGATGGTGAAGGGCCTTGAGGGAAAGCCTTGAGGAGCAGCTGGGGTCACTTGGTCTGTTCAGCCTGGAGAAGAGGAGACTGAGGAGAGACCTCTTTGCGGTCACAACTTCCTCATGAGGAGAAGAGGAGGGGCTGGCACTGATCTCTTCTCTGCAGTGCCCAGTGACAGGACCCCAGGGAATGGCCCAAAGCTGAGTCAGGGGAGGTTTAGGTTGGATATTAGAAAAAGTTTGTTCACACAGAGGGTGGTTGGGCGCTGGAACAGCTCCCCAGGGAAGTGGTCTCTGCACCAAGCCTGACAGAGTTCAAGGAGTATTTGGACAATGCTCTCAGTCACATGGTGTGACTCTTGGGGATGGTTCTGTGCAGGGCTAGAAACTGGACTTTGATGATCCTTGTCGGTCCCTTCCAACTCGGTATATTCTGTGATTCTGTGATTAAAAAATTAACTAGAGCTGATGTTTTCTCAAGTCAATTCTTGCAGATTAAATTTACACAGCTGGAGCAGGAAGCCAGGACCCCTTTTGTCCACTCTTGCCCTTACACATAAGCTTGCAGGGCTGTGCTCTCTGTCACACTCATAGTTTCAGCAGGTATGATCTCTCTTCCCCATATCCTCGTCCTATGAGAAGGACAAAGTTTTAGGATAACAGAGAACCAAACTCAGATTTTCCTCTACCATGATGAATGATTGAGTCATTATAAGGATCAGTTCACTCCAGTACTATTAGGAAAATGAAAATGCATTTTATATGGGGCCTGATGGCCTTAGAAAGAGGTCTCAGAGCAATCTCAGTCAAATTCCTGAACAGGACTTTGTGTTTGTATTTTGACTTAGGTAGGGTATAAAATGCTGGCTGCTCTCCAACTTTTTGACTGAGTGTCAAAACTTGCATGTCTTTCATTGAAATGTTTTCCTTTGGGAGTTTAGTTTTCAGTGTTTGGCTTTGCAGACAGCTTGTCAGATCTTGCCAAAGCACCCTTTCCAAGAATCTGAAAAAAACCGCACCTGCATAAAAGTGATTACCTGGTGGTATTTATGTCCTCAAAGCCCTATAGAGAAGGAATTTTTTAATTCAAGGTGTCTGAGAACACAGACTTACCTCTTTTAAGAGTATTTGTGCCTATTTGCCAAAACCTGGGTTTCAGAACCTTTTTTTTTGCTGTGGAACCATTGATGATAGTATCTCTTTCTTTCCATGAGGTACTGGTTCAGCAGGTTTCACTGTTTATCAGTGGTCCTTTTTCCTCTGTGATCGCCCCGGGTTGCCGGCTTTATAGCTCAGGACTCACCTTTGTCACCGAAGAAACACCCAAGAGCAGCAAAATGGGAGTGCATCTCCCAAGCAGGAGCAGCACTTAAAGCAGAGCTGCATGGATTTTCTGCAGGAGCAGCAGTTTTGCCCATCCCTATCCCCCCCAGTCAGTCTACCCCAAGGTCTCTTGCTGCAAGCAAAGTGCCACAGCACTCATAGAAGAATGACTTTGCAGAAATAGTTCCTGTCTTTCTTGAAAAAAGCTGGCCAAGTTATTCTGAGTGCTGCAAAAGAGATCTACTGGTTTCTCCGTATGGCTCACTCTGTCCTTTATTTCTTAGCTACTGTTTATGAAATCCTTGTGCACAAACAGTAGTTCCAAACAGAACTCCAATCGTTGCAGTTTTTCCATTGCAATAGAAACATAAAAATGTTTAATGTCATTTTGCTGTTTTCAGATCCAAGGCATTGAAAGTATAATGCATATAGGAAAATGACCATTCCAATGTGCATTTTCACCAAGGACTTTATGTTAAAACAAAATATGAACTATCCTCTGGTAATTTAATAAGAAATAGATGTAAATTTTCAAAATATTGAAAATAATCATACTATTCTTTATCACTATAGAAAATGGAAAAGCATAATATATTTATGAAACACAGGAAAATGAAATGTTCAATAGCATTGGTTCTAGCTGCAAAAAATCCATCAGTATAATATAAAACCAGCCATGCCAGACTTGAAAGCCAAATTGGTGTGCTGAGCATGCTGAACATTAACTATTAACACCATTTTTTTCTACCTAGAGCCACTTTTCTTGCAAATGGCAAAACCATTAGTGAGCTGCCAAACTATATTTTCCACTTAATTTCAATGTTGAAGAATCTAGACATGACAAAATTTGGGTTATCAGTAAATATGAGGAAAACAAAAATTCAGGGCTCTCATGCAATTTTTTCTTCCTGTGAACTCCATAAACTTTTCTAATTTGAATAATTATAGGCTTCACAGGGCTGACAAGGTTCACACAGGTAAATCACTGCGTTATCTACTGCATCTGTGATCAGTCGAAGCCTTAAAGGCACAGAACTGAGCATCAACTTTCTGTCCCTTCTCCCTTTCTGTAAACCAATGAGTTGTGTAGTTCTGTGCAAATATAATATTGAAGACAATAGTCGTGGTTGTAAAGAACCAGAGATGTCTACCAGAATGAGTTAAAATTTCACATCCCAGAAGATTCAGTAAGAGATCTCTTTGGCAATTACCTCCTGCTTGATCTTTATAATAAAAGAGGAATTTTTGAACATGTCTTTGTTAATTCATCTGCCTCTCTCTCACAACATGGCTGTGTGGACATAATTGCCTATTTTACAAAGTTATCAAGCAGTTTTTTCAGCTGTATATATTAGAAAGCTCAATTTATTATATCAAATATTACATTTGTCCATCCTCCAAAGATCCTTGAAGAGAACATAGGACTCAGCAGCCAAAAGACAGACTTCAGGATGTGTTTTTGATGGTCAGGAGTCAAAAACAGCCTCAGATTTCCTGAAGCTCAAACAGATTTGATGATTATTTTGATCTTTTGCATAAAAGAAGTAGCTAAAAAACATTATCTTATTTTAGGTCTTTTTGAGCTGAATATTAGAAAAAATATAAGGTAGGAACCTGAGGAATTTGTGCTATACACAAGAAATGTCACATTGAGCGGAAGAACGCATCTGCAAAGCCCAGGGCAGAAATGATGATGTTTGCGTGCATGTTTTCTCAAAACAAGTTAGCAAGCTATGGAAACAGCTCTAAAACTTCATGGAAACAGTGGGAGGACTCCCACTGATTTCAGAAGGCTGTAGCTTTCACTTCTATATGTGCATATGCACGTTTCATTCCAACAAAGCAAATCCACAGATATCGGCACTTGCCTCAGAATGCCCTGCTGAATGCGTGCTGTTTAGCAGAGGGGGCCCAGCAGCAATTCTGTCACACTCTGAATCCCTAGAAAGGGACCTCAGCTCCAGCTCCAGCTACACACTACATTGAGCAATGGGTAATGGCATGGGACTGGCTCCTTGGCTCTCTCTAAAGGAATTGAAATGGTTGTGACAGGGCTTCCCAGACCCAAGATGTTTGCCAAAAATGTCTAATTACGAATATTAACAGATCTGCTAAGATCCTGTAATGCTTGTCCAAGTGTCTTTTGACAATTCTTAGGTGTTTTGTTAGATGCTGCAGAAAAAGCAATTGGGTCTAGGAGGCTCAGTTGGGAAAGGGAAAAATTTTACCTACAAATTCTTTTTCTGCAACTTTTCATGTGAAGTTATTTCTCGGAAGAAAGGTTTGACAATGAACAAGCTGTGGGAAGAAATGCAGTATTTCAGGGATTTCTGTAGCACCTGGAGGAAGCCAGAAGTACCTACAGAGAGGATCTGTTCCCTCAGGGAGGGTACATAACACAAAGCAAGCAAAACAGATATATTCCAGAATGCACAATTCATTCTCCTCGGCCCCTAGAATATGTCAGCCAACATTCTTCCAGTTTGCAGAAATATTTGAAGATGGGGTAGTTGTTTTAATTTTAGACCTTATACAAAGCCTTACAGGTGCTTTCCAGATCTGAAGGGATAATTGTAATGTAAGTTTCTATATAATCAGAGATCTCCAAAATCCAGTTTAGGTTATGCAAGTGTTAAGAACAGAATGGACATAAAACTGATGTAGTTTAGCACTTTCTAATTTCAAAGCACTGAGAAGTTCTAAAATCTCTGCTTCTGGCACATCAAACATCAGGAATGCTGGGAAAGAGTTGTACCACTTGAGTGGTAGCAGATGGTGATGTTAAGTTTGCAGATCATACTGAGCTAGCAGTGAGCCTGGTGCCAGAAACTTAGGGAAAGCAATACAGACCCAGCAGAGACAGTTCTGTTATCAGCTCAGCAGGTGAGTCATTGTATGACTGAGAGCAACCCAAAGGATGATTTCATTTATTCACGTCCCAGTTCTTCTGAAACAAGCAAACAAAAACCTTAGGAATGAGCATAATTTATAGTAACCCATTGAAGCCAACTGAGTTAATTGCATGCTAAATTTTTAAGTATTAGCATGTATATTTTCTTGGTCAAAACTATGTTTTCAGTTTTGGAAGTGGCAGCTAGTTGTGATACGTTGGATGCTTTTAGAGCATGAATCTCTAGTTATACTGTGATCCAAACAGTTGAGTACAAATTTCCATCTCTTCTTCATATTTGTGAGGGCATTTTCCTTTAGCCTTCGATTATTTCAACTTTCCATCTATACATGCAGTCACAGACCTAGACTTATCAGCTTCCTTTAAGAATACCAAATAAAACATTAACCTCAGAGCTGTAAGAGTTTTCAGGCACCTGCACGACATTCCGTTACAATCAGCAGGACTTCCATTGGAACAGTTCGAAGGCAGGGCTTTGTCCCATGCAAAGATATTCTTGCCAGAGACTTTAATATGGCTAATTTATAGATACTTCTATTTTTCTATGATGATTTTACTAGTAACTAAAGAGATATATCAAGGGCTTATCTTTTTGCTAAGATGAAACTCTGAATTGGGGTTCCAGAATTACCGTTCTCTGTGAGGCCTCTGTGTGAACTAGAGATTAAAGAATTCTCAAAATCCAGTTTTTAGAACATGTACCTTTTAGAATGATTTTGCAATTCACAGAAATGTAGCCTCTAGAAAACATTTTGCAAGTCTGTAATTATGGAAACACCCATGGGACTCTTTACTTTGGCATTCTCAAGCATGAGCATGTGACAGGTGTATGGCACAAAAAGACACAAATGAAATAAAAACCACACTGAAGGATGTAGATTGGTCTATGGCATCTTCCTGTACCACCATTTGCTCATATCTGCAGGCATTTCCAAAGATGGCACCAGGGATTAAGACAGGAGAGTTCCAAGGCCAAAAGACATTTTTGTAGGATAATTTTTGTAGGGTAATTTACTCAGTGAGAGGGGTTATGAAAAAGTATTAGTAACTTGAGCATGTTAGCAGCTCAAAGCACCCAGAAGAACATGAAGGTTCTTCAAGACACCTGAGGTTGAAACCAGAAGCTAAGGATAAATCAGTGTATTTGTTCCTATATTACTCAGAACTGCTTTAGTTTTAAAGGTCACAGTCCACCAACACTCATATAACTGCTCTGCTCACTTAACTGGAAGTTGGAAGCTAGTAAAGTAACTGGAGAGAAAGTGTTGGAAAAAGGTATGCAGGCATTTGAACCCTGCCTGCATCTGCAGAGCACAAGGGTTTGGTCTTTCAGCCCTTCATTTCAACACTCATATTTGTGTATGTCCATACGGAAATCAGCCCCTGCATCAACATGAGTCAGGCACACACAGGCTTAACAGACACTGCAATTCCATCAGAGGTATTCCAGCTTTCATGCTGTATGGGATACAAAGCAGCCTCCCTTCTTTGCAGGTATAGGAAGGAAAATATAAACTACGTACAGGTAAACTCCTTGACACGAATTATGTTTTCCTGAAGTGTGACCATTATTGATGGCATACATACAGAAAGGTGTTTCTAAATAACTTCTTTCTAGATTGTATCTTGATTTTTGTACTGTGAAAAATGGGAATTTTGCAGAAATCCCAATTAAATACAGTGTACAACTGCTGGAAAATGTGACCATAAGCTATTGAATCACAAAAAAAAATCCCAGAAGGAAAAACCAAAAAACCTTACCAACTTATGTTTAGATTTGCTCTTGTGTCAGAACTATTTCTTGACTAGGACCCTAGAAAATATTATAATAACTTCTATTTGAAACTGCTTCAGACTTTTAGATGCATTCACTGCAGAAAGGGATTAGTGTGCAGAGCACAGGTGGGAGGTTAAAGGGTATGATAATTTATTATAGAGATAGTACCACTGTGGTTTGAAACTGAGATACTTTTGTATGAATTTCTTTTTATGCTGAAAGCTCTGAATTCAGTCAATTGCTGCATGTAATTTCTGTACTCTCCGTACTGAGTGTAAATCATAGTGTCTATTTCCAGGACTATTTTAATATTGTCCCATGTAGTAAAGCAATATTGTTGTGGAAAGCAACCCATTTGACTAATGGAAGCATAGAGTCAGGATTCAATTCTCAAACCTTTAAAAACACAAGTACCCAAACAATCAGAGCTCTGCTCTTACAGTGATGATGTAACCTGTAAAAAAGTTGGCATCGTTTTTTGTAGCAAATTTATCAGTGACCACAAACATGAGCAATTTTGCTCTAACTTCTGTAGATATTCTGTAAATATTAACCACTTTAAGCCATATGAAAGGAAAAACATATATTGCATAAAAATATAATAAAAAAGCGAATGTCTTCATCTCATTAATGTAAGCTAAATCAACAGTGCAAACGAAATTGGAATTGACTGAATGGTTGGAATATCATGATATTGGTACTGCAAAGTATTTCTTTAGCAGAACCGCAGACTTCAGTTAAAGCCAGTAAAATAAAAGGAAGATTGTTACCAATAGCTCTACAAAACATCTGTCAATATGAACTGCATATTTTTGTCAGGTGAATGGAAAGAAGAGAAGCATGCTGAACATATTTGAAGGTATGTTCACCTGTAAAAGCAGAAACAGGAAAAATCTTGTGTCTACTTTCCTGAAAAAAATACACTAGTCAGTTTAAATAGACTTGTATGTTCTGCAATCCTATAAAAAAGACCTTAATATATATTTTATTTTCTTTTTTTTTCCCCTGGAAATTGTATTTACAGTCGTTTCTTTTCTGCCAACCTTATGTCTTATAAGATATTTATATTTGTTGTATTTACTTTTTTTTTTCCATTGCCTTTAAATTTCATCTATATGAACTCTTAAAAATAATGCTTGGTTGTTGAAATGTTGTTCTGGTAGTTTGCTGAAGTTAATTTCATCAGGATGTTCAGTCTGAAAAAATCTTACTGTCCTAAAAATTATTTCTTTCATAATTCTGGCCTGTATGATGATAACTGTTCTTTTTGAGTTTTGGAATGAAATGGAACATTCCGTAATACATTTGTATTTAAACCTGCATATGGTTCTCAGTTTGACTCTGGCAACCACAGATTTCTCTTCTACAAACTCCCCAATGGTTATTAGTTTTACTTGTTTATATTAGAGTTATCACTGTTGGTCATATGTTTTCACATGGGATTCTGATTTAATTACCAAACCTACTCTTTTTCTTATTATCTTACTTACATTGATGGTCACCGCTAAGCCTTATTATAATGGTTTACAGAAATGCTTCATTATGAAGACTGAAAATAGTGACATTAAGTACCTCACCCTTCCCTAGATCATAAGTTGTTTGTACTCTTTCTTCTTTTAGTGGTGGGCCTGCATTTTCTGTTATCATTTCTTAAAGCAATGAAGATGAATGCATTTTGCACATATATTTAAAAGCAGCACATACCTTAGACATATATACCTACGATGTTCACCTCATTATTTTCAAATATTTCCTGAAAATCCTGGGCTTAGTGTTTGAAAAACAGAAGTGCTAAGTCAGATTCTATTAGCAATGAAAATATTTTAAAAGCTAATAATAAAAGAATGACTGTCCTGTCAGAGAATCTTCTTGCTACATGTTATTGCCAAGTCTAAAATTCACAACTTGGAATTAAATTCAGTATTCAGTCTCAAGTACAATTGAATTCTCTAGTAAAATATTAATCCCTAGTGAGTAGGGTGCTACAAACAGAAGAGAAATCTGGGGAAAATAAATCCAATAACAACTGACATAATAGCCATATGTAGGTCAGGAACTGGAAATGCAGAGATTTTGTATTACATTGGGTCTGTTCTAATAATCCCTTCTACAATGTGAAATTAATCTAAATTCTTTTTCCAAAATAATGAATTTTGCTTAAAATAGAGGGGTGTATATGTGGGAGAAGGCTTCTAAAGATAGAACTAATAATATTTCAACACATTTATTTATCAGAAATGTTATTTGTGTCTTTTGGGGGTGTTAGTTGTTAAAAATATTCATTAATTAAAGAAGGCTCTTTTTCTGCAAACCATCTGGCTGTTCTTTTCCAGTCTGCCAATGAAGTCATGCTACAGAAATGGTGATATGACAGTTATTTCTTTGCCAACAGATGATACCCTCAAAATTAGATATTATGGCTTCACTGAGAAGTTCAGTCAGTAAGAGATTTATTCCAATATTTTGGGTGGTTTCCCCACATTTTTCTACTTATTTCTTTAAAAGCAAGCAGAGTATTAAGTTTTTCCATACGCATCCACAAATGTTTACATTTTATGTACATAGAAGTCTGCCTAAAATTGTGACCACTTAAATGAAACTTTGAAAGGAAAGGAATCTGATCTGCAAAGAATTGGTGTATCTGCATGGCATTCATGTGTAGTTACGTGGGTTTTACACTATCTGTTGCACTGATCTGCTATTAATGCAAGCTGTTAAGCTTTACTGTCACAGGGATACTTCATAGACAAGAAAATTAGGAGGTGATGCCAAAACCTTATCTGATTTATGTGTCAAAATTTGGGGTAGAACCACTGGCTTTAACCCTATTTCAGCAGTGAAACAGTAACAGATTTGGGGTCACAAGTTCTGCCCTGCGGCTTGTACAAACCATGCCACAAAGTAAAGAATGATAAAGCTGATGGCTTTAGAAGTCCAGGTAAGGTAGCCTGCATGGAGGAGCTGCCATTCAAGCTTTCAGTACTCAAAATGTGTTTGGTGAAGAGGGGCATCCAGAAGCCAGCTTGCAAACCATGAGCAGAGGTGTCTGTTGAGCAGCTATCTTTGCTGCTTTCCATACACTTTGCAAAAATTAGGTCCCTGAGACATTTCAAGATAATACTTTGTTTGTTTTAAAGAGTTTACTGTGAAGTCTGTTACACACTCTGTTTCATCTGACAGCATGGAGATGAATTTTAATGATGCACCTAAGACTTGTTTTGTTGAACTGCATGACCATGGCATATATCATATGAAAGTGTGCAGCTGCCTCCTCTTCCTGTTCACAAGTCATTTCTACTGATGGTAGGAAACAGGCAGCAAAGATCAGTTGCAAGAAAGAGTCAAGGGTTTGAAATATTGATGAGATTTAGCTCCTTAAATTATCAAGAAGGCGCACTTTAATTTCAGTGCTTTTTTATTGTGATTATTATTTTTGTGTTTGTCTTTTAATTGTGGAAGTTTTTCCACCCAAGTGCTTTTTTGATTGACATAAGAAGCATCATCTTTCCTGAGCAGGCTAACTGGTTTTTACTGCTGAGTAATTCTCATAAAATTTAATTAAGCCTTTGACCTGATGTCCCAGTTGCTTCTTGGTATGGGAGGAGTCTAGGCCACTTTGTTTCCTAGGAAACCAAAAAGAAAGTCCCTGTTACCATTCCAAAGAATTTAAATTTCCTTGATTTTGTACTGCAAAACATCATGCTATGGTAGCTATATTATTTTCTGTTACTTATGCCTTGGGAGGTTATAGTTAGTGCTCAAAGACAGGCATTTGTACTTCTAAGATTTGTTTAACATCCAAAGAAATGCTGCATGATTTTTCTGGTTATATGGATACTTGCTATGTTTTCCTTTACAATATGCCTTTACCCATTGAAACATTTCTGGTATTTTACTGAATGAGTCAATGATAAAGTTGAGTCAGTAGACATCAGCAAGAATTCAAATTCAAATCATCCAAACAGTTCCCTTCCTAAAACCTGGGTAATTTATTTTCTGAGGTCGGATTACTCTGTTCTGTGTTTCTGTGAACCTCTGAGAAGGTTACTCTGATGTATCTCATGCTTTAGGTGAATGCTAAAGCAACTCAGCAGATTAATGACAAAAGCAGATCGCAGGGTTTTTTCTGTGAACTTGCTGGATCAAAACCACAGCTGCAGCTGCTGAATTCCTTATACACCTTCAGTTGACACTAACAGAATTTAGTGTCAAAATAACAAGAGGGAATTTTTCCTGAGTATCATCAATGCGATAATTTATAGTTTTTATATCATGAGAATAAAATTAAAGCAATTAGAATGGACTATTTTGGATTTCTTTTTGATCACAGTGAGCTGGTTAGAGACCAACACTCACCACAAAAAGAAAAAAAAGAAAAACCAGCTCAAAATTTTCTCCAAGTCTGTGTTCAACTGGTCATACCATTTGGCTTTAAATAGGTACTATTCATCAACTAAATCTTCTTGTACAGCTGCATGTCCCTTATTTAAATTTATATCCATCATAAATCTATATGCACATAGTCAGCGGAAGAAGCTCTACTACATGGAGAAATAAAGCAATTGCCAGTAAAACGAATCTTAAAGCCATCTCATTTTGATGAGTTTCAATTGTGACAACAAATCAGAAGACTTAACATCAGTGAATACAGCTCCTGTGGACTTTGATCTCTTCCAACAGATCACATTGCTTTGATTAAAGGATGTAAGAAAAGTCTTTGTGTCTGGCTCTGTTGAAATAATTAGCCAAACCTTTATTGGCTCAAATGGGCCAGGAGTTCATGTTTTAATGTCAGGAAAAAAAGAACAAGTCCTCTTGAAGAACTGATGCATTTGCTTTACAGTTATAGGAGTATACCTTTCCTATTGCAATTCTAAACAATTAAATATCAGAATAGCATTCAGTTAAAAGTTGGTGCTGTGAGAAGGGACTATCACTACTTGCTCTGTTTAACTCTAAAAGGCCAACTCTTTTCTTTAATGGGTTAGGTGATGACATGTGTAGTGTCTTTTTACTTGTAGAAAGTCTTTAATCTCTTTCAGATGGGTGTGTAGCAAGGAAGACATCTGTCTTTCTACACACACTAGAAAAAAACAGCTGCTCAATAACCTTGGAGTTGTGGATGGCCCACCCCTGGAAGTGTTCAAGGCCAGGCTGGATGTGGTTTTGAGCAACCTGGTCTAGTGGAAGGTGCCCTGCTTGTGCCAGAGGGTTTGAAACTAGATGGCCTTTAAGAACTCTTCTAACCTAACCATTCTTTGATTGATTGATTGATTGATTGTTCTCTTCCATGATTAATGACATCAAGTGGTTTGACAATGACATAGACTGTACATCTGAGACTGGAGACTTTGCCTCAATGTTTTGAATTTGCAGCAGTACTTGAAAGAGAGTTGGTAGGAAGGGAATCCTTATGTAGCTATTTTTCTTGAGAGCTGATTAATCTTTCATGTTACTGTACTCATGGTCTTAGGCAATTGCCACATGTTTTTGTACATCAGTGAAAAGAACATAATGAACGGGACAAGTGCTGGCATCTGAATTTATGGTTTGTGTTCTCAGACATTTTCTTTCCTCTGTGAAAGTGTCTCCCTGTTCCCTCCACTGCTGTAAACTGTGTTAGCTCCTAAAATAACTTTAAAATAACCAGTATTATTGTAATTTTCATCTACTGCTATAAATACATCATTCTGGGAAATATATTCATGTGATTTAGCAACGCCATGAAATCTAGGATCTTATGAAATCTCGGCTTACTTTTCCTTGTATGGTTTAAAATACTCTCAGCATATTCTGTTAAGGATAATGTAATTTGAGGAGAAAAAAGATTTCACAAGTGTATTCTTTAGCCAGTATCTATATTACCTTTTCTTTGCTAATTGCATGTAAAATCTGCAGATGCTGTGATTTTTAATCTTGCGATATTCTTAATGTAACTACATATTTCTTCCCCTCCACCCTGAGCACCCAACTGATGTTATATATTCTAAAGCTACATATTCCCCTATTTATATTTTGTGTTTTATATGGAAGTGGGGATGAGATGTTTTGTCTTCGTGCTGAGCCCTGCAGCCCCAAAGAGTTACTCAAGATTTGCCTGCTTCTGTTGCTGTCTAATCTGAAGTTGAAGCTGGAATGCAAAGCAAGATTTAAAAGCTTCATCATCTTCTCCTATCCCCCAAACACACAAACATCTTCAGTGCAGTTATTAAAAAAAAAACCCACAGTCCTTCATCTGCTGTTAAAGAATCATTGTCTGCCCATGTCAGCAATAAGAGAAGTGTAGAAAGAAGAGTGAAGGGCTATTTCTCAAAATTATCTCATAGATTTGTAAAACGTTTCAGGAAATGATTCTTAATATTTCACATTATGTATGATGAGCATTTATGAAAACCTTCCCAAGCTTCTCTTTCTTCAGAAATGCACATGTTGAGTAAACACTGGTTTCATTTTTTAAAAGTTATTATTATAGAAGCATGTTGAAAAAGAATCCTGCAGCTGTTACCTTTTATGAAAAATGTAAAGCAATAGTTGGTGATATTTTCTCTCACAAAATGCTTAAATTTTTAGAGACTTGTAATTTTGTCATTAAAGTGAATAAACCAGATATTTAGAGGGCTGAGGGGGTTTTTTATTTCTTTCTGTTTATTTTTCCTCTTCCAATTGCATTAACAGCTTCCAAGTTCTGGGATGCCAAGATAATAGATTTTGAATTTTGGCGAGAAATGAAACAATAGTAAACATAGATTGGAATCAGTATGAGAGATGTTGTTCAATGTCAACAGTGACTAAAATTGCCTTCCAAATCACTGATGTTCTGCGGGTCTGTTTTCCTTAAATTAATTTTGGCTTTTTGAAGATCGTTAATTTAAATTGCATGTCATGTAGCTAGTGACTCCTTCATCTAACTCACATTACCATTTCCAGAGCAACCTGATGATGCATGTTGTGGATGAATTCACATTTCGGGGCCACATTTCATATCCTATTCATTTAATTTTATTATTCCTACCTTTTTTACAACAAAGGAATCATTAATGTTTCAATGCTACTAAATCTAAAGAAAGGAGACTGTTAGTTTAATTTCAGCCTTTGTGTGTAGTCTTGGTTTTAAGCACTACTTCAGAGCCAGTGACTGAACACATTTTATCTTCCATACAAGTTGAAGCCAGTGAAATGACATACCCAGCATTTGTAAAGTCAGTTAAATACAGTGAGTGCAGTACGTAAAAATATAATAACAATTGTCCTCTCATTCCCCTAGTTCTATATTTGTATAAAGATTGCGGCAGATGGGAGGATGGAAAGCCAGAGCTCAGAAACAAGAGCTGTAAGGAAGAAAAGAAACAGCACAGACGCTTTCTGCTCTTAGAGAGATGAAGAAAGTTAAGAATTCATACTCTCTTAGGCAACGCAATTCCAGAGGTGAGGGGTTGCAAAACTCTCAGATCTGTTTTGAATCCTCCTCTGTTCTCAGGAGGCTTACATAGAAACACAACCCCAGTGTTTCACATTTATTTAGTTAAGCCTCCCTTCTTGTCATAGATGAACTTGAGATGAAATCCCGGCCTGAGTGAAGTCAGTGAAGTATTTCCTGGCAACTGCATGGAACAGAGTGACACTGTACATGCAGCACACCCTCTCTGTTGCTTTCCTCCCTTTATCTTCAGCACTATCAAAGTGTAAATATTTTCCTCTCTTTAATGACTGTAACTTCCTGGTAGAAGTTGTATAACAGTGTTTGCGCAAAACCATTCTATAACAAAACGTAACACACAGTTTCTGAGACCAAGGTCTCAAAGGTATCTATCAGGAGATGTGGAAATATATTGCTACCTTAACAAGACCTTATTTGATTGACAAGAAAAGATCTTTTATGGTGGTCCATCTAACCTACTGAGCTAATGTGTTTCAATTTGCACAAGAGCACCTTAAATTTGTGAAGGATTTGGATCAGATATGTCCTGAAGGCTGAGGCCTCCATGTATGACTGGTAGAAAAGAAGGGGAAGAGGACATGCTGATGATGATTGGAAGGCATGCTGGACTACTGGAGGTGTGAGATACCACATTTCCCCAAATCCCACCTTCTGCTGGGATTGGGAATAGAAGTTATTTGTTCCAATAGATACTATAGCTAACTGCCTTGTTTCCCAGGCAGAGCAACCTGCTCTCTGCAGCTGCCACACTAATAACTGGAGCCTGCTCTAACCAAAAAGCCTTTTCCCACATATGAGGACCTGTTTGCTCTGAATGAAACACCGCTGGTTCGAGGCTGACGTTAAAATGTGTGAATCACCTGACCTGTCGCCATCTTTGTGATATCTGGGTCAGGGTTTTCCTAGCTGCAAAACACTTTGAGGGTTTTGTTTGGCTTTTTTGTTTCTTTTGCTTTTCATGGTCACATTTCACTTTAAACATGTGAGCAATGTTCAGATTAAAGCTCTTGTCCACTCCAGTGGTTCATTGTGCATGTGCTGGTCCTCATGTAACATCTAAAGTCTAACACATATAGTCTAGCAGAAATTAGGCTATGATTCTTGTATCAGTCAAAACATTAGGAAAGAATTAAAGTTTTCAGTTCCCAGAGAGGATCACAGAATAATGTTTGGCCGCTCACAGACTGTCACTATCTGATGTGCTAAGGATTAGGGAAAACTCAAAATTCAGGCTTTTCCAGATAGGGCAGGCCACTTTGTGGAACAGTAGCTTCTTTCTTTCTGTGGAAAAATGAATTGAATATATTGCTTTAATCTTAGACAGATGAAGGGCTAGTGTACAAAGCCCTCAAAAATTCATCAGAATGAGGGCAAAATGTGGTATTTCCTAACCAGTTAGCTGAACAGCATCCAGAGAGAGTTTAAAATCAACAGATGGCAACTGCTTCACTCCATATCATCTGCCTTATTTTACTTTGTCTTTCTGTTTTGGTTAGCTAGCCTGCAGGAACGCAATCTCTTTAAATCTAGAAAAGGAACCCCTGCAATAATCTATCACCCCATGAAGTTATCCCTTTTTTTCCCTAATGTAACACTTAGAAGTGTGACAAGTGACTGTTGTCCTGCCAAAAGGCAAAGCTGGAGCCTGATAGGAGCATAAAGCAGAAATCGTGAACAAAGAAAAAACCAAATAGCAAAAAATCAAGAGACATCTTGTTCTCTATTCTATCTACCTGAACTGTGGAAAGATCATCTATATCTAAGGAATATATGAAAAAATATTTTATTATTTTTCTCCCAAAGAATGACCTGTAGTATCTAGGAAGTCTGGCAGAAATCTCTCCTATTGCAAATTTGGATTTTCAAAAATCTCAACTTCTCAAGAAATTGTCATTTTCTTACTTTTGTTCTGCTGAAATCAGCACTAAAGGTCATATTAACCACAGGGAGACAGAGCTAAGCAAACCCTTACCACTCCTGGAAATCCCTTTTGCAACTCTTAGCACCCTGGAACAATAATGGACAGAAATCAATCACAGAACAGTAGATTGGAAAGGAGGACACTGAGGACTGGAAGCCACAACTGAGGCCTCCATTTCTGCTGCCAAAAAAAAAAAAAAATAGTCTTTGCATCTCTAGAAGTAAAATCTTCCCTGTTAGGAAAATACCCCAGTGCATATTCCAGCAGAAGGCTCTCTGAGTTCAGCTGAGATCTGATTCATTACAAACTGATTATGAGCTTCAGGATTTTACCTGTTGATCCTGATTAGCCTGTTTAGGTAATACACAGAGCTGCACTGCTGGGAAGTTTGATTGCCAAGCAGAAAGGCAAATATTCTTCTCTCTGATGCAGTTAATTTCACCTGCAAGTTTCCATGGGTGCCTTTCCTTTGACCAGTGTTATACTTAAATCCTGGACAAAACAATATTCTCCAAAAGAGCTGATATTTCATAAGTCTATTGCACCTGATACCTTTGCATTTCCATACATTAGAATCTCTCTAACTTGGATCCCTTCCCAAAGTGTTTTCAAGTTGTTTTTCTGCTGAAGCTTGTTAAGGGCAGAGCTTGGCCTATTTGCCTGCCAATGTCTTTTGTCCCTGGTCTGGTATCCCCAACAAAAACATCTACTTGTGTTTATGGCAAAAGAAGGAAAAAGGCACTTCTTTCTCTGTCCTTTTGTTTGAATGTTATGTATACATTGGATTTATGGCAGAAAGTGAAGACATCCTCTAATAGAGGATTGTCAGTTATTAGCAGTGCAGGTCTGTTCTTATAAATAAGAAAAAAAAACCCTGAGCACTAATAAATCCTACAGATTGAACTATTCATACTTTCTTTTCAACTTCCACTAAAGATTTTCTGTCACCCAAGGTTTCCCAAGTAGGCTTTTTACTTCTTTCTTTTTAAAATTTTTTGCTTAGTTATTCTTCAAGCATAATTTTTTTCATAGGGTGAATTAATTCCTATGATCCCATTACAAATTCAAATCAGTTATTTTATGCTAGTTTGCCTTATTTTATGCTAAATTGCATATCTTAATTGTGATTGTGCAGTCAGCCATTTTAAATTGAATTGGGTGCTTTGCTCACTGCCAGGTTTACTAGGCTTCACAAACTCTGAGATTTGTGGCAGGAAGCCTGGATCAGCTATCTGTACAGTTGTGTATGCTTAGGTTCAGGTCTTGGCAGGGTGTATTTTCACACCAGAATTCACTGATTGCCAAAATACATTGGCTTTTATCCTAGTCCTGTCCCACTCAGGCCACTGGCAACTCAGAAACTCATGAAGTGGGAAATGGAAAACAAACAGATTGTTATTTTAATACAATGCCAAGAAAGAATCTGAAACAGCAGGATATTCAGTTGCACAAACGGTAGAAGGAATCTAGAAAAGAAGGTGTTGGGCTTCCAGTGAAAGCACTGGTTGGAGAAATTTTAGACAAAGGGTACAATCAACAGGACAATACGTTATGAAAATTAGATGGAACTGTGCCAGGGGCAGCTTAATACTATATGCTAAGGAGAGCTTAAAGTCAAATCAAATTACTGCCCTGGCTGCTTTGATGGAGTCTGTACAAATTCATCTGTGTGGAACACAAAATCTGTACTGATCGAAATCCAGGGCGTCAGCAGGGAGAATAGGGAGCAGTGCTGGGTCTATATCACTGACAGCCCAATCAGGACAGCAGCACTGACTGCAACGTGTAGAGACAGATCAGGTCAAGGAGGCAGCAAGGGCAGAAAAAACAACTTTATTGTATTACTTCAATTACCCCCATCCTAACTGGGCAAACGTCACAGGGGAACATGAAGAAGAGTTAAAAAATTTAGGTTCTCTCTATGGTTGCTGATTGAGTGCTCGAGAGGAAGTAGCATCCTTAGCTTGATGCCAAACTATATCCAGGGTGATGTTCAAAAATCTGTTTTTAGAAGTGCTGCTCTGTAAGAGTGGGCATGAGGTTCACAGGTCACAATCCCAGCAGGCTTCTCTGCAGATCCACCACAGCCATACTTAGCTTCAAAGACAACCATGTCAAGATCAGAGTGTTTGTTTAAAAGAAAAAAGAGCAGCTAAAAGAATATATCTTATTGGGCAGCACTAGAAGGACATGACCTTGTTCAAGGGAGAAACAGACATACATGAAAGGGAGATCTAGGTCTGCTTCCACAGAGGGAACAGCTAAGGACCTTTCACAGCTGGCTTAGAGGAGAAGTGACAGTCAAACAGAGCATGTGTGGCACAGAGAAGATGAGGGAGGTTGACTTCATGATCACTCCCAGTCAAGGAAAAACTGATGGTCAAACGGAGCTAAAAGAAACCAGGTTCAAAGCAAACAAATTGGTGTGGTTCTTCAAGCAACAGAGAGACATTCAGTCAACTTCCTCACTAAAGAGCTTTGTGGGTGCAAAAATTTCAACATAGTTCAAGGGGAGACAAGTCTTGGAAGAGAGAGATTTTTTTGGGTTACCAAGCACATAAGTCATAGTAGGCCCAGGAATTCTTAGCTGAAACTGTCTGGAGGTGGGAAAACTGTTAAGAAGAAATATCATATAAGTTTGTTCTATTTTTAATCTTCCCGAGGCCTCTGTTTATGGTTACTGTTTTATTCCCCCAAGATACTTTTATTGTGCCAGGGGAAACATAAGAGTTCAGGGAGGCTCAAGGAAGAACCATCAAGTTGCAGGGAGACGTTATCCTGTCACACTTCATCAGGAATGATTATTGTTAGAGATAGAATAGTGGGCTCGATGAAGAGTTCACAGGGTCTACATTGCCCCAAACCAGCAAAGCATTCTATTTTCGAAGCCCAAGGGGAAACTGGAGAGAAACAAGTTTAACCCTGCAAGTATGAGAGAGCAACTATACTGAGTCACCTGTCCTTGTGGCTGCTGCCTGAGATCTGGTCACAGCGGGCAGAGGCATTTTGGGGTGCCGGGGAGCACTGGTCAGCTCTGCCCTCATCAAACCTGTTTCCTTGACACCTGAATGCTAAAAAGGGCAGAGAAATGGGCAAAGCAATAAGTGATGAAATTAATGTGCTTTTATAGGAAAAAAACCCACCTGTTTTTTTGATGAGTGCCCAGTTGTGATGGGATAGAAAAGCAGGAGAAAAATGCCAACCAGCTGTATGTAAGTCACTGAGCAGACTTTCAGAAAGCAGAATTTCTGCAGCTTTAGCAATGTGTCAATCTCTGAATCCAGGGCAATAACATCAAAGACATTTGATGTTATTTGGACGTTCCTTGGTAGTCCTTCAAGAACAATTTTTCAGCTAGAGTAGGAAAAATATGAAGACTCCTTCATGCTGTGTTTCAAGCCATCCCAGAATTTCAAACCAAAACTCTGTATAGATTACGTTAGATTTGCCTTGGATTGACACACATATCAGCATATATTGTCTAAGATACCTATCTGCCTTTGAATAGAACAGAACTTGATAATGTGAATAGTCACAGTCTTTCTCTTTTCTTGTATTATTTTTGATTAACCATATAAATATAGTCAGCATTAATTCACATGCAACTTAAGAATCATAGCATGTGTTTTAAAAGGATGAAATCAACAATGTTCTGTAGAAATTCCTTTTTTGGCAGCAGGCTGAGGGCATCAGTGTCCATGTTGCACTGTTTTATATCCATCTTTAGAATTCTAAAGAAGTTTATAATTTTCTAGTAAACTTAATAAGGGAGGCCAAAAGTACATAGGAAAGCCCTTTCTTCTTTTAAATTGAAAACTGTTGTGCTTTTCTGCAACGGATTATTTTACTGTTTTCAGATAGCAGACCACACACTAATTTTCTTTCTCAAAAAAACCCCATCTCACATTGCATGGCCCAATGAAACAAGCACTGAAAACAAGTATCTGCTGCTTGTATATTTTACTTAACTGTTTTGTAAGAAAGCAGCCTGCGTAAAAGCTTCACCTTTTGAATAATTTCAAAGATTCAGTGGACAAGCTGAATCTGATATTTACGTACTTCTAAGAGCTTGCTTCTTTAGTAAGGGAGTCATTATTAAAATTTACAGAAGAATTAATTCAGCAATGAGGTGCAGCATGTTCTGTTTTTAATTATGTCATGAGTATAATTATCAAACTCAGTGAATGCACGCATGTGCATTCCCCTTTATGAGGAGGCAAACATCAGTGTTTGGCCATACTTCATAGCATTATCTGTGGGGCTCATTCATTTTTTTAAAATTTTTATTCAATATTATTGTAAATAAAAAGACTAATTATTGCAAATAATGCATGTCAATAATGGAACCTCTCAAGGAAAATACCTCATAATTACTGTACGCCTGAGCTGAAGAGAAGACAAAGAAACAAAGCTCTAAATCTGTTTTATAGTACTTTCATCAGATGAAAGGAGATCCCTATAAACACCATGACCAGAAGCTCCTCTGTAGTCTTTATATTCCTCGCCTTCTTGGAAGCACTGGTAAAACTCACTATAAACTCAATTATATTCCTGCCAAAATTGTGTGCCAGCAAACATGCAATTCAGCTGGTAATGGCCAAAGTTATACCGATGTGGCTTACCTTTGTTATAAAGTACAATGAATTCACAAAAGAAAGGATCTTTTCCAACCATTTAAAAGAAAAAACACATTTAGCTTTTTATATGTTTTCATATATCTCACTAGGATGAACTGAAATCCTGTGGAAATAAATGGAAGAGATTTCACTAACTTCAAAGAATTTGGACTAAGTTTGTGGTTTGACGTCATTACTGTAAATGTCAAAAAAATTTCCGGCCATGAATAAAATGATGAAACAAAATGGATGTAGATTGAAAAGACAAATTTGTAAGGTCCAAATACTCTCCCAGTTACTCAGACTAATTAGAACCTTACTGTTGCATAGACACATTCATTTCTTCAAGACTACTCAAGCTGTTTACAGTATTCCACAGCAACAAAGGCAGCAAAATCTCCAAATAAAATTAGCCTGGAGAAAAGAACCTGCATTTTTACTTTTATCAAATTAAGTTTCCATGAACATTGATATGAGCAGTATGTTGCTTTCAGGGATGCCAGCAGGAAAACAGAATGGGAGGAATAATCTTTCAGATGGAGTGCCCTGTGAAAAGTTTAGATAGGCAAATTTTGCACTACATGAATGAATTTGTAAACATAAAATTGTCAATTTTTATTTAATAGCAGTTCTTTCAAGGACAGAAGAGTGTGTTCATGGCTCATTTACTAGACATTTATTTCTTCACATTTCATTCAACACAAAAACTAAAATACATATTTCTTAGAGAGGCAAATGCTGTCCTTTAGGGATATACATTTTTAGTGAACTGAATTTCTTTATGCTAGAACCCCCAATGACTAGATGGGATTTAAGAGACTTAGAGCTGCTTTCAAAATTTGGCTCATGAACACCTGCCCCTGCCACTGAGGCTTGCTTACAAATGTGCGCTTCTGCAAGGATGTGTACAAAGTCTGGAGGGGTTTTTAGGGAGCCATAAGCTGGCTCTGTCAGAGCTTGTCCATTGGCTTGGGCCAAAGCTGTGCTGTGAAGAGCCACCACAGGACTGGGAGCACTGCCAAGGCACAGCCCTGCCCTCAGCGGGGTTTGGTCATACAGGCAGAGGGAGCACAGCCACACTCACACTGCTCCTGGGGGTGTATGCCAGCCTGGGGACATCACACTGAAGGGGTTAGAGTGGACTAGGTGACATTTCTGGAGTGGGCTAGAAGGATCTGTACCAGAACACATAGAAAGTCTTCCTTGGGACACTAGAGAAAAAATAATGTGTACGTGAGCAAGGCATAGTACAAGATACATCTGTATCCCATGTTGGAAGGTGCAAGTGCTGATGGATTTCATGTACAAAGCTGATTCGAAGTATGATGTCCCAGCCTATGACCAGCTCATCTACCTATAGATCTACCCTTTTCAAAAGACTTCTATGTTCTCTATTTCGTAAATTTTCCATTCTTGTTCCAGCCAATATTTCATCCACTCAATCTCTTTTGAGCAGTTCCCACAAATAAATGCCAGTGACTGCTGAAGAAAAGTATCCTAATATCTCTTGAATGGAGCTAGGTGTTGCTGCAGGATGTGCTGCAGAAACCTGCATTACAGCGAGAAAAATGCATGTGTACTTACTCTGCTTCCTTAGAGGGATGGTCAGCCTTGCCTGTGGCCATTTGCACCGGCTTCTTGCAGATCCAGCAGCTCTGTCCACAGAGTACGTGCTGTGATATCTTCCACCCCAAGTGCATTCTACTTCTTGCCACCTCAGTCTCATTGTGCTTCTCAGATTTTCTGCTAATGTCTTCAGCACATTCTTGTTACTGCATGTATCTGTAAGTTTGTGGTGCAGGCAATAAAGACCATCATAGAACTGTTGTATCTCCAGAGCTTTCATTATTTTCTGGTTCTTTTGTGTAGCCTCCCAGTTGCTGTTGTTCCTTCTAAGTTAAAATCAGAGTCTCTAAAGAAACTTTTTTCCAAGATTTAGATCTCAAGTTACAAACCAAGATCTGAAATTACAGATTTCTATAATAGATTACAGATGTTTCAGAAATGCATTTTATTTTTTTTCACATGCTGCTGATACTATGCAAAAACACCATTTTTAAAGGGATGTTTTATTTTCATTAATTCATTATCATAAGCAGAAAATTTTCCTGGCCAAGCATCTTTTTCAGGAAAAAAACCCAAAAAACCTTCAGTTTTTCGTTCCTTTACTTTCTCTCACCATCCTTACTTCTTCCCAGTTTTTGCTCGTCCTGCTTCTACTCCTGCTTGTATTTTCTGATCTTTCTTAACAACACCTAGCTGATTGTATGCCTTGCTCTCAGGCAGGATTTAGGAGATGTTTAAACTAGAACCAATACTCAACAACTCCAATGTATCAAAAAGGAATTGAGCAGAAAAATAACAAAAACTCTTGTCCCACTTGTCAGTGCCAGAACCAATGTTCTTTCCCAACAGCTGCTGGTCTGAGTCACTCATCTCACATGGGGCCTATGCTGGAAAATTTCTTTTCTGAATTTTCCTACATAAGTTTTCTGGAGATGTGCTGCTTTCCCAGCCGTGGCAGTGCTGAGCAGCCCCGAGCAAAGGACTGCTGTGATTTACAGACAACACCTACCTTCACCCAAAGGATGCAGTGCGGTAGCCATTTTCAGAGCATGCCCAGTGGAACAGATCCTATGCTAATATATAATTTTTCTTGGATTGTGCTAAGAAATAAAAAATTAAGAGAAAATAAAAGCTAGTCTAATTTTCCTTGTATTTCCCAAATTAGGATTCCTTTTCTGTGTCACATAACATCTTTCTCTTTTTGTAGAACAGTGACAATTACATGGGTTCTCCTTTGACTCATCCTGTCTAGACTATGGTGATTTGAAACAAAAGTGATGTTTATGTATTTTTTTCACTCCGAGACCAGACTGATGCTATGTCTGAGAGAAAAATTTAAACTACTTTTGTTTTGCTATTTGTGGTATTGTTTCTTTTGTTGTCTATGTTGTCCTTTACCTGTCACACCAGCTCACCATTTTAATGGTTTATTATTCTTAAGACTTTTTTCCCCACAAGAGCATAGGATTTCATCTCTGATGGCCTGTTTTACCAGAATGTTTCTGTGTAACAGATACCTGCAAAAAGCGTATTTTATGCAGTCATCTTAACACATCCTTCATAATTTTAAAAGCTAAAAGTTTTGTTTTGATTTTAGTTTATATAGAGATGCCTCGTTTTTTTTCAGTGATGTATATAAAAAGCAGCAATTTGTTTATTCAAGTGTTAGAAGTGCTTGTAACCAAAAGGTTAAAATATTACATAATTTTGTGAATTTCACGGTAATTCAAAACACTAAGTAAGAAAAAAATACCTAAATACTTGCTGAAATATTTAATACATATTGTTTAAGATATTAATGTTTGTATGCTCTGTTTATATATATATGTATACATATGTATATGCTGAAACATCCTGGCTGTATATGTGCATAGGCAAATGTGTGGATGTAAACTCTCATGCTGGGAAAGCATATTTTGGGAAATTTTGAAATTGTTTGAAAATCATGAACTGCAGTTCGTATACATAAATCCACCACACGAGATTCATATTTTATGTCATTTTAGCAGATTCTGAGCTGCACGTTGTTTCCCTTAGATGGAATTTTCTAGTATCTGCTTGTATTCAAAACACAGGCTCCTATTCTTGTTACACACACTTGAATTTAGTCCAGCTCTGAGAAGAAAAAAGATTGAAATAAAGGCATTTTCTGCTTAATTTTAAATAATATTTTTGCAGCCATTTTTAGGGCACACAATCATGCCCACATAATGCAAGGCTTTTTTTTCTTTCTTTTATTTTTTTAATAATGTAAATGTCCAGAAAAACATAAATAACCATAAATACATAGGAAAGAAATATGTTTTTTTATTACAAGCAGTTGGACTTTCCTCATAAGGAACAGTTTGGAAATATTATGCAGCTGCATTTGAAATGTATTGATTAAATTATATATTGTCAACACATTCTGAGGAGTATATGCAAGTTACCAAATGCTTGTTTAGTTACTAGAAAACCTCATTAGCAGAGGAATAAAATAGCTCACAAGCGAATCTCATCATTTGTCTGTCTCCTTCTGCCATGCCAATAACATTTAGATTTCCAAATGACATATTCTGATGTGAGGCACACAGCAGGTGTGTGTGTGATGGGACTACTTCTGTTGGATGTTGATTACTCTCTGTGTCATGTGAAAAGCTTCCCATTCCCACAGCTTTCTGCAATATATCAATGGCAATGGATTCATAATCATTATCAAGCTTGATAGAGGCTTGACTACCGTGACAGATGTCTTCTCAATTTTCCTGTTGCATATGTTCTTTTCCCTCTGGAACAACGCTTACATAAAATTTCAGTATTAATGTATCCCTTTTATGTTGTTTTGTATCAGTCATTGACTGCAGTGATCAATCTTTTAATTCAGATGAATAGGTAATTACAACCAAATGCCAAACACATCAGCAGAAATTCAGCAGCTCTCGAGCAAACCGCAGTGACCAGAATTATTTGTCTGTGCTAAAGATAGCACAGGGATGTTATTGCATGTTTATGCACCTGAACAGTGTTTCCATTGGCAACAACAATACTTACATGGTATATTTTGTCTGAGCAAAAGACAACAAGTAAATCTATTTTTTTTTCCTGCTTATCATGAGATTAACTCAAACGAGTGTGCAGTAGTGCTGTCCTGCATTTACCATGATAAATATAAAACCACAACCATGTTATATATAAAACAAAAGAAAATCTCAATGGTCCTCTAAGTCTTTCAGGGAAAAAGAAAAGAAAGTAATTTCCATGTTTTCTTTTGACAAAAAAGTTTCTCTTCCCTGAAGCATTTATTTTCATATATTCTCCATGTTGGTCATTTGATAATGGATTTCCAGAATACTGCTGTGGAGAAAAAGCAGATGTATTCTACTTAAAGAACGTTCTTTAAATTCCTGCGCTTGACATTTTCCCCCTTTCTTCACTTTGGACTCTGTCCTTTGTGGTGCAGCCACATAGATTCTGGAGAGCTTCCTCAGGAGCTCAGATCACCCATCTGGTTACAGCACCCATTCACACGGACACCAACCTATGTGTGCTCTGAGCATATCACACACACTTTTCCCCAAATTATTCACCACTTGTTCAGCTGTAATCTAAGACTCTCTTTACTGTAGCAAACAGTTCACCTCTGCTGAGAACCAGTTGTGCCCTGTGTGGAGTCTGGGCTTTGCTGCTATTCCTGCTCTCTTGGAGCATGCTACAGAAAACCTCTCCAGCTTGGGACAAAAGGGGGCTTTTTGTTAGCATCAGTGTGTTTGAGACTAACAGAAGAGTAATGCCAGAGGGAGGCTAGCAGATCCAGCTTTTGTGATAAAGACTATTGTGTTTTTTCAACAACTTATGAATTACTTGCAAAGAGCTTTACTATGTGAACTCACGTGTTTCTGCCATTTTCATAAAATAATGGAATCACAGGATAGTAGGATCCCAAGAGGGATCTACTGCACTCCTCTGTTAGAAGACAGAATCAGCTATACATGTTCTGACATACAGTGATGTAACTAGTTAAAATGTTCTACTGGTGGCATATCCAGAGCCTCCCCAGTCATCATTTCCATTATTTCATAAGTTTTCCATGTAAGGCTTTCTAACATCTAACTGGCATTCCTTACCGCAATTTGAACCCATCCTTTCTTATTTTTTACCAGTCCTGAACACAGATAAATGATAGTTCTTGTCTTCTTGGTAAAAGATATTTGCAGTCTGGTCTTTTCCCCTCCTCCCTGACGAGCTCCAGTCTTCTCTCCTCGAAGCTGCAAAGAAGCAATTATTATCTGTGAATTAATAAAAGAAATGAATGGAATTAAATCTGATTTCTAAGGTTTTCTATAGAATGCATATTTCCTCTTATGCCCTTGAATGTTTCCATACACAACTGATCCCTAGATATGAATACACAGATAGGTTTGCACCTTCCTTACATTAGTTTCTTCAAGACTGAGTTCCTGGCTTTCTCTGGAGAATGCCTTTAAAACAACTGACTTCAAATATTTGACTGATTGTTCCAGGATCTCGCCTGGGAAATGAAATCAAGCTGATTAGTCTTTAATTTCTTGCCTCCTTTTAAAAGTTATGTGGTATATTCATCCTTACTAATCTTTCAGCACCTCATTATTCACCAACACTTTTCAAGGACAGTAGCTTTGTGATTTCTTCAGACAGTGCTTCAAATATCCTCTATGAAATTGATCTGGTCCAACTCATTTGAAAACTCCTAAATTAGAAGTGGACTCCTTAACCTTCTTTTACCTTATTGTTCCCTTCATTTCCCTGTATCTGTCTCCTTTAGGCATCACTTCACCAAATTTTTACAAGGAAAATCTAGACAATAGTGTATAAAAGTCTCTGTTCCTTCTTTCTAGAACATAGGTACAAACCAGGATACATGCCAGGAGAATTCCCAAACCAGAAAGGGAGCAGTCTAGCGAATATAAAGAGCTCCAGGGCTAGGCAGTCCTGGTAAAGAGTCACATGTGGTTCACAGGCTGAGGATTACTTGGATTCTAAGTGTCTGGACTCAAGTTCAGGCAAGATTTAAACAGATTGAATCCCTATCCTGGCTTTCTTCAGAAAGCCAAATTTCATTTACCAAAAAAAAAAAAAAAGAAAAAGAAAATTTTACCTATGATCTACATATAGGAGTCTCCTTTTTAGAAACTGTAGCAATTCCAGGGTCTGACTAGATAAAGCTAAAGTAAAAAATTATGACAACTCTGCATGTTGAATGAATTCAGTATTTTAACTCCTGATGTGTTTTAATAGCATTAATTAAAATATGCTGATATTTCCATATAACTTCAAAACTGGAGAGGCTTTAAACACTCAGGGAGGCTGAGCTTAGAAGTGATCATGGCCTTGAGGATTTTCAGGTAAGCAGGGGAGGTTTGCTGTCAACAAATGCTAAATCTCACAGGCAATGCAGGGAATCAATGTACAAAAGAAGAAGATAAAAAAATTACAATGAAGCAGTATCCATTTTGTGAAATAAAATTTGTTTTCTATTTTGCAGCTTTCCTAAAGTTGTTCTTTCACACCACGTGCAGCTGTGACAAGAGAGGGCTCGGCAATTTTTATTTTCCATTGATTTGAAGGAGATCAGGCTGGTGAAATATTGGGGGCAAAGTAAATTTCCTCCTGGACCTGGACTCAGCTTCAAACAGGGAAAAGGAGATTTGGACATGGGTTTCAGCTCACAAAGACCCAACTAATGCTCAGAGAAGCTGTGGGAGAACAGAAGAAGGAGCAGGGGCCAAGGTGCAACACCCATGTGTGGCAGAGGTCTGCCAGAGGAGTGCCTGGCCCTGGCAGCTGGACCTTTTCCTGGTGCTCACGGCGTGGTCACAGCCTTCCTGGAGCCACATGAAACACATGACCGGTCTGCTGTCACTTCAACCTGCTCACCCCTCTCCTTGTGTTACCTTCAGCAAAGTTTGAGAAATACGTGTGGGAACTTTTCAGATCTAACCTATGAAAATACTTGATTTACCAAATATTATAAAAATAGTATGTCTATAAACTCAAGGCAAGATCAAAATCTCTCTGTAGTAGTTACTGTTAAAAGCACAATCAAATTCAACTTAGAAGCAACCCTAAAAGCTGGCCTGATGTGGTAATCTTTTACATAGTGAGCTGGGATTTGTAAAATGCAATTGGGCCAAAACTAACAGGTCAGAAAGCAGCAAAACAAGAGCCTCTCAAGTTGAACCTCCTGAACATGTATGACAGAGCTGATGGGCAGCCCAGACTGGGCTCCTGGACTAGCAGAGATGAATCTGTCATTTAAGGGAGTGTCAAATTGTTTTCAAAGTTAATTCAATTTTTTTTACGAACTACACAGAGGCTGCGAGGAGACTTTCCTTCGCTGTAACAAGAACCCATCACAAAAGGGATTGTGCCTCAGTATACCCTCCCCATGCCTCCCCAAATGGCAAAATGGTTCCTTACAAAAGGAGGGTTGGTGACATTCCCTCCAGCAGTGACAAACTGACCATTCAAGCACAGATGATGATGTTCTCCATCCCTGGGAGCAGCTGATTTCTGGAGAGGAGGTTCGCATTTGCACCGCCCATCTGAATCTGTGCATATGCATATAAACACAAGGTACAGGTTGTGACAATGTTTCCATTTATTTAATGAAATGGCAAGCCATATACTTAGTTAAAAATATGCTAAAAAAAATTAAATTAATTTCAATTAATTATTTCTCTCATCCGTAAAAGAATTGTATCCTTTATTAATACAATCAGACTTTAGTTCCTGCTTGACTGTAAGAGGGTGTGTGCTATTCATTTTAGATTTTATTTTATCTCTTCATGTTTCACAATCAGTAATTCATACTTCATTAAGCAACCACTGGCATATTCAAAAGAAGTCTGGTGAGATAGACCAGACTTTAAAGTTTGAATTAAGAAACTATTTTGTTTTGTTATTTAAACTAAAATAAGACTGAAAAAAATTATTGAGCATAATTGTCAAGTCATCACAGGCCTTCCAGTTTTGCTTGCTGTCAATCATAAAAGATGATCAGTGAACTTTTCTTCAATACATCTAAATTAAACTGTAATAAAATGCTCATTTAGAATGAGGGAAAATCTAGAATTATCTAATGGTTAAGATACTGCCATACATGTTGGAAATATGCTAGTGCAGGAAAGAAAGGAAGGAAGGAAAGATTTTTGTGGTTATCATGCTCTGTTTTACAGTGCTCAAAAATTGAGGTTCTGGCTTTAGACTGAAATTCAGGATACTGCATCTAGTGCCTGGGGGTGTAGTTCCATACTGCAATATCTCTGCTGGCAAAGCTGGTTTGAGAGGTTCCCATCCTGAGCGTTAGGTTCCCACCACCACCTTCCTGAGTTTTTCTCCCTCTCAGTCTTGTTGATTAAGTCATTTGTGAAGCCATGCCACGAAACAGTACAAGGGTTCAAGCAGCCCTGCAGAGACCTGTACATGCCCAGCTGCAGGGGTGAGTGAATTAAGGAAGGTAAGGGATTAAGAGAAAATGGCTTAGGGAAGGTGGGACCTTCTTTAACCAAGACTGACCCCAGTGAGAATGGCAGGGGACACAGCACAAGTGACAATCACATGTTGAAGGCAGGGGCGGGGGAGGAGGAGGAAAATAATGTATGATTTCAGGGTAAGGAATGCAAAATTTTATTTTGCTTTTTTTGCAGAGCCTTATTTTGGAGAGCTCAGTTCCCTGATGTGGTTCTCAGCACAGAAAGAGTGGTAATGGCTTGGGTGAGCAAACAGTACACCCTGAGGTGCAGGCAGGAATCCCATAATCAAATAGTGCTGCTGATTGGTGTGTGCAAACTGCAGGGTAGGCTCCCTGTGGGAAGCGGTGGAAGCGGTCGGTGAGGCCAATTGCCTGAGGCAAACCAGAAGGAACAGGAACATCACTCCAAAGCCCAGCTCCAGGACACAGGGCAGAGAGATCGCAGGGCTGATCCTCCACCAGGGTCTTCTGCTCTCTGTAAGTCACCAAGGGCAGCGGTGTAGTTGATTGTCTCCTGCACTCGCTCATTCAAATCCCACCAGTGTCATATTTTAGTGCAGGGGAGAGGGCTGGGTCTAGCTACTACCAATCTTCTGAGAGATTGCCTTGCTGACACAAGCTGTAAAAGTGGTTTTCTAACACAATAGGTGGGTGTTCATATTCTTACGGTGCTTAATCACAGTTTACATGACAGTTTATTGCACTTGGAACTATTATATCAGATCCATAATTTAAAACTGCCATATGCTTAGGATTATTAAGTTAACATTTCATTAAGGCAGGGGATAAGGTGTGAGAGGGTTTTTTTCTTATTTATTTCTCATTTAAAAATTTAATTAGGTAAAAAAATCTGAAGCACTCATAAGAAAAACCAAACACAAAACAACTCCCAACCAGCCCTAGAAACATCCATTTCAAACTACCCTTAAATTTTACACCTTTATTCCTCAAGCACCTCACCATGGCAAAAGTAAAAGGAACCAAGCTCTTTGCCCTCGTCTATCCACACATCCACCCCTTAGAAGAAAACAAATGTACCAAAAATTCAGCATCGTATTCACCATGGTTTTACTGAAAGCTTTCAGTGGAGAGGTGATACATTCTTACCTACAGAATGAGCGGTGCACACGATGGCACACTGACCGCTTCATCAGGGTCTGTCTCACGCAGCAGAATCTCACAGGCAGCTGGAAGTATCAGCCTTGTACTTATTCTCAGAATATGCCCGTGGTCTTGAGAAGCTCTGAAACATGATCCTTATGTCCCACCACTCAGCAAGCCAGTTCTGCTCAGCAAACCACGTAAATACACACTCACCTTTATACATATTTATTTAATTTATACATATATATTTAATATGTACATATATAAAATATGCATATTTAATATATGCGTATATATTATACATAACACACAGAGACAGATATATAGATATGCAGATACATAGATATATAAAAGAATTTTTGACTTTTCAGGTCATGGGGTTTTTTATTATAGTTTCACTGTATCAAGACCTGAGAGGTGATGGAGATGAAGCTGAACCAGAAAGACTTGAATGTTGAATTTCCCAGGGTGAAATCTTGCAACCAAAATTCTTTAAATAATTTTGGCATCAATTTATATGCATTGTCTCCCTAATGCACCAAATTTCAGTATGACTGCTCACAGATTGGAGTTCTTGGGCTTCTTTCAAAGACTCTCTGACTTGCATTGCAGTTTAATGTTTGCTTGTATTAATATGTTCAACAACATCTTTAAGCTATTTAAATTCAGATTAGTTTTTTCCTGATCCTTAATTATATCCTTTCAAAACAGATTTCCATCTGTTCTTTAAAGTTTCCATCATCTTATCTTGGGAAGGAAACATAACAAAATGCAGTCTATTTCCTTGATAACTAAGTAAAATAAAATACAACTTCACTTTATAAAATCTACCCTTTTCCCAGGTTTAGAAGAGCCTCATTTCTTCTGTTCTTGACAAATAGAAAGGCAAGGCATTTGTGATATTTATGAGACTCCTGTTTTCACAAAAGATGGACAAGATCTTTTCTCACACTACTAGATTTAGACACATAGCCCTTTTTTTGACTGGACCTGAATCCAAAATGAAGCACTGTCTAAATATGGTCAGCAGAATCTGACAACATTTTTCTTAGCTATTACCATGCATATTTCTATCTTGTCTTTTGAATATATCTCTAAAATATATGTTTAACTTGTAAGAAAAATAGAAATCTGGAAGCTAATATTTTTTTCACACCATGGACACCGAACTACTTCCTTTCTTTTATGACTCCTAAAACCCCCCTACAAAGTGGTAAAGTTCTGACAAACTACTTATTTATTTATGTAAGTTAAAGCAATGAGACTAAGGTCTTTCAGTGACAAGAGTGAGATAATATTGCCTTCTACCTTCCATGAAAAATACCTTGAAAGATACACTTGTTCTTCATCATTTTCCATTTAATTTTTTTAAATGACATTAAGGGTTTGGGTTGAAAGGGGCCTTTAGAGATCAGGTAGTTCCACCTCCTCCTGCACTAAGCACGGACATCTTCAACTAGGTCAGGTTGCTCAGAGTCCCATCCAAACTGACAGTGAGTGTTTCCAGGGACGGGGCATCTACCACTTCTCTCTCCAGTGTCTCACCTCCCTCACCGTAAAAAATTTTATTCCTTTTATCTATTCTGAATTTGCCCTCTTTCAGTTTAAAGCCATTCCCCCTTGTCCTGTCACTACAAGTCCTTGTAAAAAGTCCCTGTCCAGTTCTCTTATAGGTCCCCAGAATAGAAGCTGCTACACTGTCTCCCTGGCACCTTCTGTTTTCCAGGCTGAACAGCCCCAACTCTCTCAGCCTGTCTGCATAGAGGATTTGTTCCATCCTCTGATCATCTTTGCGGCCCTCCTCTGGACATGCTCTGATAGGTCTTGCTTGCACTCAGGACCCTAGAGCTGGATGCAGAACTCCAGGGGGGATTGCAACAGAGTGGAGTAGAGAGGCAGAATCGCCTCCCTCAAGCTGCTACCCACTCTGTTTTTATTATAAAGTAATTTACTGCATGATAGGGTTCTAAAAAAACCTGTAGGAGCTGAAGAGGGAGTAACCAATGCGGAAATGCTTAAGGGTAAAGGGCAAATCTACATGTAGAAATGCTTAGGGGCAAACTTACATGCTGCAACATTATTCAGTTCAGTCTCACATTTGATTACACGAGCTTTAAGTGAACATTATACTGACTCAATGTGTTGGCTTTCAGTATTGGAATGACCACAGTGGGGAAAATATTCAGGATCTCTGCACTTGTTGTCTGCTACAGGCCGACAGTATGGATTAACAGAGGGCATAGCACTGTGGTACTGAGCAACATCAGTTTCCTCATTAATTTCAGTGAGGTCTTAATTCAGCTGCCCAGTGATAATAATCAAGGATTAACATTTCCAGCTGTTGCAACCCAGAGGGCATGGCATCGATCTGCACAGTGGGTGAAGTCTTATTTTGCTGCCAAGTAGGGAATGTTTTGGAAAGGTGCCCATCTATTGTTCCCCTTACAGGAGACAAGTATGGAAAGTGTAGAGCCCAGGGACAGACAGATTCAGGGTCTGCAGTGTACTGTCACTGATGTCTTATTTGTTATGTCTCTAAGAATTCATATTTCCATGGTAAAGAGTGAAAAATAGTAGTTCTCATATTTCCCAAACTTTTCAAATTTTTCCCAAAAAGCAAAGAAATTCCAGTAAAAGAACTATTGAATCTTAAAGAAACTGAAAATAATGATAATTAGTATTTTCCAACTATCTACCGTGCTTTTCAGGCACATTATTCTATCTGAAGTACAGATTACAGCATTTAGATAATAGCTTTTCCAATTTCAAAAATACATGTAGACTGTGTTAAATATTTGGCAGAAATCCAGACAAATCTCATGTGGATAGATATACTGTGACCAATCAAGAAATTGCAGTTCCTGCCAGAACAGTCAATCCATGCTGCAACTCATTTATTTACCAGCGAATAGATTTTTTTTTCTTTCATTCTGAGATATAGGAAATTACTGTAAACAGAACCTCCATACCTCTGTTTGGCCAGTGTTTAAATCAAAGTTAGATCTGAAAGCACAGCAGATGCAATTCCACTAAAGCTCACCCTGTTACAAGGCTCTAAATCAGCAGGTATAGTGGCTGGCTCACAAGTTAGGGAGATACAGGTCAATAAATTTACAGCTCAGAGTGAAATAGAAAGTATTTTGCAATGGTCTTTGAAAAATTACAGAATGTGATACATAATTAAAAGCAGAAAATACACGTGGATAGGTCTTCACCAGACGTAAACAAGCATTTTCCAGAGGAGCTCTACTGCATTCCCAAATTCTCTGGCTTTCATTTTATTTTTAAGTAGAGCTGTCAAATGAATCCTTCCTCAAATATTCTCAAGTACTGAAAAAACTAACTTATTTTGTGATGGCCATCTTCATGAAAATTGCTTTTACTTCAAAATTTACAAAAACTTGATGATGAGTGTGGCACAGACTATGGCTGTAGTGCCATACAGTGCCAGTATGCCATTATTTTTTAATAAAGAAGGTTGTAGGGATACTTCATGTAAATCATCTTGTGAATGCGAGGAATAGTGAGGTGATAAAGGTTGCTGATGGCAAAGTTATTCAGAATAATCAGATCTACAGCAAGCTGCGAAGAGCAGCAGAAAGCTTTCACATTACTGGAGAGACAGGGTGATAAAATTGCAAATGAAATTCAATGTTGATAAAAGCCGAGTGCTGAGGAAAAAATAGCCCTAACTCTACATTTTCTAGTGGTACTCTACCTCCACTGATACCAGCTGTCATTTTTTAAGAGATTATCTAATTGATACATATTTAACTAAATTCTGAGCAATTGGTCTGTGCTTGTCTATAGCTTTTAAAGCTGAGGTTTTTCTTTCATATCTAAATATCCAAGGAGCCCAAGAGCTTGGGGATTTTTTTCAAACTACACCAGTTGTCTAATGAAAAATATTAGTTCTGCTTACAGATCTCATCCCACTTAACTGCATATGCATAATGAACTCTTCTCATTGTATCCCTTGAAGAGATCCTTGTTTTGTCTAGACCCAATCAAGAGACACTAATGAAATTCGTATATTAATGGTATGTATATGTTTGCATAAAATATGGCTGTAAATCTGCATGTTTTTCTAAAATACCAGGTCTGATGTGCTGGAAATATTCACACACAGATTTATGAAGTGGGTTCCTAGCTGAAATAACATTTTCCTCTCCATGAGTTAAGAATGTAGGTGTTCTGCTGAGAGGAGGAGATATTCTAGAGAGTAGGGCAGGTTAATAGTGCAGCACCAGAAGAACAAACTGTGTCTTGAATAAGCCACAGCTAGTGGGTGCTTCTGCAAGACACAAACTCACAATATACTGTTTCAGAACATCCCAAGAATAAGAGTCCATGCCAGCCGCACAAGCCACTTGAAGGGCTGGTAATAAAGGAAGTATCTATGAAAAAAGTATCTACCATGCGCCAAAAATGCTCTCCAGCCTCCAGTGATAATCATGGGATGTACAATCAAACCAAAATAGTCCAGGAGAAGCTTATGACAGCTCTAAATTTTGTATTATTACATTCATGACAGTGATGTTAATGTCATTGTGAATAGTTCTCTGAAACTACCAGTTCAGTGCACAGCAGCAGTCAGAAAGGCAAATAAAATATGATGAACTATTGAGAAAGGAGCAGAGGGCAGGACAGAAAGCATTGTCAAGCCATTGTGTAAATATCTGATGTGCCCATAGCTTGGAAACTAACCACAGTTCTGCTTATGTCATCTTTGATGGCACCATTCAAGTGCGTGGAAGGTTGTCCAGCATGATGAGGTCTGTGGAGCAGCTACCATTTGAGGAGCAATGAGAACTTACTGCAGGAATGTGTGAGGGAGATAGGGGTGCTCTGTAGACAAACCTGTGGAGGACAGATTAAACACGGAAGTCTGGGCGCAGCCTCCAACGTGAGTAATCCCTAAACCACTAATTGCTGGAAGCAATCACCTTGGTTCACTTCTCTGCCAAACAGATGCTGCAGATGAGCTCTGGAGATGAGCTCCAAGGCCCAGACTGTACTCTGACATGCAACTGCACACCATGCTCAACATGCTGCAGCTGCGTTTTTCCCATGCCACTACATTCAGACACAGAGGAGAGCAGCAGGTCTGCTCTCATTTACGGGGGGAAAATTTGAACTTAGAGCGCTAGAGAGTATTTCTGGATCTATTCCCAGGGTGGTTCAAGAAAGAGAGGTCTAAGCCAGAGTTGGTCCAAGATCATGTGCCTTTAGTGCAGCACTCTGGTTAGGCACAGCATCGCTGTGGGTGGGTTGAGGACAAGCTTTGTTCCTTTTGGCCTTTCCAGATAGAAAAGACTTTCTCATGTCCCTTGGACAAAGTTTTGGTGCCTTGGTGGGAGATCTTACCACATTACTGAAGATTAATTACAGTAGCAGGACTACAGGGATGAAAACAAGGACATGAGCCCTAGAAACAGACCTGCAATATCCAGCTGCAACAACCACTGCCCTAGGAGTGGCACAAGAATGAAGGGCACTTCTATTATTCCTAGGAAACCAGCAAGCCTTGTTAGCTAACCAGAAGAAATACCACTTAGCAGCCTATTTGAAGTATCGTGTGTTCCTGAGAATAAACTACTTTTCTTCTTCAATTTACCTCCCACAAAGTGCTAGTATTCTCTGCAATCACTATTAAAGTGTGCCCTCTGTTCTTCCCAAAAGACTGTGGTGGTGGGGAGAATGATTTATATACGCACCTCCTCCTGCTGGGTGGTCTAAAATAGTCCTATTATGCATCATTACAGATAGCTCCCGGTACAGAGGAGTAATAGATTTCCACCTGACTGAAAAAAAAAAAAAGTTAAGTACACATTGTATCAGAAATATTGACACTGAATTTTATGGTTGGGTAATAGAGATGAGCCACACGTAAGAGTAATAATTTTCACAAAGGTCCAAGCTCTCTGCTTTACACTGTCCCGCTGGAGGTGTTTGAAATAAAAAAATAAAAAAAAAAAAAAAACAACAACAAAACCACACAAAACAAAACAAAACAAAAACAAAAACGAACAAACAAACAAACAAAAAAAAATAAAACACCACAGCAGTAATTAAAGCCTCCAAATGTTGGAGGTTTATTGGTTGAACACCATAAAGAGTTCATTCATAAAATTCCTGGCACTCAGAAAACAGTCAATCTGTAGTCTAAAACAGTCAAACCATNGAACAAACAAACAAACAAAAAAAAATAAAACACCACAGCAGTAATTAAAGCCTCCAAATGTTGGAGGTTTATTGGTTGAACACCATAAAGAGTTCATTCATAAAATTCCTGGCACTCAGAAAACAGTCAATCTGGAGTCTAAAACAGTCAAACCATAGTCTGAGAAAATACTTTACATTCTACACATTTCTTGTTACACTTTTCCCAGGATATTTGTGTTTTTCTCTTTGCTCTCTTGAGGGGGAAAGGAAGGTGAGCCACTCAAGTTTTATGATATAGGTGTGCTAGAAGCGTAGATAAAGGACTGACTTGCTCCCACTCACATTGCTGCTGCAATCTGGTCTAAATAAGGTGCAGACTGTGAATCCAAGCAAAGACTTTGTTTTGCTTTGTCTGCACCAGGACGTTGAGACTATAAGGTATTTTTACTTTTCTAAATTTGAGGCTCTTTTGTCTTTCTCTTCTAAGATAGTATTACAATGAACTAAAGCCCAGCTCATTAAATTAGAAAACAGAACAGTTTAAACAGTATAAAATGCTTAGTCTATGCTAAGGTATTTAGAAAGGTCACATTTGCCTGTGCTTAGTCTCTCACACACACATGCACATATCTTCAAGGACTCACGAGGAAAATAGAATATTTTTCATTGTATTACCAGACAGCAGGACCAGTCTCATGTATGTCAGCCAGAGGTAAGCTCCATGGCAGGACTGTGACTGAATGGGAGAGCTGCCCTTTGTTATGTCTACACGGACTTGCCTTGAAGCAAGACTGAAGCCTGCCTTGGCATGCAACCAGCCTCGTCAGACTCACATCCACTTTTGCTCTTTTCCTGTTAGGCTGGTCAACTGGTGGGCAATTCCTGTCATTGGCAGGGGCAGCTCTTGGAGAGGGGGATGTGAGTCACCAGACCAGGCTGGCACTTGTCCTGCTGGTCCGTGACCTGCAGCGTAACTCCAGAGGTGAACAAGTGGCCTCTGTGCCAGCTTGCCCTGGACTCCCTGCCAGAGATCAAGGGGAGTGGACACATTGCAGCTCTGGACTGGGAGCTGTGCACTGCCCATGTGGAGCAAATGGTGTATGTTCACACAAGCTGCTCCAGCCCAGTCCTCTGGGAATGCAACAGCTCCAGAGTGCAGGTTTTACCAGCTATTTTATTTTGACACAGGCCTTGTGAAAACCTCTTGCAGAGCTCCATGTGAGCTAAGCCATCCTGTCTTCTGCCCATGATTCTTCCCAATCAGATTACCTTCAGATTTTGAAATAGCTTGAGATTACTTCCTGGTCTGAGCCTTCTACAGTGAAACTACAGCAGAAAACCTTTGATGGGAACCACAGGGTCACTGCTCTCAGAACTGCACTTACAGTGCCTAGTCAGAGGTGTACAGCTAAAGATCTAGTCACATAAAGTTCTTGCTCAAATTTAGAAAATTTAGATGAATTGTAATTCTTAAACCACTGACTTCCGGCTATAAAGCTTTTGATCTTAAATTAACTCTTTCTGGTTAAATGTGATCCATTATTATAGTTGTGCGAAGTATAAGTTCCAAAGCAAGTACACTGGAATATCTTGATGGACAGTTAAGGATCTTTTTGCTACTTAGAAGACAATTTTTATTATTTTCGCCTTCATATTTAATAACTGAGCATATCCCCTTTAAAACAATTTCTTCTGTGGAATTACCCCAGCTAATAAATGTACCCGGTTATTTGACAGGTTTTTATGTATTATTTTTTAAATAAAGAACAGATAGTTTTTCCATTTCATCTCTTTTTTTGTTGTTACGGTGGAATTAGTCAGTATGATGGTGATTTGGCTACAGGTGTAATCTCACAATAAGATTTACAACACTACTTTTTTTGTCTGTAAAAGTATAAATTTCAATTTTGAGCAGCATGGCAGTCTTCTTTTGTGTCAACACCCTCATAGCTGTAGCCAGAAGAACACAATAATCTCCTTCTCCAGATTAAAAAAGAATTGCTGACTTTTATAATTGTGTATTGCCACTGCCCCTCCCCAAATATGCTACAAGACACATTGTGAGTTGTGAAACTTCTATTCAAATGTCTATAAAGGAGGAATGTTTAGAAAGGAAAACTCTCCAAAACAAATTGCTTTGGGGGAGGCTAAATCAAATACCCATGGAGGTTCATGGAAACAAGGACTTTGGAGTTCAACAGGCTCTGAGTCATGGGGCACAGGCCGCTGGTACATGAATGAATAAATGAGGAGGTGATGAAATCCATCAAGTACATCTTTCTAGAGAAGGCTGAGGTTTGCTTTCAGATGTGTCAGCCAGTTGGAATACCAGGGAAGAGGCCTCAGGTTCTGCTCACACCCTGCGTTTTAGGAGACACCTGCCTCAGTTGTTATTAAATATACAGTCCCATGGAGAAAGGCTTTAACTGCGAGAAGCTGATTAAGAGTCAGATTGTGACATTTAGCTTCAGGCTTAAAATCGTGACTTTGGCCTTCTCTGAACTGCTCCAGACAGACCATACCTGAGGTGGGGAAGTCCCTTCACCACAGTTTCAAACCCTGTAGTGTCAATGAACTCATAAATTCCTGCCATCTGGCTGTGCTTTTTCCTATGCAGAATTCCGAATAAAGGAGAATTAAATTATTTTTTGCTTTTTCTTGGGTTCTATTTGATCATTAATACCTAAAGCAAGGATGTCAGAAATAAGCACATTATTGATCAAGTTTTCCCGACACAGAGGTCTTTCCCCAGGTGTCTGCTGTGATGCTTCTACTGCTGTGTTAAATGGGACAGTAAACAGGAGGAAGGGGTTTGTCTTTGCCATTATCAACTTCCTTCATCTTGAGCTGAAACCACAGGAGCTGACAGGAGAAATCTTTAAAGCTGTCATTAGGAGAATGATGATAGTTATTAAATCTGATGATTGTCCTGTCACACAAACCAATCCTGGAGACTGTGCCTGCAAGTGACTGAGCCTTGGAGAGAAAGCGGAGGGGGGAGATGAGCAATTTGGGGACAGCATCATTAATTAGACTAATTAGAAAACTTCTAAAAAGGAGAGAGAATCTGTCAAACTGCTCTTTTTAGAGAGCAGGTGAGACGAGATGGAAAAAAAATTACCAGATTGGATCAAGAAGTTAAAAAAACCCCAGAATTCCAGAAAATAACACATGTTCTAGAGAGAGAATGTTTATTTCCCTACAGACTTAATCACAAGGAATAAAAGACTGTTGGAAAACTAGGGGTAGAGAAAAGACTAAGGCTTTAGCATTTTTCTTCAAAGTTACGTACAGGATCCTCAATAAAGTCTGCAGTCTGCTTTGGCTGTAAGGTTGTATCCCTGGAACTGGAATATTCATCATAAAAGAGCTGTGGGAAAGAGTGCTCAGAAGTTTAGAATTTTGTGAGAAGTGTTAGATCTATTTCTGGGAGCCACAAGCAGTTTATTAAAAAGCCTAAAAGAGCCCTGGAAACAAACAAAAGCAACTGAGAAAGCTCAGAACAAAAGAAAAGCCAGAGAAATGGTGAGAGCAGCAGCCTACTCAAGTTGAGTAATGGTTTGAAGGTGCATGGGTCCCATGTGGTGGGGACCTCAAATCAGTATTGTCCAGCTGGAGATTTCTATCTTTCGGTTCCAAATGAAGTATTTGTTATTGTGTTCTTTTGCCTGACTTGCTGTGGATGTAGATATACAGATATTGCTTGATGTCCTCAGCTAGCCTAGCAAAGCACATGAATATTCCCATTCAGAGAAATAAATCTATTTGCTTTATTTGACAGGCTTTGGGAACCCGATCCAGCAGCACTTGGTGAGGACCATGAAACTCTTTCCCCTGTCATGAATGGACAGTGGTTTGGGTCTGCTAAAGGTAAGCATTTATGCTTACCTGGCTGCTATGGGAAATAAGCACCAGGCTTTTATGAGAAGTACAATTATACCATACAAAGAACCATGCCCCTCAGGCTTTCAGCATTCTTCTCAATGAATGAAGCCTTACAATTACCACCTCTACCTGTGAGAGCTTGCTAATATTGCATGGGTAAGATGCAACTTAATATCCGTCTTTCAAACAAGCAGTAACAACAACAAGCAAACCCCTGTTAGCAACCTGTGGCTTAGAAATGATGCTGTATTTCTGATGCTATTATCTTATGCAAACATTGATCTCTCCTTTGCCATATATTTTTTCTTGGTTTGCTCAGCTGGTAACATAAACATGGGGCTGAGCTAACACAAATAGCTCAGCTATCCTGAAGACATGTCTCATCACAGCTTCTTAGGTAAAAGGATCAGAAGGGGATGAAAAACAAAGGATTTGTTCCTTAAGAGGAGGATTGCTGCACCTGAAAAGACTGAATACAGGATTGAGAAACTTTCCTAGTGCTCAGCCATGACACCCTTCTGCCCAGTTGCTTTAGGCTCACAATATTTTCCCTCACTGTCAGAAAGAGTAGCAATTATAAACTCCTTTCTGAAGAGCAGCTCTTGTGCATAAAGTATCATTTGCTCAAGCAGGTAAGGAGTAGAGTAAGGCTGATTGTTGTATCTTTATTAAAAGCATATGGATGTTACGATTCTGGTATTCCCTTTACAGGTTCAAGAGTATTGTACAGCTGTGACCTTTGCTTGTTCTGGCCCTGGCTTGTCCCACATTCATCCAAGAAAGTGGATTAACACAACCGTGCAGCATTTGCCGTTTAGTTCCTGCAGGACTAGTTCAGTAAACAGCATGAATTTATCAGGGGAGAGAATCAACAACTGTTCTTTTATGTTTTTATCTAGCAACATTAAAAATTGCTTTTGGCATCTCTGGGTTGTAATGAGAAAACACTAAGAGGACTCAAATGACCCGGCATTTAAAGTATCATTTGAATAGCATAGAGGATGAGATCTGGATCCAAATAATCACAAAAGCAGACTGAAGAATACCTGCTGATAGGGGAGGACTTTCTGTACTCTAGGGCAGGAATTTTGTGAAAAATTAACGTGCAGCAATGATTGCTATAGGCAAAATTTTTAGTAATACGTTAAACATTAAATTATTAGAAACCCTAGCTGTCACTTTTTCACCAAACAGTGCTTGACTTTGTAAACTTTAATTTTTCAGAATTTCTTTCTCTTTCTCCACTGCTGATTTGGAAAGGCCATTCATTCTGGAAAAAGGAATTTCAAAAGTATTAGAAATTGTCAAGATCTTTTTCAGAAAAATATGTTTCATGCCGTGGGACTTGAATCAAATGCACATTGTTTTTCACTGATCTTTGCACACTGCAGTTTAAAATTTTAAAATGTCAGAAAATAGGTTGTATCTTCCTCCTAGGTAAGTGTCCTGCCACAGATTATTTTCTTCTCTTGGGTAGGTTTTATTCTCTTTACAAGGTTACTAATACCACTCAATTTTTTGCTTCAGTATTAGTCTTTCAAATGTTGGCTGAACCACAGAGTCAACAGCTAATAATATTTTGTCTTGTGAAAAACCTTCGTAGATAGAGACAGTTTATAAAAACTCTCTTTTTTAGTTTGTGAAAACTATGAAAAGTAAGAGGTTTCCATACCTGAAAACGTCTTTTATTTCCATTCCTGGAAACGTATTTAGAAAATATAGATGTCATGAGCAATGATTTAAGAGAGTTTGTTTGCTCTAGGAGAGATTGTGGGATTTGTTTTTATGTCCTTCTCTAACAAATTGTTTTAACAAGTTGTTAGTCTAAAAAGATTCTTAACTATTACATTCTTAATTTTATTTTTTATATTATTCATTACTTTAGTTAAAATATTTAAATGTTCCTAAGTATTCCTTTCCACAGTTGATATGCCTTTGCCTCAGGTAGTTCGTGCTTTGGTAGTGGTACTTTGTGAAACTTGCTTTTCACTTATTGCTTGAGAATTAGTGTGGGGGAAACAAGGAAGATTTTGCAGTCACTCCTTGGAAAGGAAGCATGGCAAATTTTTTGCAGTCTCTCCTTCGTGTGCTCAGCTCAGGCAATCCCAGTGAAGTGTGCCTCCCCCACCACAGTCCTGAGGGAAGGTCAGACACCCAAAGGTCCTGTCCATTTGCTACATGCCAAATCCCTTTCTCAGCTCATATGTCTGAAACTGCGGCAAGCTTCCAGGGGTTTCCCCTTGTCAAACACGTGAGGTGATGAGCTGAGAGGTGAGGGACCTACTTAGCCTGTGTCAGGAAGGGCAATGGAAATACCACAGTTCGGAGTCACATTCATTTACTTGCAAGTTTTGATACCACTTTTGTCTAAATTTCATTTGTTGTTTGATCTTGCTCTCCTTACAAGAAACCCTGTTATACAGAATCCATAGCTATTTGCCAGTAAAAACATAAAATCCCTTCCAAGTGTGCAAAAAGGAGGTGCTAGAAACAATGGGAGAGGCAAAGGTGGAGACAGAAAAAACAGAGGATTAAGACTTGTTACTGTAATTTACAATTCCACGGCCATCTTAGCAGTGGGACAACACCGTTCCCTTCCCATGGAGCCAGCCTGGATTTTACTGTGCTTCAGGTCCAACAGGACAAAAAATTTCTAAGAGAGCAAAGCAGAATAAAACACATGCTGTGACTTGTCAAGGAGAAATGTGCAGCACCATGCCCCATCCGCGGTGCTGGCGAGTGAAGCAAGCAAAGAGGGCTGACAGCAGTGCCCCAGCAGTGGGATGGGAGGCAAAGAGTGGCAGTGCTGCCAAGGGCATGCTGGGCTGCAGCACAATGCCAATGTGCACAATGCCCTGTGCCCTGATTCCTCAGCCTCCCCAGCAAGAATGGGTACTGACACCCCCTTCGGATGGGCAAAAAGTACAGCAAGCTTCCTCATGTCACCTCCTTGCTCACTGCAGCACTCAGTGTGCCTCACTCCTGACTGAGCCTGGGCACAGCTTTAGTCTGATAAGATTAACTTTATAACAAGGCACAAGCAAGAAAGCGACCCCTGCTTTGTCGCAGTGACCGCTTGACCGCCCGGAGGCCAGGCAGGCGACTTGCTCAGGTTTCCCAGCCGGGGGAAGAAGTTTGGAGCAAGTGGGTTTGTCAAAGCTCCCTCTGGAGCTCTCAGTCCTCGGCTCTCTAGGGAGCAGGCTGCAGTCCGGGGTGTTGCTAGGCAACAGGCAAAGGCGAAGGAGCAGAGAAGGACCTTCCGGTGCAACAGTATCCTTTATTGACGGATGGGGGATGCACACAGAAAGGCAAGGAGAAGGGGTTGACTGCCCGTTTTATACGGGGGGAGTTTCAGGGGTGGATCCGAAGGGTAGGCCAATAGGGAGATGACAAGGGATGACAGGAGACAAATCACAAGAGGTTAGGGGAGGAACATATATGGATAAACCAATGGGGTATCGAACAGAGAAGAACTTTCTGGAACTTAATACATATGTAAGGATTTAAACCAATGGGCGATCAGGGGTAAAGAAACTTCTAGAAGGGTAGGAGGAGATGCTGTAGTGGTGACACCCAGTGGGCTGTGGCCTTAGACTTCAGTCCCGCCCCCGGATCCCTCCTCCGGGTCGGAATCCTGGGCGGGGAAGTCTATCCACTTGATGTCATTCAGCCCCAAGGTGGGCTGGACCACCGCAACACTGGTTCTAGAGTTCTGCAAGGTATTCAGTTTTGGAAGGAAATATGGGTTTGAAGGAAGGGTCTTTTTTTCCCAACCCCACCTTGAAAGACAAGGCACTGCATCCTTGTAACGAAAATCAGTATTAGCTATTGTCAAACCCACTCTGGTGATTTGCTCCAGCGCGAAGGCTGTGTTGAAGACTGCAATAAGAACTTTGCAGTTTAAGCATTCTCACACTTGGGACTTACACTTCCATTTAGGTTTTTATTTGCTACAACCCCAAAGAGTCAGTGCCTGAAGAAAGGAGGCTTGAGAGGTGATTATAGCTTTATGTGGAGCAAGAGCTGTTACGAATCGGAAGGCAGATGCTAAAAACTGAGTCAGATAAAGGTACCTACTTTGCACTTGCAAGATAGCGCAACGCCTTCTGCTGTGTTGCAATCTTTTAATCTCTGTCAGCACATCTTGTACTACAAAATAAGTGTGGATCATGCATATGGATATATGGGAAATATTTATTTTAAGTAGACTACAAACTGCCATACATACGTGTAAAATATAATTTTAAAGTGCAGCATAAAAGAACTACTTAAGGATTACAGAAGCTTAGCAGTATTGAACCATCATACGCTAAAAATATCTTGCTATCTTGCTATCTTGGTGTAGATAACTTTCTGAATTAATTGTGCAGACACCAAAACATAACCTAAATACGATAATGTCACTATTTCCCTTCTTCTCTTCTCTGAAGCAGTTCCTGTACTTTTATTCAGATGTAGAATTTATCCATCTGTAGATCAAGGACATATTCATCTTCAGCATCAGGTTTCAAATTCATGACAACGCCAATCCAAGAGTAAGTTAAACAAGGAGAGAATCTGGAAAGGGCATGTGCTCTGTATAGGTAGCCACAGGGGCCCAGAGGGGAATGAGAGCTACACTCTCTTTGTTTGTGGCTTTGTTGCATGTGCACTTACTTGAAGTCCTGCCTCTGGGGCTGGGAACACAGCCCACAGGCAGGAGGCTGTGCTCAGGGGTGTTTCATGAGCACTGCTGAGAAGTCAGCCCGTAGTGGTACAGAGGAATGCAAGAGTCGTGGGCTTGCACATGTCACTTGATGGTACCAGGTTTCAGAAGAGAAAACCTGAGCTGTTACAGGTGGTGAGGCACAGGACAGAAGGAGCTTGATTTGGGTACAAGAGCACTGTGTAACTTTCTTGAGTGCAAAATTAGCTTATAAGAAGTGATGCTTTTTCTGCAGTTACTGCTGGCCCTGCCAGACCTTTGCTGCAAAATCGTTTGTCGAAGCCTAAAATAGTACCAACTGCAAAGCTGATGAGATGTTAGGACATGCACGTTTCACTCATCAACAGTTTCCATTTATGAGTGACTGTGTATTTTGCACTGCTACGCTTCTTAGATGTCAGGGGCAAGGGGGCTGCAAGAAGCACAGTGCTTCCCAGGGGTCAAAGAAACATGTCCAAAAGATGTCACCTGTTCCTGCCCACCCATAACAGAAGATAAATAGGGACTGGTTACAGTCTAGATCTGGGAAATGCCAGAATAAATTTTTCTGTGAATCCTTTATTTGAAGTGGGATTCTTCTTGCCTAAGTTGCCGTGTCTTTGTCACTGTCCACACACCCATTTTGGTCTCTGGCAAGGAATATGCATTTCCAAAGTATAGTGAATTTTCTCCTCACAGATTCATTTAAAACAGGTCAGATAAATTGCCTTTTAGAAGTGCCAGATTCCAATGACTGTAAAGGGAGTCTAGACAATTAGCTCAGAGACAGAAGTCTGTGCTGTAAACTTCTAAATGAGAAGGAAGGAATCTCATCCTTGTATCCGTAGGGCAGTTGCCACACTCGACAGACCTTCCTTTCAATCACCTCTCTTCTCTCAGACAAATTCAGGAGTGAATGTGCTGGATTATAAACAAAGGTTGAAGTGAGATTCCCAGATCCCACTTTTGATTCCACAACCTAAAATTCTTCTGCATTCTCACTTTAGTCACATGTAGCCTTTTCTGAACGTGGCCCTTGCAATCTCTGCACACTGTCACACCACCGTACAGGTAAGATCAGTGGCAGTCTACACTGGTGCATCATGGCCTTTATTTCACTAAATATCCATACAGTAAACTACATCCCTTTAGAACCAAATGTGGCAAAAAATGTTACTAATATGGATGGGTTTCTTTGAGCTCTGTGGTAGCACTTTATTATGGCTTTGATCGAAAGAGTTGCAAAAAAGAGTTCTTTGTCCAGCAAGACCAACTGTGTATACATTTGGGAAAAAAAAAAATTCAAATATTGGGGGGGTTGTACCATTTTCAGTCCAGGCCATATTTGGGTTTTTCAGGATGTTTTTGGTTGTGACTTTTCAGCATGCCCATGTACTGCTTTTGAGTCTCTCACTGTGCCCAAAACATACAGAAAAATACACAGATGCGTGCGGGTTTGTATGGATGGCCAGATCTGATGCCTGCCTTATCTGTTAGCTAAGGAGAGCTGTGAGAAGCAGCAAGACTGGCAGCATTGCTCTGGACAAACAAAATATAAAGTTTGCTTCTCTCCTACAACAATGCTGGTGTGGTTCTGGTGGCTGGGATTGAGGACTGTGGTACTGCTGAAAGTTAGGCTGTAGCCCTGGGTACGTTTCTTGGTGGGAATGCTGTGGGGAGCATCCAGGCCACTCAGGAGCCTCTATAGCCACTTCTGTTGTGCCAGCACAGCTGTTCACACAGATGTGCCGTGAACTTGGGATCGGGGTGAGAAAAGGTTTCACCACTGCCCTGGCACGGTGGAGACAGGGGGGCACCCAGATGGAGGAGGAACAGCTGGAAATAGGAGAGTGAGGATTTCTTAAAAACTGATGTCTGGCCATAGTCTGACCTGACAGAAGAGATTTAGGGCTTACTACTACTTTCAATGAACGAAAAAGGCAGCCTTAATACTTGGTCCAGTGCTATATAAATCAGATTAAATTTAGCAAACTTAGTGCATTTTGGATCTTATTCTCCAAATGGGTGAACCTTTTTCTTTTCAGTAACTTGTCTTTCTGATGTCAAATAGACAACTATGCAGTGAGTGAAAGAAAGGTATTCATGTCACAGCTGTTCTCTTTTCTAGAGTTATTCCTTTTTCTTTTAGGTTGTCATCAGATACTTTTGGTGTGAAATTAAAGAGAGGCTTGTAAACAGCTGCTGATACATGCAACATGCTGTTGGTATTTCTTTCAGACTGTGCCCCAGCTATATTTTTTTATCTCCCCCCTCTCTCCTCCCCACCAAAAAAACCCAAAACAAAATGATGCAAACCATGTTTTGTAGGAAAAGTAAAACTAAATCCTGAAAAGATCAAGTGTGTGCTCAGGCTCTGATCCAACACAATACTAAAACCCTTTTAAAGTCAACTGCATCCCAAACAGCCAGTTCCTCTTGGTAATCTAGACCTTGAAATGGAAATTCTAGCAGAGCTGTGACTATTACTAATGCACTTAATACATTAGGAGCTCGATTTTGAATGCCTTGAGCACTTAGTCCCCCTGCTAAAGTGGATCAGGGCTGTGGTGGTGTAGCGTAGCAGGGGCAGTCCCATAGTCTTTGTGACCTTTTGTGAGCATTTGAAGCAGATTGCATTTAATGATTTTAAAATGTCAAGGCCCATTTCAGGCAAAAATAAAGAAATCAAATAGATTTTCTGGTCAGTATAATCTTTTGAAACAAGTCCACAGACCTCCTCAGATGTAAGACACTGGGCTGAAATATAATGGAGGCTGAATACATTAGATGTCAGAATCAGGTCTCAAAACCAGCAATTTCAAAATCCAGGCCTGCAGAATAATAATGTTACAGCACATGCCTGCCGTAATTTGCTTTTTAGCTCATTCTGAATTACCTCAGCACAACCAAGTAATTCAGCAGTGCATAAAGCGTGCGGAGACTGGATTTGTGAATTATGCATGAAGGATTATTTTGTTCTGATGTTCTTCGGTGCAGTGTACACTAGAAAGCTGCACTCATGGCCCATGGTGACTGGGTGTTTGTTTGTGGAATATATGGGGTCTCGTGTTATTTGAAATCATAGGCAACTGTGATATGACAGTAGTAAGAAAACTGCATCAACAGTATAAATAAATGATGGCTTTAAAATATGAATCATGCCATAAATAAATGATATCTGCTTCCTCACACTCTGCCTCTCTGGAAAGCTAGTTAACTGAACGTGTTATTCACTATCCATATACAGCGTGACCAAACAAGGTTGTTTACTTCATGGACAGATTCACCAAAGAGTACAAACTTGTCATGTAACCAGTAATAAAATAAGGGTGGATGACATAATTTGTCTGTCTGGTTCTGGCACGTCTCAGGTTTGAAGGAAGGTCTCATGATTTCAAATAAAGATGCAGAATTAGACTTTTGAAGAAGGCGTCCAAGTTAATCATCATGATTAAAAACAATAATGAGAAGTAATTTCTGATGCATTATATAGTAATCACATAATAGCATGTTGAGACGAAGCTAAAGCTGCAGGCATATATTGGTTGATGTGAGTGCCTATTAACGTTTCACGAACACCAGCAATGAAAGCAATAAAAAATACAGGAAATGTAGAATTAATGCACTATTTTTTAAAAAGTTAGATTGACCATCATAATTGCAGAGCTGGTGGATGAATATAACTCTTGTATCAAATATCTTGTAAAATTCACTAATATTTTTATTTTAGGAATGCTTTAGGAAATTTTATTTTTCTAGTATTTTAAAACTACATGGAGGTGTTAGGTTTTGGCTTTTGTTGCTTTGTCTTACCTTTTTCCTTTTCTCAATTCCACCTTGGAAAGCAAGATGATTCACACAGAGAAGGAAAACACTATAGATTTTTCTATATTTGATCTATAACTGCATTTAGAAATGCAAGAAGGTAATTTCAGGTTATAAACATCATTTTTCACAAAAGCCTCAGCACATTTTATATAATTCTGACCTTTTGATTATGTCTTGTAAGAAAAAATTCTGTTTGCTTTTCTTGTCATATTTCAGCTCACTCTCTTAGCCTAAGAATTAGTAATGCCAATTTTGAAGGTAAAACATCTGCGTAAATTTTAAGGAGTGGAAAACATTTCAATTTTAGCAGTAAACAAGTAGAGGCTTTAACCATTCATGTGCTATTTTCATTCACCTATTCTGTTTAAAAGCAAGTGATCTATTCTTTGCTGGAAAAAAAAATTGATATCTATTTCTTTAATCTGCTGAGTAGCTTGCTCCCAAAATTTTAGTCCCAGATATTTACTGGGTAAAAAACCACAGACTCAAAATTGATATGGCGCTGGGATCACTGCCAAAGGTAAATTTAATTCGTGAGGGAATACATGAGAGGTATCTGAAAAAAAGACAAACAGAAACCAGCAGCACTCCCCAGGATGCCACCCCCAAACCTGCAAGGTACAGGAAAAAATATCATCATGGGATGTGTACCAGTCCATGATGACAACTGCCAGAAATAGCCCATTGCTCATGTGCTACCCTCAGGAGCACGAGTAACCCTGTGCTTGAAACACAGCCATTTCCCGAGAGCTCTGTTGAGGCCACTCACAGCAGGGATCGTTGCTGGATAGTCATCCTGCCCAAGAAAGTCACCCCAGACCAAGACAAACATTTCAGCACTGTGGTGGTAAGGCAGATGGTCCTACACTGCTGTCACTTTCAACAGGCAGGAAAGAGAAAAGGGAACACAAAACTCATCTCCTGCAAACATCCACATCAACAATTGCTGGCTGTGGTGGTGACTTCCTGAAAGGAGACCAGAGATAGTGTGGATTGCACTGTTTTCACCATCACCCCCAAAATAACTGCCAAATTGTTTAACAAGTGCCAGACTCTTGCCTGCTTTTAGTTATTTAAGGCAAATTAAGTCCAATCACTTATCATAACCTTTTCTGGGTTACGGGCTCTGGGATAGGATTTGTTTCAGCCCTGTTTAGCTATGTGGAGGCTGTGAGAGTGGTGTGAGCTAAGTCCTGGCTTCCACCCTATACTCAGGGAACAGACAGAAATTTCTGCACAGGCAGAAACTGAACCCTCCCACTTATGTTAAACATCTGTGATCAGCCAGAGGCACCTTCTCAACTTAGACCTAATGTCTAAATGTTTGCATTCCTATGGAAAAGCTGGCTAAATTCCCACCCTTAAATTGTGAAAACTGGATTTCGAAAACAAACAATCAAACAAAACCCACTGTTAGAGGAAAACTTCCCAGCTGTTTGTGAGTCCTTGCAAATATTTGTGTATATATCAGTGAATATCTGTGATGTGAAAGTTAAGTGCTTTTAAATACAGGTATAACAGAAATCTTTTTTTGGATCCTGTGCTGCTCAGCTAGGCTCTGAAAGGGTGATGGTTGCTCTAAAGCAGGTCCTCTAGCAAGGACTGACATTAGCCCATGACTACCCCCATGCAGAGAAGTCAAGCAGTCTCCTCTTTCCCCCTGCAGCCAAGGATAGAGCTAGCTTTTGGCTTCATACACGGAGGAGGCTCCTGCTTCTGATGCTGAAAAGGAGCTGTGACGTACGTCGGCAAGATGAAATTCTGCTCTAATTCCCCTGTGCTCTAGTTAGGCCTATGAAAGCAGCCTGTGGTTGCTCTTCCTAAAAAGATTATGTGAGCAGCTGTACATTGTGTTCCTGTCTGATCTCCATCTTCATAATATTTCTATCAGTCACCACTGGAGTGCAGAAGTCCCCAGCACTCACGACCCTCAGCACACCAGCCCCTACATCATTTAAATTCAGAGGTGGTAACGGTCTTGGGAAAAATCAATAGATTTTAATAAGTATTTCCTGAGGTTTATTAAGTATGAAACAGAACTGAGACACCCAGTTGTTGTTTATATCTGCTGTCAATATTGCTTTCTTTTCTTTTTTTTTTCATTAAACCAAAGCAGATGTGAGTTAGTCGTTGGCAGACTTCTTGAAAACAGTGCTCACCGCCTCTTCTGTGGCTTGCGTAGGAAGGCTGCAACGAACCCTTCGCATTGTGTCACCCATCCGTTGCTGCCATTGTTGCTAATGAAATAGCAACGCTCTGATAAAGCAGTTACCTCTTAGATTCCATTATTCACAAAATAAAACAGTGCTCTGAGAAACCAGTTCCACTGAGCCACAACAATTTACTCCAGCTGAAGTTCTGGCCCCCTACGCTTGAGGTAGACTTGGACTAGAAAAAAGGGCTGTCTGGCTAATACAAGCGTACTCTGTAGCCTTTGTCAAAACAGTTTTTATTCTCATACCATGCAAACCTCAGGCATTATTACAGGGTTCCATGGAACAGATGTTCTTGCATTTGCATAATGACAGACAGACTGCCTTTTCTTTATGAAAGGTCACTAAAAACCAGTGCTACTGTTCAGCCAGTGCTGCCTTCGTTAAGCAATTTTAGGACAAAACTGCTTTGTCTTTACTTACTGTTTTCATGACCACTGTTTTACATACTTTAGTCAGACAAAATTAAGGCCAAATCATTGGCTTATGTGACACCACATGGCTGTCTAGCTTCCCCTAATTCCTAAACATCAGGCACTCTTGTACAATTGCTCAAATAACAGGATCAAATCCTCAGCTGCAGTAAGACAGAGAAACTTCAGTGACACTGGTGAAGCTCTCTTGGTTGTTGCTGTCTAAGAGAAGCAGCTTTGCAGAAGAACATCACAAAACTGTGTGTTTGGCCTCAGTTTTAATTCACTTCCTTTTTTATTGTGTGGGTAATTTTTTTCCACCAATAAAACTAAATTGATACGATGTTTCTAAGTAGAATAGCTATTTCTCATAAAGTTGATTTCTATTGAGCAGTATGTGCCCTCATGTATAAGCAAGCTGTCCTTTTATTGTGATTTGTATGTGCACATCACGTAGCTGATGGGATAGTTTTAAATCTCCTACATCTAATGTCTCAGTGACAGACAAACTCCACCACGGAAATTCTTCAAAAAGAAGTGCATGTTTGCTTTCAAGGCAAAAACCGAACTTTGTACTGTAGTTGGCAATAGAATAGAAAAGCTATTCTATTCTAACTGGAGCATGATTGAGAAAGCTCAAATGCAAAAGTCCTCATAGGAGGGCAAAACCAAGATACTGCAAGTACTGTCAAGTCATTCTGGGAAGCCTGAGACAGGGGAGGGAAACCCATTGCCTAAATAGAACATGGAAATAAATGCAATTTCAGGCTATGAAATCCCTTAAGTGACCAAATAATGGAAAGTGAAGGACAAAGTTATATATTTTTCTCTAGGTAGCATTGTGCCAATTTTCAGTGAGATACGCAGCTTTCCACTGCATGTCTTCTTTTCCCCTGACTTGCACACTTTCTTTTGCTGTTACACTCCCCCAGGTAGGTAACGACGTTAGAAATTATCTCTTGCCTGTATTTCCAGTTATTCTGATACAACTAAAAGAACGGCTGGCTGCCTTCCACAGGTGCGACTGTGCATGAGCACAAACAAAGAATGTGCTATCAGAAGTGGGCAGACAGTGCCCAGCCTCTTGATGGAAGAAAAGAAGAGATGGAAAGAGTAGATTTGGTCCTTGAGCTGCTGGGCAGTAATTTCGAAGGAACTCTGTTTTAAGTGGAAGAATGGGAAATTACTGATAAAAGGATGAATACAGACATGCTGTCCCACCCTCCTTCCCTTGACAATCCAGTTTGGCTGAGATGAGAGGAGCAGCAACCCTGTAAGCTGGAGTGGACGCTGTCCCTCAAGGTACACAAACACAAAACAGCATCTTTTGCTTTCTTTGAAGACCTGATCCTACTAGGCCATGGGGAGCCTGGACATGTCTCTGCTTCTTTCATGACAGCCATCATAGTTCTGTTGATCCCAGCTGGGAAAGCCAGGGACATTTTGGGGAAGGTAGCTGGATCACCTTGTGCTTGGAAGGAGATAGGACACCCAGCTCCCTTCCAAATGTAACTCTGGAGAGGATAAAGTTTAAATAACTTGGCTAGTTTATTTCAGGGGCAGTGGTAAAAACTGTGGAATGGTTATGCATCAGTCAGAGGACTTGAAAACCATGTTCTTTACTCAAAAGCCATATTTCCTAATTTAACATTCCTTTTGATAGATCTTCATTTCTCAGACATGAGAGTTCATAACATCAAGGCTCAGCATGAATCTCTTTTCTCTGAATTATTCTTCCACAGCCATTCTTTTCTCCTTTCCATCTACCTCTGTCCTAACAAATCCTGAAGCATCCTTCTAATGCAATTCCAGGTATAGATGATGAATGGTACTGAAGCCTAAAACTCTTCCTGGTTTAGGCTTAAATTCACTGAAATGTCTCCCTTTTCTTGGCTTGGTAAAAGGCTGTGGCAGCAGCTAGTCAACCCATAGAGAATAACAGTAATAATATAAATTACATAGACCTGGGCTGTGACAAAGATGGCTGAAGATATCTCTATTTACAAAAAAAAATCCCAGAGTTCCTTGGTTCATGCAATATGTATCTTGCTTAAAAATATATAAATGCACATTAAGCCTACCAACTTTGTACTCATTTAGCAGAATTTTAATAAGACATGCTATATAAAACTGTTCTACAGTTTTGCAGTCATTTAAGGATAATTTACACTTTTCATAAATGTTTCACTGTTTATTCCTTAAGGCAAGTACAGGTTGCACTTTTTCTTCAAGTACAAGTTGAATTTGTTTGTGCTACTAATAAAATAGATTCCAATAGTAGATCATTGGTTTGCACGATAACATAGGAGGAGGAAAACCTCAGGATTTTCTGGTTTCTGATCTAAAATGCTGATACAGTAGTTGGGAAGCAGAAATTCACTTCAAAGTTTAGATTAAATCAACATTGTCTATTAGATGATGAGTTAGTTTTCCTCCAGTATATGTTCCCTGGTTTTTCTAGTAAAATGCTTTTGCAAAGTACAAGATAGGAAGCCTGTGACTACCAGTCATCGTGACAGATAAAATATTTCATTATGCCATATTTGCAAGTAGCATCTTCTAGTAGGTCAGCCAATATTGTTGGAAAAATACATGTTTCAAGATTTGGCTTGTCTGTTTTTATTTCTTTAAAACTGTATCAGTTGGCCTAGCAGTAAATATTAGTTGTGTTCATAAGCTTTGTCTTGCATATACTCTGAAGTCCTCATGGTAACTTTAATAAAACAGACATCCTATTTCAGAAATAAATTTTAAAAAAAGATGGGAAAGAAGCCTTTTTATTGACTAACTTTGGTGAACAGAATAAGATATCTTTCTGTTTTAGTGATGTCATTCACATTTACCACTAATGAGTAAGTTGTTCTCAAAACATAAGCACAACTCTGCAATGAGACGACATATTTCCAGCATATGGAAAGCCGTCATTTTCTTTTTTTTTTAAGAAAGCTGAAAGATATTGTACTTTCTTAAAGATGAATTTCAGGAATTTCTTTTTGTACACACCAGTGAAAAGTCTTGGAATTTGATCATAATGCACATTAAGATGACCGAGGGTGATGAAGATTCCTAAGTGCTTTCTACAGTTACTATAAGTGAGATTTACTATTTTAAATCTAACAAAACAAATGTCTGTTCAGCATCTCTCAGAATCTGACTAGCTGCCCTGGGGTAGGAATGGAATGTGAATGTAGCTCAAACGATGCCTTTTGCCAAGAGCTCTGGAGGCTGGGCAAGGTAGATAAAGATTTGGCATAACCTGAAATTTGTCACTGAACAGTGCTGAGATTAGGAGGAGAGGAAGCTCTACAACAGGCTGGCCTTTTTAATCATACCTGAAGCAGGTATTCAGTCAGGAAATAAAGTTGCCACATCTTAATACTACAGAGAGGTACAAAAATCATTGTGTAACGTGACACAGGGAGAGGCAGAGTGGGAGAGATTCCACTGAAAGCGCTGTACCATCTCATTAAGACGGCATGTTTTCCTGAAATAATTAAACAAACAATATTGGTGGGAAAAGGGGAGGTACCTGTGACTGAGAAGAAATAGTGAAATGGGGTCAGCATACAGTAAGAGAATTCTAGCAATATCCAGTCTAACCTAAACACTTAATGAAGAAACTCATGAACATGATCCTAGGACTGGGATGTTTCTCTTCAGAGTGTTTAAATAAAAAATCAGAGGAATGTGCAACTTCCATTTCCAAGCTGTGTTTTTTCAGGCACTTGAAAAAAAATCAAAAAATATTTGGTGTTTTAGGCTCATTCCCAAAAACTTGTAACATTAAAAGTTAAAACATAATTTCTAATATGTATGCAAACTTAAAGTGAGGCATATAAAAGAAGCATTTGTCATATAATTTGGTATTTGTATAAAAAGTAATTTTAAGGTTTGTTTGATAGTTGAAACACTATGAAAATTAAAAACTTGGTACCCTAAGTATTTCAGATTCAGAAATAATTGTGCCTTGCAAATTCTTTGTTTATTTGAGCAAAGTAGACAATGTTCTTAAATCAATAAAAATGTCAGACAAACTTCCCATGCAAAAATTAAGCTTAAGGCATCCTGAATATACACAGCAAAAACCAGACTATAAGAGCCTTAGTACCCAGTGTGGGAAGGTTCATTCAATAAACATAAAGGCTTTCTGCTAATTTTTGTACCCAGTTTACAAGCTGGTTAAAACCTAAAACTGTCACTGCAAATAAAATTGTGAGCATGTGTATCTTCAAAAAGAAAGTCACTCCTGATGCTTCTCAGGTCATTTAAATATAAATATGTCAAACAATAGGGTTTTGTCTTCCTTAAAGAAGCCTAGATTTTGAAAAACAGCCAAGAAGTCAAAAGAGTCTCTCTTTTTCACCCACCTCCTCCCCATTTCAGTGATACATGGTCATATATCTAATATATGTCCATAAACCCTGTTTTCAAAGCTACTAATTATCCTGAAGGATGCTTAAGTACATTGGTCAGAGAGCTCTTCTACCCTTAAGACTTTTTTCTTTGTCCAGTCCATGCTCAGTGGCAAATCAGCACCTGAAGAATACAGAATGGAACCTGACAATGCTGTGAACGGCCATCATGTAATGTTTTGTCCGTATTCTCCTTCCCTGTAACTGTTTCTACTGCTGTCCTTGGGGAGTGAGATTTTCAGGTTGCCTACCACCTGAAGGTTAATATATGTTGACTTGTTCTAAAGTTTGAATACAGCCTTGTTAATTGAAATGGCTTTGAAGAAAAATATCTGCTGTCTCCGCTTCTTAAAACAAAATTTTAAAAGAAAAGAAAGCAAAAGAAACAAACAAACCAAAAAAAAACAGCCAAAAATCAACATGAAAATTAATAAGAGCTCACCCAGATCTTGATGGCAAATAACTCAAAACAGAGAAGTGAAAAAATGTTTACACTAGAGCTGAGCAAGCTAAAGAGTGCAGATCTTCCGCTGAAACCTGGGGCAGAATTGGGCGTGTAGAGGCAAATACTGTGTCACTAGCTAGCATAGCTTTTAATTATTAATCACATTACCTATCTGGGTTCATCTTGAGCCTGAAGTTAGTATGAAAGGGAAATACCTATCTCTCCCCCCTAGCCTTTTGCAAAAATGAAAGCAGTGGAGAGGAGACGGTTTCCACTAATAGCAAGCACTCCCAGTGGCAGCGCAACAAATAGTTGCCCTGTGTGTGTGAGAAAGGAGAGGGTGTCTGATGCGCAGGATTGGTTTTCACTGTTGTCAAGCATTCTCTCAGTTAGCTATGCTCTCCTGAGCCATAGTGCATAATGGATTTTCCAGTTCCTGATGTGTGCATACAGCTAAATCTAGAACTTCCTGCTCTTATCATTGTTTCAGCACAACAGCAGAATCCAGGTGAAAGTCACATATTTTTATCAGCTTCTAGATGAAGCACTGTGCAGGTCTGAGCACTCAACCCCCATCATGGAACAAATCTGGTCATGCATTAAGAGCCTGCAATCAGTAATCTGCAGAAGGAGGTCTAATACTGTGCTGACTGGGAGAGTTATGGTGAAATCACTGAATTTCTGTGGTAAGAATGTGCATCTTTAATGGATAACAGGACACCACATAATTCTCTTTCTTGCTATCCAAATATGAAGAATGAGTATATAGTTACAGTGGCATAAATAATCGCTTTGGGGGGTGTTGTGTTCCTTTGCACATGTGACTTGTTCCCTTGTGAGCAGAGTGTGCTGCTCTGGCAGCTTCAGCCCCAAGTCTAGCTCTGGAAGTGACACTCTGACTTTTCCTGTCTTTCCCATTAGGTTTCTCATTTTCCACCCTACCTGTGGAACAGGCTTTTAGGCAGGTGTTTTGTTTCATGTTGATTCATTATATTATACTTTAAAGATGGATAGAGAGGTTTCCTTTTATCATACTTCATAAAATGTGAGATGACGTTCCATGCATAAAATTATTATCATCTTTTAAAACAAGCAAATTAATAGCAAGATAACGATAGAAAAAGTTGTAAAAATGCATCAGATATGTGTTTTTAAAATAATGTTATTGATCAATTGGAGTTTGACAGATTGAATAGCAAAACTGAAATGTTTTTCCATGTCTTAATTTTAACCATTATCTTTTATCAAAACAAAAACAGAAGGCCTTCAAAACAACAACTGGGTAGTGATCATTTTATAGCTGCATCAAGAGTTTTGCAGGATAACTAATTTAAATTAGCCAGTAAGACAAGGATTTTCAGGAATTTTTTTCTTTCACAAAAACATGCAGAAAGCTTGCAGTCATTTTGTTAAGTGAAAAGGGTAAAATCTTCTGCTAGGTTCTGCTGAATTATTGCTTCTCTGCAAAAACCATGCAAGCAAGCAGCAATCTGTTCCTGTGCAATGTGTTCTACTCAATATATGCCAGAGGTGCACATCTGTCTGTATAGACGGATGTGCACACTGAATTTGCAGACAATGGTGAACTGAGTAATTTTTCTAGAGTGACAACAACAAAACAGATCATTATTCTGTTAATCACAGAACCAGAAGGTCTGCTACTATGGTCTTCAGGCAGACTAAGTTTTTGTTCTTTCTTAACAAGTTCTTTGAAATAAAATTACTGAAAAATGGCCAAAGTTAAAAGATCAGACACTGAGCAGGAGCAGAGCGAAAAAGTCATCCAAAAAAACCCCACACAAAACTAAACCAAAACCCAAAAAGCAGAAGTAAAAAGAGTGCAGTGGATAATATTCTCAAATATGCACAAGTGAGAGTAGTCTATACATTACAGGATGGAACAAGCAGCTATAGGTATGGTTTTCATTCCGGTAAATCCTCTGAGAGCCCTCTGGCTTTGTAGGGCAAATGGCCATCAGCACCTCCACATTCAGACTCACAGTTGTACAGAAAGGAGCAACACAACTCCTTAAACACAAAAAAACACTTTCTCATGGCTAGTCATGTAAGTGCCACAAAGGACCTAAGAACTTAAGTCTAGGATCAAAATCAAAGTTCTCAAAGCCTTCATTAAGTTGCTGCCAGAGTTCACAACATTTAAATATCTGCATCAGTGCCACTAATGCACTTTGAAAGTATCTATACTTCTATTACTAAGGGTTCTGTTCGCATTCATGCAAGTCCTGACAAGGCTCAGATGTTTAATCATCAGAAGTGGTAGACGTATTCCTTTTTCTTAATCCTTCGATAATGACTCAGGCTATTCATACCCCTCGATCAGAATCCTGAGAGGATGTAGGCATCTTTCAAAAAATGCAAAATAAATCTAAGATTTCTTCCTGTCCTCAGAATTTCTTGCTCACAGTCTGTCTTGTGAGTGTTGTGGAGTCCTCGTTGAGTCACTTTGGATTTCTATGGGCAATCTGGATTCTGCTCAGGAGCTGAGTGGCTTGGGGTCTTGGGGCCAATTTTAGAGAACAACAGGGCAGAATAAATGCCTAATTCCCGAGAGAAATAGGACTTGATATAAATACAGCAGAACTTGTGCCAAGGGGAGAAAAAAAAGAATAGGTAAGAGACCTATGGAAAAGAAAATGTCAGTATCAGGATTCAGGTAAGAATCCAGAGGGCTTTGGGGTTCAGTCTCATTCAGGTAGAGAAGCTTTATCTCTTGGTGGCCAGTATTAAAACATTTGGTTGAGGAAATGGATTACTATAGGAAGCAAAATGGCCGAGAGGAAGTCCCTGCTCCATGGAATTACAATATGACTTTGGTTCAACCCTCCAAACCTACTCAATCCTACCACCACTTCTGAGGATCACAAAGATCCGTGCTGTTCTTGGTACATTTTATCTTCACAAAATCTGGCTATCAAACCATAATGATGTCTTCTGGCATTGGAAACAGTCTTTATGCTCTGAGCTAGATCCTGCTGGCATTACTTAGCATTATTCTACTGACTTACTGAAGCTTTATTAATTTAATTAAAATGGACACTTTTTTCTTTTAGTTTAGAAATAGAAGCAGTATCTCCTGAAAATGCCTATATATGCACGATTTGGTAAAGGGTTGAGTCATTTTAACTGAAATTAGTTGTGTATTTGTTGTGTACTCTGCACACTAGAATCTAAAAAGTACATGAAAAATTTTACATGAAAATATTGGTCTATTATTTAAGTCAAAAAAGATATTTAATTTATTAATGCAACATACACAAATATGAATGCCAACGTTTAGCAGAAGACACAGACAATTAACGAGAAAAAAGAAGTCTGTCCCTCTGTATGTGAATTCACAGAATATATTTGAAGATCATAGCTTTCACACCTTGTGAAGTTTCTTTCTCACTTTAAAAAAATGTGCTGTGATATACAAAGTATAGATAGGTCATAATGGTGCCTAGAGACCAGCTTTGTCAGTCAGTGCAGTCTCAGAGAGAGAAGTACACAAATACAACTTCTGTAAACAGAAGCTTGTTTCTTCTGACCTGCCTGAGGAATACACCTGTGAGTTTTCTTCATTTGGGGTTTTTGTGATATAGACAAATCATAATTTTCTTTGAGGTAGTGAAGCTGAAAATTAAAAGTTTTGGATATTACCAAATGGAACACATATATTTTAGGAAGTATTAGTTACCTCTGCTGAAGGATAATATGTTGGGGAAATACCCTCACTTTCCACTCCTTGCTGTTGTCTGGAAAACTCTGTTTCTCTGGGACTCAAAAACTATACTGAATTCAAATGAGATGTTTTACTTCTCATTTGGATCCTGGCAAATGAAAGAAAACATCATAATGCATTTATTTGAAATTATTTAACTTTGAATTAGAATGTGCTCAAGATGCTTTAGAAAATAATTAATATATTGAAAACATTTTGAAAAGGAAGACCTCTCACTTAATGAGCTTTCATAGTATGCTCTGAGTGATGAAATACAGCTGTCCTTTAAAATGAGGTTAAATACTGCGGGGCAGAAGAGACAGAAAAGGCAGTAATACACCTAACAGACATAAGGAGGAACAAAGGCAGAACTGCTAAATCAGATTCTTTACCTTTATAGCATTCCCTCTGAAGCTAAGCTTCTCTTTCCATTTGCTGTCATGTGCATTTCAGAAATCAACATTCACAGACCATAGAAAAATGTGAATTTCAGCATATGAGTCATGAATATTTAATTCTCATTTTTCATGTTTTTTTCAAGAACTCTTGACAATTATTTCACAAGATGGATTTTTCCCTAAGTGAAAACAAAAGCCTGCAACAGCTGAATTTGGATAGCTGATAAGACAACTGCTGACAGAAATGTTTGGGGATTCTGCTATGCAGAAACTTTAGATGTGTCATTTTTCAGTTGTGATTCTGGATTCACCAAAACGGCAATTTGCAACATATGTGTGCCAGGGGCCTATAAAATCACACAATTTACCCCTGTGTGTAGATACATAAGTGGAGTAAGACACAATCCAAAACTTCTGTCCTTGTACAACTCTCGCAATGCATATTTTTGTACAGTGAGATGTGGAAGATGGGCCCAGACATGGATTGATTAAGGATGGGTGAAAAGCCTGCAGGTCCTTGACATGACTCACTATCTCTGCTCCACGGGGTCCAGCACAGCTGAGTTAGCACAAAATCCCTGGTAGGGCGAAACACCTTCACAGAGAAGATGCTGCCTATACAAAAGGCCCTGCAGCAGAGCCTCCTGCTTTGAGCTGAACAGTATTTAGTCACCCAGAACCTCACTCTGGCAATTTACCGATTCTCTAAAATGTATTTCTACTGGTAATTTTATTAAAGACTAAGTTCTATGTCAACTTCTACGGATGTGCAGCAAATGTGAACTGAAAATCCATCTTTTTGGGTTAGAAAGCTCTTGTGAGATATTAAGAGAAGTTAAAGAACATAGGAGTTGGATAAACAGCCTCCATTTTGATGCCCTGTTATAAAATGTATCTTGAACTACAGGCTAGGTTTGTGGTTTAAGCTTTCTGCAGCTTAAGAATGGCACTAATGGGCTATAAAACTATATTAAAGCTGATTTAGATGAAGCACTTTTATAGCAAACTCAGTTTTGAGTTAGCATGAGTAGAAATAAAGCTATCTCTCAGTTCTTTCTTTCTGAAGCCCTGTGGCGTAATGAGGGACCAGGGAGTGACATGAGAGTTGGCCTAAACACCAAGCGGGGCTTGCAGCTGCAGAGGAGGTAGGTCAGCGGAGATCCTCTGCTGCTCCTAAGAAGGCATGTTGTTTGTGAAGCTCACATGTTCATCAGATCTCATTCTGGGGCTCTTGAGGTATTGTATCACAAAGCAGTGAGTTAGAGTAAGTCAATATTGCCCCACTCCATGTAATATATAAATAAGGGAAGAAACAACCTTTGCAGACATATGGTTTGGTCTTCTTCCTAATGCAGGCTGAGAACTCCCTTGAAGACTTAACAACTCTCTGAGATTTTCACCAAAAGACCGTAAAACTATGTCAGGCCTCCATTTGGCCCAATATATTGTTATTTATTTCTACTAAAGTTGTATCTGGAAATTGCAGCTGAGATAAGGTGTCAGGCAATGTACAAAAGGGCTTGAGCTGTCTCACCTAACTTTATCTATCCATATCTTAACATCTGGTTTAAAGTGCTGTCATCAGGAAGAGGTAGTGCGAATAATGTTCAGAGAGCAATTAATATTGTTCCAGTCTTAGACCAGGAAGATGATTCATCCCCTGAAGTGTCTCTCTTTCTCTTTATTAAATGTACAGGGAGCCTGGAAAACTAACTGAAATGAGATTCTTACTTTTCTAAGGCTAACATATGATGAAATGAGTCTCATCTTCTTGCCTGTGAAAACTTACAGTCTAGATGAAGTAGACCACAGACAGGAAGGACAGTAATTATAGAGAGATGAGAACTGATTTCCCTAGAATAAGACAATTGCTTTGCCAGGTGATTCTTCCCACGATCCTTTGGCCCCTTCATCAGTTTTTTCCAGGGAATGTCATACAGTAAAGTCTAACAGAGTAAAAAGACTCCTTCCATTTTTCACGTGCACAGCTAGGTAGTAAGATGAACAGTCAGTTTTCACAAATATTTGTACACAGTTTTCAAATATAATTTGTTCCTTTCCAGGTAAAATATGTGGAACAGAATGAAGTATAGTAACTTGATATTTTTACTGCAGTGTTGTTAAACCTTTACTATTACTATGTAGGATTTTCAAAGTAGTGTCCAAAATTATTTCCAAAAGGCAGTTCCAGTTACTTTGGAAAACATGGAAAAACACTTAATTAATCCTCTTGGCTCTCTGCTTTCTCAGAGAATATTTAAATTTTAAAATACAGATTTTCTCTGTGTGGGCCAACTTCAGTCTCAAGGCCTCACCTGGAGCTTACTAAAAAAAAAAAAAAAAAAAAAAAAAAATTATTGAAAAGACTCAAATTTATTTCACTGACTCCTAAAAGAGACTCCATGTGTTTTCAAAAATTCACTGTGTTTTTTCATATGAGCAATCACACAACTGAAAGGGCAAAAATTTCCTAAACTGTTGCCTGGCTCCGTAAGGCACAATTTGTCATTGAAAACCTAATAAACAACAAAGAAATGCATGGAACTGCTTCTTCCTGTGACATCAGATAGTACCTTTGCCAGACAACACAAATTTCTTTGTAGAATGTTAGGGAAATCTAATACTGTTGCTGAATGTGTCATCAAACTACTTTTTCAGGATTGATGAATAGAAGATTGAAAAAGGAACAGTGAGAAGTATTCATAGAAACATCAAAAATCCAAAATATCTTTATTCACCCATGAAGGTATCTTATCAGTCAGAATGAGTGCACAAGTGTGTGCTGAAGACATAACTTCATTTATAAAAACAAATAATGTGTAAACAAAGGTACAGAAACGTTATCAAATGAATGATAGTATTGTATAAATTGTGTGTCCTTTTCTGGAATACCATGCTCAACAAAAGAAGCTGTAGCAGAAATAGATAGATTTGTGTGAAATATGAATGAACAATGATACTGAAAACATAGATTTTGGGTGCATGAGAAGACAATGTGTAATATAAAGATACACAAAAAAGCCACAAACACACAACTACTTACTGAAAACACAAATCGCTTTCTGGCTTACATAAAACAGGAATTTCCTCCAGCTGTACTTCTATTGCTGTAGCATTTGCTTTCTCTAAATTGTTTAGTCATGTAATTCATGTAAGACTTCTTGTAAGGAAAGGAATTTTAATAAAACACATAAACAACAAAAAAAAAATCAAGCAAATATGGTTGAATATCAAGATTACTAGTTTTTATCAGCAACACAGCTTCAACAAGATGTTTAAGAACTGTCTGCATAGTTCATAGCTTACAGGTAGTGTTGTCCAACTCTTTTTGGTTTTAGAGGTCTGGCCCTGAGTGAAAGCTTTCTTAGTCTTTTCTGGAGCAAAGCTGAGTGCATGTGAGAGGTCTTTGGTAGCAGGCAAACTCATTAAGGAACATGAAATCAGATCATTTCAGTACTGTTCTCATGGTGTCTCAGATCTGAGCATACAAAACAGTGAAATGTGTTTCAGCTTATGCTGGTTTGCTAATATTGGCTAAATAAGTATCTGGGTATGGAAATATCAACTTTCATTGCCTTCATCAGACTGCAGCCCAAGGGTAGTTTGGAGGATGTCGGCAGCAGGGAGGAATCCATTACAGTCTTTTACACATCCCTTCCCTCAGAACCTGTGACTCACAGCTCTTGTTTTTATTTTTTCCCTCACAGCAGCCAATTTAGAGACAGGCAACCTCTGATCCAAATGAAAGCAACTATTTCTAGCTGTTGATTGCATTTAGCTGCAGTCTTATGCCGTTTCCCTCAGGCAAGAAGTATCTCAGCTCTGTAGTAAACGCTGGTGCTTCTCCTCTGAACTCTGGCTCTTGCGTACCTGCCCTGGAGCTACCAGCGGGATCCCAGGCTCGATGGAGAGGAGCCGTGACACAGCCGTGGCGACAGCAGCGAGCCTGCAGAGCACAAGGCAGAACAGCTGGTGGGAGGCTCCAGAAGCGCCCGCAGACCGCACGAGGCTGTGGCTGGACACCTCTCTTGCAGTGCGGGTCTTGCCTTCCCGATCCCGGGACACAGGCTCGCGGCAAGGGCTGGGCTCCCGGGGCACAACCAGAGGCAGCGCCTGGCCAGGGCAGGCTGCGCGATGAGTCGCAGTGGCTCACCCATGGAACAGCCCTGCGCTATGGATCGCAGTGGCTCATCAATGGAACAGCCCTGCGCTGTGGATCGCAGTGGCTCACCCATGGAACAGCCCTGCGCTGTGGATCGCAGTGGCTCATCAATGGAACAGCCCTGCGCTATGGATCGCAGTGGCCCACAGATGGAACAGCCCTGCGCTGTGGATCGCAGTGGCTCA
>VZTI01001648.1:3833194-3912357 GCA_013397865.1 Struthidea cinerea | reverse complement strand
CGTAAATTAGACAATATTTTTAAAAAAAAAAAAAAAAAAAAAAAAAAAAAAAAAAAAAGAGGACCCCCCTTGTACTGGAAAGTTTCACGGGATGTGAAAATTATTTCCTGCTTAGGCCGAACAGTAAAACCTGGCAAAATCTCCACAGCTGCTCTTGAGTGTCTCCCTGGTGCTGGGAGTCAAACACATCAGAGGGAAAGGAACGAAGCATGAGTAACATGATGAATATTCATATCCTGGATGTGGGTCTTGGAGTCAGCAGAAGTGAGTTTCTGCCAGATGTGATGGTTCAGCCCAGATGAAGGAGACTTTCAAAGAAACCTGTGGAAAATCTGTTGTGCTCCTACTGACTGAAGGAGCTCATACCTCTTCCAGCTGATGACTCAATGAAACGATTTTTGCTTTAAATTTACAGAGAACACAGCTGGGTTTACTGTGTGTGTGCAAGCTCGTAGATGTGAATGAAAAGAAGTAGAGAGCCCAAATAAATATTTTTCTTCATTCTTTGAGTGACTCCGAGGTGCTTTAGACATTTATGATGCTTTTTTTTTCCTGGTACTAACACAGCTAGTGCGATCAGCAAGCTCTAAATTCAAAACAAGCTTTTTACTTCCTTTCTTCACTACATGCTTGTTATTTATTGTTAACCTGTGAGTGCTTTCAGGCCAATAAGAGAGAGTCTCAGTGAGTGTGGAAACAGCTCCGTTGGCTGACCTCAAGCAGCTTCCACATCTCAACATGTGCACAAAGACAGCCCTGAGCAGGGCTGGCAGCTCTTGAAACTGCAGAGCTTCCTCAGCTTTGCCTGGTGGAGTTCTGCCTTTCCCCTCTGCTAATCATTTCCTGCTCCCTCCACCGTATTCCAAGTGTGTGGGCCCAAAAAGTACTGGCAGTCCCTCAGTTCATTGTATGTCTGGGCTACATATTATTTACATTACAGTAGTTGCAAATGGCTGCAGTTGGGACCAGGGCTTGTTTCTTTTCTTTTGTTTGATTTTTGTCCTTAAACACAGAACAAGTAAGAATGAAAAGGTTTCGGTCTAACGAGATCATAGTTGTGAGCTATGAGAATGGTTACGACAAAAAGATCCTGTGAAAAAACAGCGAAGATAAAAATGAGAGAGCAAGTGAAAAAGTACAAGTTTGGCTTTGATCTCACACCTGCTCCTAATAGGTTTTTTAAACACATTTCTTAATTTTTAGCATGCTAAGCCACTATTTCTTATGAACTGATACCAACAATAATGCTAGAAAAATTTGATGCGTGCACCATGGACTGTAAGCAGAATTGAGAACCATGCTTCACCTAAAAGTGCTGCCCATCACATTGTTCTTATTCTTGCACAACTGGGAGAAAATCATTTGAGGAACTTATTCTGTGACCTGTCTGACAAAGTGATGCCATGCATTAACTATCCCATGATCTTCATCCACATGGAGATAACGACAGGAGCCAAAAGAGATCAAAAATATCTCAGGGAGAAGTGGCAGAAGAATTTACCTTTATGAGCTGCCCTCATAATCATTTCAGTCATGGATAAAGGATCAGAAAAATAAAATGTGCTCCAAAATTTAATGTATGGAGAAAAACTGGTATCTCAATAAACACCTTGATTTTCTCAGTATGACATTCTTCCTCGTAGTGGTAACAATGCAGCCCCCCTTTGAAAAGGATGGGATGTGTCATTGTACATAGGCTTTGCTAAACTTACTGGGATTGTTTTAGGATAAACTGAATAAGAACCCATTGGTCGCTTATGATAACAGGATCAGAAGAGGACCAAAGAAAGTGCAGTGGTTCAATTAGCTGAAAACTTGAAAACTTTGTGTGTGCATAGACACTGCAAGAATAAAGAGAAAGAAATTATACTCTTGCAACATGATAAAAATTCAATTTTTTCCTGGCATAATAAAGACTTACTAGGGTATGTTAAAATATTATCTATTTTAGAAATATCTAGATTTAAAATTCTAGAAGTAATTTTAGTAATATCAATTGTTCATTGAGGACAAGTGGGGGAAATAAGGAAGGGTGATTTAAAATCACAGTGTAAACCTGATGAAAAAAGGTTAGCAATGGAAAGGGAAACAAACATGGGGACTACAAGGAAGGAGGAGGCAGACCACCATGAATAGCTATCAAGCAGATGAAGCTTTATGTAAGCAGCCCATCAAATAGACAGAGTCTGATTGGGGGATTTTAGTCCCTCACTTTGTCATTGGGAAAATAAACCAGCATGATATGGAAAGGTGGTAATTCTGGATGTGCTGGAAGCAGTGAGAAGGAAGAATTCAAGGAAAGGAATAGATGAGAATAAAAAGTTGTAGATAACAGGTGAAAATCATGTGAAACTGTGAAGCTCATAATACTTAGAAAGGAAGGGAAGGCAGTAGCAAAAATGCTAGTGAAATGCAACATGCAGACTTCATACGTTCAGAGACTGGAAGATAAGACCATAAAAGAGACACGAAACATGCAAACAGAAAAACAACAACAAATACATAAGGAGAGACAGCAGTTTCCTGAACAGTAGGGACTCAGGCATGAGCTATTTCAATGTGGAGAGAGAATGACAAGCCTAGATGGAGACCTGCTGGTTAAAATCACAGTTTTTTCAACAATCTCAGGCCTAAGAGTGTCACAAAAAGAAAGTGGAAGCTAACCAGAGTAACAAGGATGAGTATGAAAGAAGAGCACAGGCATGTGGGGACACGAGAAGAAAGGGCACTGTGCAGGATGAACAAAGAGATGTGAGTCATGGTCATTCAGTAACGAGACCAGTAGGAAGAAGAAGACGAAAAGGTGACAGATGAATTAAGAAAACTGAAATGTTTAAACCCTTCATCAATAAGAAGGTCGATGACAATCATGCAGACATCTTTAACCTCAGTAATACAGGAATGAGATCTCAGGTTAGAATAGGGAAAGAAGAGTAGAGAAGAGTATTTACATAAGTTGAATTGCTTTAGATCAACAAATTCGTAAGAAATTAACCCTAGGGGACTTAGACAACAGGCCAAAAGTGTCCCCAGGAACATATTGGTTATGCAATATGAGGAGAGCAGGTGCGGGTCCAGAAGAATGTAAAAGGCAAACTTTGAACCAGTTTTAGCTGGAAAATGAAAATAAATATGACGCTGGTGACCACAATCAAACAAACTCTTTCCCTAATATTTTGTCACATTTACCATCACTTACAATCTAATTTAACTTTGATGCCTTTTGCACAAGGGCCGCTTCAACTCAAACAGAAATGACAGGGAAATGTGTGAAATCAAGTATGCAGAATGGAGAATTTTTTATTTAGGAAACTATCAAATATTTGGGGTGTTGCAAAAGTGTAGAAAACAAAATCAGGGCAGTAAGTCAATGCAATGAGCTAATCATCCTGTCTCCATAGAAACAACAGTGTTTAAGTAGTACTCATAAAGTACAGGGTTTATTTTAAGGTATGTATCATTGTTTAATGCAAAGAAAAATGTAGTGAAGGGTGATTCATCCGAGATGGTAGTGCAGTGTTTGGAATATGTGGGCTCAAAAATAGTACCTAGCACTATCTCACCCTTTTACAGCCCTTCTTGATCTTGCAGTTAGTGACTCCACTCTTCTCCAGACAAAACACAGTAGCACTGTCAGTATCAGCAGACCTGTACTATCTTTCCAAAGAAGACAGTATATAAATGATAAATAATGATTAGATTTTTGGAGATCAAGGTTTCTTCAAGTCTTTGGTATTTCTGAAATTCCATGGTAAGAATAAAAAAGTCCTTAGAATGATCTCTATTCCAGTTTCCTTAAATGTTCTTTTTTACCTTTTTCAATTTTCTAAATTAATTGTATTTAAAAATTGAATTACTATAAGACTTGCTTTTGTGAACACTCATGTCTTGATATCCTATCTTTTCAGAATTAGCTGGTTATTTACTTGTAGTCAATAGAAAACTAGAACATTGATATTCTGGGACATTACTTCTATACCACACAAAAAAGTAGAAGTGATTTGGGGTTTCAGATGTAAGACAAGGAAAGCTTAAGCTGCAGGAGTATAACTTGTTTCCTAGTTAGTGAAATGTATTGAGCTTTTTGGTACAGGCTACAAGTCTAAACACTCCAAGTACCTCTCTTCTAAGAATGAGCCTCTGAAAAAATTAGTGTTTCTCTGAAGGAATACATATTGCCTCCTCAGGATTTCCGAAAAGGCTACATTAATGCAGAGGAGTCACAGAAATGAGAGGGGTTTTATGGTAGCTACTGTTGATCAGCAGAACATGTTTTCTCTTTACAAACATTTCTACTCAACACAAATCACCTTTTTTTTTCTTTTAATATCACTTTAGGGACATTGCATGCTGTCAAAAAATTCTGAAGTATATTCAGAAAGTAGCTGGATTTTAACAGAAACAATGTTTTGATTTCAAGTTTTCAATAATCATAGCAACATAACATTGATTCTAAGGAGTCCATTTTCCTGGTAGTTTTGCCCATTTTGTTCAGCATGTTTATTTTGTCAGAAAAAATTTTCTTCAAATAAAGACAAATTCTATTCAATGGAAAACCCATTCTTTTGTTGTTTATTCATTTTCCACATTTCTTAAAAAGCAGTATCTGCGTCTTTCTGGATGTTCTGGAATTTCCCTGCTCTAGAAGTCATGGAAGCTGAAGACCTTCCAAAAAGTGACTGGCTTCTGAAAGCCAGTGCTGCCAGCTCAGCAGAACACCATACAACACATGCCACCTGTGAGTGCAAGTCAGAATGGCCCAGAAGTGATTTGAAGCTGCCCTGTATGTCTCCCCACACTTGAAAGTTCCTTTGTGTGTAGCCTTTTTCTGCTTGCAAACAGCAGGACTAACTTGGTGCTCTCTGAAGCATAGAAACAAATGTAGAGGTCAATGACAACAGCCCACCACCTCAGCCGTATATCTCCACTTCACCCAGCGTGCCCTCTGACAGCTCTTGGCTGCTGTTCAGCTGGGGGCTGGAAAGGGTCCTATAAAAAAATTGGAAAGTTTCTTTGTTTTCAGAAAGTGGTGAATTTTATCCTTTTTCAAGCAAACTTCTCCAATCATACCTTCCCCCAAACCAGGATGCTGTTTGTAGTCAAGGCATGGTTTAAATACGCCGTCCCAATCCAACAAAGCCATTACTGTATATTTTACCTTTCAGCAGCCACCTTTTGTTTAAGAAGGTATCTCTCCATAGCAGAGTTCAGATAAAATATTTTATCTGGCTTAGGTAACTTTCCAAAGTGTTTTTTCTTTAGTATTAAAACCTTGTCTGATAAAGGTAAATAGAAAAATCTACACGTTTGTGTATATTGTACTTCTTGTATGAACTTCCTTTGACTGATGTTTGTATGGCTTTATCTAATGTAAGCCAAGGGCGAGAACTCCATTATGACAGAAAACCAACAACTGCAGAAAGAGATAGCAGATTCCTTCCAGCAGTTTGCTTTGATTCATGAAAAGAAGCTTAAATGCATACATGCTGATCTTGAAAACATTAGAAATATTTAAGTTCAAGGTATTGCTCTATATTCATAATAAATAAGCAAAAAGGAAAAGCAAAGAGTTGCAAAGCACAAATGAAAATCAAATTTGTAACCAGAAGATCTGCTGATCATCCTTCCCCCAACCATGGGCAATTTTCATTCGCCTTAAAAAATATATGTGTAAGTTCCATATTCTCAGAAAATCTCTGATGTCCAGCCTTTTGTCAGAATGAGATAATCTATTTACAATGACATTATCACAGAAGATGCTTGAAATTATAAGGTTTTTCAAGAGATGCAGGTATTTGTGATGTCCCCAGGTGCTGCACCCTGGGGTGGCTTTAGGCAGGAAGAAAAGCCTGAGGCTGTTTATAATGCTTAGAGAGAAGGGGAAAAATATAGTGGTTTTAATTCTTCATTTAACCTGACAAGATAACCTGCATCTCAAAACAGTTGACATGTTTTTCATCACTGATCACCTGTTGCTGAGCCTCAGTTCCACAACTCCATATAGACTATCAGGAACCTTTCTGATTTCCAGCATAATTTATCATTCATATTCTGAGTGCCTTTATCTGTTCGTTTGGAGGATTATCCAACAGGTGGAGGTAGGGAAAGTGTGAACAAAAATGACAGCTCTGAGTAGTGGGGGAATCAGATTTGGATACGGCAGCAGAAGTCCTGTGGGAATTCTCTGTTTAAGGGATGATGAGGGAGAAAAGATACATGTAAGATATAGGACTAAATAGGTTCTATTAGAAGACTACGTGCAGAAACTGGCAGTCTTGTCATGAAGTCCAGCCTGCAAGATCTGCACTCCTCACACATGCCACTACACCTTTTCCCTAAAGAAGGTCCTTTGACACCTGTCCTTTACAATGTTCTTTTTCTTGAACAAATTGATGCAAAAGTTGTGGGCTTGTCAGTCGCTCACTCATTCAGGCACACCATTGAACATGGAGTTTCCAACGGGCTGATAGGCAGCTTGGTTTGTATGGGCACGGGGAGGAAGTTTCCTGGTGCAGCAGATAAAGACTACTCACCTCAAGACTCTGAATCAGCCCTTGGATGTGCCTTTCTCCCTGCACAGGTCTCTGATATCAATATAGGATAGCCAGATGTCTAATTTAGGCTGCCACAATCAAGCTGGCACTTGTATCTCAAGCATCACAGTAATGAAATGAGACAGCTAAAGTGGCAAAGGAAAATCTGGCCTAAAACCTATTGTGCAGCAGCACAGTATTCACACACTGTGAATAACCTGTCACTTAATGCGTTGCACAATTTTCTGGGAAGAGAGACATTCCAGTGCCTTCCTATGAATCCACACATTTTATATCTTTAGAATTACTCAGTCCCTTGAGCCTCTCTATCCCAACAGTTAGGAAATTCTTCTTGAAGGGAAAATATTCACCTTCAAATGCTAGTCTTCAGCCCCTCTCTAAAACATATTCAGTGCGTAAGATATAGTATCAGTCCTTCACCTTTCCATAGATGCATCTGGGTGGCATGTCACTGTTCAGAATCTGTTTAGCTTCAAGACATGGTTCTTACATTACACGAGGGGGCTGGTTTTGGCTGGGGTAGAGCTAATTTTCTCCATAGTAGCTGGTATGGGGTTGTGTTTTGGATTTGTGCTGGAACCGGTGCTGATAACACAGGGATGCTTTTGTTATTGCTGAGTAGTTCTCACACAGTGTCAAGGTCTTTTTTGCCCCTCACACCACCCCACCTGAGAGGAGGCTGGGGGTGTACGAGGAGCTGGGGGGAGACACAGCCAGGACAGCTGATCCCACTGACCAAAAGGATATTCCATATTCAGTACATAAAGCTGGGTGAAGAAGGAGCAAGTGGGGGGGGCATTCAGAGTGATGGCATTTCTCTTCCCAAGTCACAATTATGTGTGATGAAGCCCTGCCTCCCTGCAGGTGGCTGAACACCTGCCTGCCTCTGGGAGGTGGTGAATGAATTTCTTGTTTTGTTTGGCTTGCATGTGTGGGTTTTTCTTTACCTATTATGCTGTCTTGATCTCAACTCATGAGTTTTCTCACCTACTTTTCTGATTTTCTACCCCATCCCACTGAGGGAAGAGTGAGCGAGAGACTGTGTGGTGCTCATTGCCAGCTGGGGTTAAGCAAAAACAACCAGACTGCACACAAAACCAGTTACTAGGTAGTATAATTTGTCTGGCATACCCACCACAATTATGTACAGTTGCTGATGGCTGAAAAATGTTATTAACAAATAATCACAATCCAGATTATAGAGGTAATGATCTATTTTGTAATAAAGTAAAAAGAAAAAAGAAAAATGGAGATCAGCCTTGCTTACATGTAATCAAGCGAGGACTCAGCCTAAGCAGTGGGAAATATAATTTTAATTCATAACTTCTGAAGAAGCCAACCACACTATCTTACATGACCATTTCCTAATTTTAAATATAGAGACAGATAAAGAGTCCAGCTTCTTATTTTTTAACCAATTAAATGAGTAGTTCTTCAGCATGGTGCACATAGCACCTTTCTGCTAAATGTCTTACACCAATTAGAAACTTGGTTTTAAATTGTTGCTTTATTTATTTCCCTGAAATGTCTTTGCAGTTCATTTATGAGTCTACTTAAATAAATGACTATCCATAAAGTCAGTGCAAGCGTGGAAGGAAAGTGGAACCAGAGTTGTCAAGACATGAATTGACATTCATTGACCATTCACTGACAATTATATGAATTTGGGTTTGGTTTGGGTTTCTTTGTTTTGTTTTCTAACAAATATGCTTCAGGGTTTTTTTGTTTGTCCCAAGGCTGCTGAGCCTTGAGGATACGTGAGTCATATTTTGATGATTTCTTCATTGCGTCTGGGCAAAAATAATACTCTAAAAGAGAAAGGCAAGAAGAAAAAATGAGCTACAGCAGTTGGAAGAATAAAGAAGTGAAAAGATAGATATTGATAGATGTTGCCAAGTGATCAATGGTCCCAGCTGTTCTCACAGTAAGTCCTGTTCAAGCAAAAGATCTTGTTAACAGAAGGCAACCTGGGCCCATAGCACAGACAGGAGCAAAAAGTGTAAAAATCATAATTGCTTTCTGTTCCTTAAGTAGGGGAGCAGCAGTAAACAAGGCTGAATGTCGGAAGAGATTTATGGAGGCAAGAAAAGGTGTTGCAGACCTTTCTTGCTCAGCACCGTTGCCAAGCCAGGAAGTTACTCTTGATGTACACCTCTCTCACCAGGAGGCAGGAAGCTCCCACCTGCAGGGATGAGAGTCCATGGAAGGTCCTTGAGGCAAGAAAAAATTAGTGAACTATTTTGTGCTTTCCCACCAGTCACGGTCAGGGAACTGTTTATCCACTAAGTCCCTGCATGCTCTCTTGTGTGCCCTCTACTTCATATTTCAGCATCAGCTTCCAAGGCTGAAGTTCATCTACTCTCTCATTTTTTTTTCCTTTCATTGGCCTCTCGATCCCCTGATGATGGCCTCTTTGCACACCAGTGCAGTTTTAAAATTGCAAGAAATTAAATTTCAATTTCTCACACAATGGCAGGTGCATCCTTTTCTGCTCTGCTGGTGGAAGAAGAATAGCAGCTGCCCCACCAGAACAATAAAACTACTTTTCAGCTCTCTGTGAATGGCTGTCAGTGAACAGCCATGCATAAATATAATATATGGAGATCCCAGGAGTGGCATTTGTCATCTCTTATCAGCTCTGCTGCACACACCAGAATTTGATAGGACACTTAGAAGGATGATAAAAGCTACTATCAATCTGTCTAAGTAGAAATAGTAAGAGCAATAGTAACAATATCAATAGATTTATGGAAAATCAGTAGCTATATTATTTTAATGCTCATTTAATTATTCATTTCTAAAATCTTTCCTTCTTCTCCTTCAGATAAGGACAGCTAAGATAGCATATCTGAATTTTTTTATTAACCTGGTAGATTAATGTCCTTTTGTATGCCTGAAAAAAGCTCAAAATATCTTCTAATTAACTTTAGAAAAAAGGAAAATAAAAATGAAGTTAAATATGGTCCTCCAAAGTAACCTCTTTAGCCCTTTTAAACATCCACACCACAGTGCACATTCACAACCATATCTGGCCTCTCTCATACCAAGTGTTTGCAAAGCAGTAGCATACGTAATCACGCTAGAATTATTTTGGGACTTATTACCACTGTAATCGTCTGGTGATCTCCCTGGTTCCATATCCTTTCTCAGGCAATGCTCTATGGCAGATGTTCCAGAGGAAAACATTAAATTCCCTATAGTGTATTTGACACTTGTGTAATATTACTGCTTGAGGGGAAATTTTAAATTTTTCCAGTTGATAATCAGCTCACATATATTGAAGTATGAGGACAGATAATTGTTATCCTACCCAGTGCGACTGCAAATGATATTTTTATTCCTGAGCCTTCTTTCTGAATCCTACTGATTACTTCTTTTCAGTAATACCTGGTGACCGTGAGTTCCCAGGGTGAATGTGTTGCATTTGGTTTTGTTCTTGTGGATCTAAATGAGCAGGTTTCAGTTTCAACCATTTTTCTTTTTCGTGTATTTCTGGTTTTTGCACAAGTGCAAAATGAAGATTCCAGCTGTCCTCAACTGTCTCTATAACATGGATCATTTAATATGCTTCCACGGCATCAATTTTTACCTCTTTATTCTTCAAAATAAGAAGGTTGTGTAATTAAATAATTCTATTCTAAAGTCATGCTGTTAGATCTTTCCTTTCAAAACCACCAATAACCCAGACAGGTCTGATCCATCTTTTTGCAACTGAAATGAAAGCACTATACGAGGACACAGTAATGAGAGTAACTAACGACAGCAGTCTGCCCTTTGTAACTATACCTGACCATTGTCTCACACAAGGTTGCTCTTGAGTAAATTAGCAGTGTTGACTTACAATTTTGCATGTCAGAAGGCTGCATGGTGTTTCATTTCCAGCTGGGCTTAAAACCATGACACAGTCCCATTCGGAGCAGTAGCAGCTGCATAAACTGGTCATCGCAATATTTTCAGAATTGGTTCTACAAGTATTAGCACTACTGCAAAGTACACAGAGAAATATGCCATCAGTGGAGGACACCCATGTCACTCGAAAACCACTGGCAGCTGGAGGATCTGCCTCTCTTCTTCACCGTGGTGCTCAGGGAATTATCAGCAGAGACTTTCCTTGCACATCTCAGAGATTGTGTGACTGCAGTATCTTAAACACTGAAGGGATTTCAGGAGCACTTCCAGTGAGTCTTTCCATGCCATAAATATATAGTTGCTGGTCTCAGATTTCCACATGCTGAAATCCATTAACTGGAAGAGATATCACCTGGGTAGATACTTCTGTGGAAAAATGTGTGCTTTGTGGGCAAGGTCTGGTGATATTTTTCCAGTAAAAAAGAAAGCTTTTTAAAGCTTGGTTATCCAAATTATTTCCTTTTGTTTAGAGAGGAAAAGAAAAAAAAAAGAAAACCCCCCCCAAGATATAGTTCTGGATTTTTTTATTACACAAGTTTGATGGGAAACCAGAAAACACAAATTCTACCTTTCAAAAGGAGAGGAAAAAAAATCAGGTCAGCTCTGCAGAACTTCTTGATGTATTGGGCAAGGAAATACGCATGAAGCTTTAAAGGTAGGAGGCATAATGAAGCCCCGTAGGGAATAGAAGTCAGTGGGGTGCACGGATGCTTCCTTTTGGAATGATACCAAGGGGGTTAATGTCTGGCCTGGTGATAAAAACCTGGCATCTGTTACAGAAAACACAATGGGCATTGTTGTCATTGAGAGAATGGCTCTGTTTTTCCTGGCATGAGTTACTGTTTGGAAGCTGTTTTAAAATAGAAAAGAAAAAAAATCTCACTCTCTAAACTTAAAAATAAAGGGCTATGCCAGAATCATGTTCCCCACTGTATTTCTAGGAGGTGTTATTGGTTCATTGTTCTGACAACATTATTTACATACCTTAAATGCAAATGCTGCTGAAATGCACAGCAAACTGTACAGGCTTTGACATAGGCACCAACTGCTGTGTTGAATGTGCATATGCTCAGAAATACAGGCTATGTCTTCCCAAAGGCTGGCTTCAGGCACAAGGCACTGATCCTGCTGGGCTTTCTCCTCTGCCAGTGGAGAGACTGACTTCCCCAGTGCAAGGTTCAGAGCACCCAAATGAAGAGCCTCTTCAGACTGTGCCTAGATAAGGATCTTTTTTTTTTATCTTGGAGATCAGTCCATAACTAAAGTTCATCCTTGTAGATTTTCCTTCTAAAGCATGCCAAGTATTCACATGTGAAACGGTATGACACCCTGCCCTCTTCACTGACTTCCCATTTTTATGTGATTTTTTTTCTCCAGTAAATGAAGAGACTTCCTTTGCGCCTTCTCATCCATATACTTTGACAAGATATAAAATATATCCTTCTGCTATGACACAGCATCTCAGTTTACACCCAACTAGACTCTGCACTCACTGGTTTTGATACCAAAGGCAGTGGAAGTAGACAGCAGGTTTTTAATTTTTCCTGCTAACTGCTCTGTCCCTGTTCTGTTGCTCTATGCCGTTTGTTGTCTATCAGCTAAAAAAACACAAGCAAGGGAAAAAGGTAAAGCCAAACAGTTCTTAGCCTTTGGTTTTGTTGTCATTGATTCCCCTGCCATGAAACTTCAGACCTAACGAAGAAAATAATCTCTGCAGGTGCAGAGCAGAAAAGATAGCATATGTTACTCCCAGGCTGCATCACTTGCCTCAGAACAATGCAGAGTATCCTGCTGCTTATGACCACAGCTTGCAGTGAAAACATTGTTTTCCTTCTCATTTCAGACAATGCTGCCAGTCTGACCCAACTACAGAAAGCCTAAACTGTACAAAAGATGCAACAAACTGCACCCTGTACATTTGGTCAACAACCAAGCACATAATAGCAGTCAGTGCAGTCCATGCTCCTTTTACTTCCTGGGAGGTGACAAAGGAGCAGAGGTGATAAGTGAGATTATGGTGAGATTCAGAGCACCAGAGAGTCTCTGGTACCACTCCTGGGTGCCACAGCAAGGAAAATGTTGATGCTGGCAAGAGTTACTACATAGAATCATGGAAGCATAGAAATCTTAAGGTTGGAAACGACTCTAAGGCCATCAAGCCCAACTGTTTACCCATTGCTGTCATGTTATCACTGAGCCATATCCCCAGATGCCACATCCACACATTTTTTGAGCACTTCATCATGCGCAACGCTCTCCAGCTCGAGCCAAGATACTCCCATGCTTCTGGTAAATCTGTGCCTGATTCAGTCAGTTCCTCAGCTCAAACGGTTTACTTTTCAGAAAGCTGAGAACCATTCCATGGTTTGTTGAAGCCATCCTCGAAAGCCTTACCTAGGTTCCATATTGCCTCAAATGAGAAGCAATACAGTGGGCCTGATGGGTGAGTCAAGAAAAATTCATTGCATCTCTTTGCAGCTGGAAAATGCACTTTTAATTTTCTGCAGAGATAAAACTGAAATTTTAATTAAACAAATTGTGGGAGAAAATGAACAAAAATACATTTATAAAACCAATTTAAATACAAAACAAGAAAACAAAAAAAATGCAGAGACACCCCAAATGTTGTTTTAGATTTTCTGCAATGGTTAATAGTGTAGGTAACAAATCTCATTAAGCTGTAATGCATTAGACAGCACAAATAAGTAACACAGTGGCAAAAAGCCTAGTTCAAATTGGTCCTGTTCTTCAAAAATAATTTTTAAAGCCAGGAAATTCTGAGTTATGATTAAATATATGGGAAATTTCAAATGTCATCTGCTTCATCCATTTTTGTATGTGCAGAATGCATAAAAAGTCCTCTTAACCTCGAGCCTCTATGGTTTCATCAGCGTGGTGCCACAGGAGGCACACTTCAGTCCTTTAGCTGAACTGCGCATAGGTACTTAAATGTGCTTTGAACAGTTTGTATTCATCTGCAGATTCTCATCTCTGGGCACCCTAACTTGCCTCTGGAAACCTGGAGTCTATTCCTTCCCACTCCATGCATCCCATAACCTCTGCCAGAAAAGCCAGTCCTCATTTCAGTAGCAGCAGAGAACTGTCAGAAAATCTGGTGCTGCAGAATTCATTGGTTTCACAGCACTGCAGAGGGGATCACAGAGCCTTTGTTGGTAAGCTGTGGAGTATTGGAAGAAAGATGTTGGCATCAGAAATGTGACAGACTGAGTTATGCTGTCAACAAAGGAAAGGAGCTCTGCCAGCCAAGCAGCAGCCTCAGCACAAAGCTCTGTCTACCCATTACCCAGCATGAATCATGAAAAGCTGGTATCCTCCTCTCGCTCTGTGCCACCTCAGACACATCTTTTTTCACAGGAAGCATTTTGAACAAGACCATTTTGGCAAAGGTATCCCCACATGAGCATTTGTGGATATATTTCAAGCCATTCCCTGCCACCTGATCATGTCTAGCAATGTGGAGCTGTGGTTTGCTGCTGGCAGCAGGTCTCCAAAGCTAGTACAACACAGTGGAGCTCTCCAGGTAGGTAATCCCCAGCGATGATCCACAGTCAAAGAATTTACTGCATCCTTTGTGTAAATGGCAAGAAACTGCCAGTGAGCTTAGTGTGAGTAATCAGCTAAGCAATGTTGGTTGGTTCAAGGTGTCAGGGGATGGTAACTTGCCCAAGGACATTTGCTAGTCAAACATCTTTTTTGGTTTTGTTTTTTTTTTTTATTCTTGCAAGACTCTGATTTTGCTCCTGTAAGCCCCCTGTCAGCATAAGAAAAGGTTATTGATACCTATGGACCACTGCACATGGGTTTCTCTTCAAGTGGGTGTTTATGGTCCACCAGAGGAAGCACATTGAACTGCCTCCTTCTCTGGCAGCATCTAGGGCTGTGCTGGGTCTGCCAGAGCAAAAATGTTCTTCTTGGCTGTGGGAATGTGCATTATCAAATAGCCATCAAATACTCTCTTGGGCTGTAACTAACCCCTCATACGAAGCCAAAAAACAGTTTGAAGCCATATTGACATCCCTATAATGGCTCCTACACACTGGCAAGCTCCTTGTTTGAGCACAGCCTCCCAGATGTGATGGCGTTAAATTTTGCCTCTGGGGTGAGATAACCTGGAGGGAATTGTTTAGAAGTGTTCCTGTGTTTGTTTAATGCTGTTCTCCTTTATTTCTCTTTTTTTTCATATGCCTTGCTTACTCTTGAGGAAGGATTTGTGTGACTGTGTAAATGATTGAAGCACCATTTTCTCAGTCTTACCTGATCACTTTGTGCAGGGTTCCATCCTTTCTTCCTGAGACTCTTCCTTTTGTGACAAAAGCACTGCTAATTGCACAGATTAGCTTCAAATCCAGGATCAAAGGTTTGGTGTTCAGATTTTTTTGCTCTTCAGGCATTTTCTTTTCTTTCTCTAATTATGAGAAATTTGCAAAACCACTAACTACAGGACTGAACTGACTTTTTTCTTCTGTAAGTTGAGGAAAAAGGCTAATTGGGGATATTCCTAGTTGACTTTATCTCATGTTTTGGGAGGTTGATATATTCCATTGTATCATTAAAAATACAGTGATGGTTTTCAAGAGTGTTTACAGACACCTACGGCTGGAAGCCACACTGCTGAGAAAGGAAAGCCTGCCACTGTGTCACTTCTACCATTCACGAGTGAGTGATAAAACTGAACCACTCCAGGCACATAGTCTGTTTATACACATTTGCTAGGTTAAATGAAAAGACATGTTGTGTTCCTTGTCTATCAAAAATCTGTACATGCATTCAGAGTGGACAGCTGGCATTCTGAAAAGCTGATTCGGGCTTTGAAGAAAAAAAAATTATATCAACTGCCATGAGAGACCTCCATTTCAAACAGTGACAAAGACAATGCTTGTGAGACTGCTTTGTTCCTCAGGGCAGCAGGGACCAGGAGGTCCACGTGCACTTCCCAACCAAGTTCAACCCTATTTTCTCATTTTCTTAGCTTTTACCAGATTATTAAAAAAAAAAAAATCAAAGATGGGGGCAGGGAGCAGAGGGATGTATTTTCCTATTTTAAACATAGGTTTACTCCTTTTCATTGTTTGGAAATAAAGTTCATCCACGATTCAGTGTTGGCAGTAAAACTTTGCAAATTGGTTACAATTTAAGCAACTGTTTAACATTACACCTTGCCATGCTGGGCTAAAACAACCCCAGGTGTATTATTCTGGAATAAACAGAGTTACACCGAGAGTCAACCTATGAAGTGAAAACTGTGTACATGAAAGTAGATTTTACTAATGATGTACTTAAAACTTTCAGCCGAGGTAAAGAACTTAATGACATGGGGGTGGCAAAGATGAAGCTAGATAAAAGAACAGCTTTTCACAGCATTATATTGGAGTTATTTTTCTTATGTACAACCACTACAGAGCTTTCCTTGCCCTTAGCAGTAGCCAATAAAAAAAGTGCAAAAATGGCAGATGACTAAGGCATCCTTAAAAACAAGCAGCATACCGTGTGCTCAGCATCTGCACCAGCTTATTAAAACAAAAGCTGAAAGGATCAGCAGCAGATACATTACGTGGCTTGCTTTTATGTAAGTTGGATTTATTTGTGTTCAAGCTTATAGATAAACAGTTCATGATACAAGAAACTGCCTGTATGTTGTCTGTTCATGTGATATTTTGTTTCTTGAAAGCTTCTCAAGAGATAATAAAAGAAAAAAAGCCCTTCATATAGTTACATTTTATCATCAAAGACAATGGGAGTGAAGAACTATGGTTTACTCGCCCACACACTGAAGAAAATTGTATGTCATTCCTGCACCCTGATTGGCTGAAGATTGCAAGGGATAGATATATTTTCTTTCTCCTTTCTTTTGTTTCTTGTTTTTAGGAAACTTGAATGCTCGCTTTACTTGGGTTTGCCACTTGTCCATCCAAAACCTCTAATGGGATTTTACCAAAGGTGCTTGGTAACACTCCCAGACCATAGGAATGACTTTTTTCTATTATTTCTGTTACAAAAAAATTTTTTTTAAACAAAAAATAAAGCATCTTTTTCTGGTTTTGCTTTTTGAGGCAGTGAGGAAGAAAGGCATTGAACAAACACATAACACTAAAGTAATAAAATATCAAGTGAATTTCCTCTATATTTTAAGCTTATTATTTTTTCTACTTAGGTCACACATAGCTAACAAGCATTTAAAGTGATGCAAATTATTAAAAAAGGGTTATTACACAAACCACAGCTTCATCTGCCACTCTTCCACCAGAGAATCATTTCTGCCCCTCAACCACCGCTTTCAAGTTCTATGGCTTAGTGTAACCATTTTAACTTTTTTCTTTCTGGAAGGCATGAAGATAAACCACACATGAATCAATATATGAATGAATCAGCCTCTGGTCTAGCTTACTGATGTACTCATCATTTATATCCTTGCATAATTTACAGAAATTGAAACTGTAGCTGGGCTTTGCATTCAGCTGAATGTGGCTTGTTTACACAGACCAATAGGGTTCCATGTTCCAAAAAAGCTAATTTGTAGGGATTGCTCAAGCAGGATAAAAACACCTAAAGCTTCCCAGTGCTTTAAGACAAAGCTTGGTAGGATCACCAGTCTTTTGGCTTCGCTCCATGGTCTGACTTAATTCAAAGGGAGTTTTGGCTCCAGGTTCCTGCAAGGCACTGAGAGACCTCCCACACCCAGCTGTTCCCCAGCACCTGGGCTTGTCCCTCAGATAGCCAGGATTCAGTTTCTGGAACCACTACTGCCCAAGTAGCTGGCTTATGGATCTTAAACTCAATTGTCCTCTGTCACCAACCTTAAAAAGAGCAAGATTTGATGCCACAAAAGCAGTCGCAGTAACTATTCCCAACATTTTTTGAAAACTCCCTTATTATTGGCACATTCCCTTCTCCTTTCTGAACCCTCTCTTGACATATATCACCGGGGCAAGGACTAATGGGAACACAGTGCCTGCCAGAATCCCCCAGAGAGCTCCTCAGGGAATGGTATATGTCTATTCACTCCCTTTCCTCACAAATACACCCTACAATTCTCCCAGGCACCAGTGGAAACAAGGGGCCCTTACAGACTATCTGCCTCCACAGTCTATCTTATTTTGGATTTCACTGGCCTTCAGTAGGGCAACTCTGTTTCTATCATCTCTCTTGGTTGCATTCTCCCAGGAATCTGTCTTTTATATTCTGAATTTCAAAATGTTCCAAGGAAGAATTTGTGTCTCTCTTGAGTATTTGTTTGAAGTGCTCAGATTTAGCAGTTACAATTACAAAACAGAAGAAGCCTATAGGTGAGGAAAGACTTTTCTGGATTGGAAGGATATTTTCACTTTGATTGTAACTGTCAAAGGGGATTTCACAGCTATCCACATTACATCTCACCCGTGCAGCTGACATCAGAGCAACCTTTGCTGCTTGAGTAAAAGGAGACTCAGGGAGGTACATTATTCAGTTTTGTACAGAGGAGGAACAGAAAATGTACTTTCAGAAGCAGTCTAGAGCTCACATTTAATAACATCATAGCATCTGTATTTAAAAAGAAACACTGGAGCATGGCCTTAATGAGTTATTGTTATTTCCAAAGGCACAGATTAAACGTTTGGTTTTGTGAAAGTCAGAAATCTGAAAACAGCCATGTCCCATTAACACAGCACGTCAAACATCACGGGCTGATTTTTCGTTCAGCTGAAGGCTGAGGATTTACATCACTGACAACAGCCGTGCATGTGGTCACATAGAGTCAGGAAATTAATAACTCTGCTTGAACCAAAGTGAGCAAGGGTGCAATAAAAACATATCCTGCAAAGGGATCTGTAAAGGGAAATGGGAGGAAAGCTGAGCTCACATGAGAATAACAAAGCCTGTCTCACTCTAGACCCCATTCCTCTGCAAAACACAGCACAGGAAAGGGCCCAAAGCTCAAAATATTACCAGGGAAATATTTCCAGGCCAGTAACTCAGCTTGCATGACAAGCAACCCAGGGCGCCAAGAGGGCACCAAAAGGTCCTCCTTGTTCTGAGAAGCCTGGCTTCTGAGCAGAGCCCAGCCCTGGAGTGCAGGATGCTGATGAATATATTTGGCTTGTCACTGATGAATGAGTTTTCCTTGTCAGTCACCCAAATAGCAATGGTAACTAAGACATCAAGACTATTTGCTCTATATCTGCTTGTGAAGTAAGAAACTACATATTTTATTTGGCTAAGTCAGGCCCAGTTTTAATATTTGTTTCTGTAACCACAGATGGATTTTGGAAGCCGTTAAACAACAACCATTCACAGAAGGTCTGGGAGACAGTACAAGAGCATGCACTATCTTGGTATTTCTGATATTCCAAAGAGAAACAAAAAGAAATAAAAAGGTGTGAGTCCTTTATAACACACTAAAATGCACTGAGAACAAGCATAAATTTTGGTTTGGTTTGGTTTGGTTTGGTTTGGTTTGGTTTGGTTTGGTTTGGTTTGGTTTGGTTTGGTGTGGGTGGTGTCGTACTTTGCCCTCAGTGACTTCAATCTGTCACCTCAGGCAGAAAGAAACTCCATTGACCTGCCAGGAAAGTGTGTTTCCAGAAGGGAAGCAGGACCAGTCAGTCACTAAGTGGGTTAAAAAGAAAATGCGCCCTGTCTTGCTTAAAAATTAAACAGCTTTGCATGGTGACACTTTAGTAACTTGGGCTGTTCCAGTGACACAGAATATCTAGTGATAACATGAGCATGCCCCACCTGTTTGCAGAGAGATGTTTGTGTTGTACAGACGCATGCCTTGCTGATACCTTTGACCACCTACTCTCTTGCTTTGTCTGGTTAGTATTTTATTGATTTTTTGCATAATCAGCATTCATACAGTAATTAAAATTTTATTTTAATTTTATTGTGTGGATATCTGCACTGAGTTGTGACACCTGGCCTAGGCAGTGCACATGAACATATTTTATTCATAAATTTTGTGACCTGGAAGTAGAATTCTTTTGAAGTAATTAACCATCACAGATGAGTACTAAATCAGATGGCAATTAAATTAAATTTTAAAAAATTAATTGTTCCTTCTCTCAGCTTGCCATTAAATGGCAAGAAACTTCAATGTGTTTGGCAGAGCACTCCACTTCCTCTTCTGTACATTTGTGTGAAATGAAAAGTATATTTTGTATTAGTGTAGCTACATGACATCTAAAAATAAACACCTTGTGATCTCACCTTCACTCAGGAGTAAATGAGAGCAAAGCTACACTTGCATCTTCAGAGGAGCCTAGATGGATGCTGAAGGTGTGCAGACAGAGGAGATGCTTGGGCCACTTGGACTAATGGTGCTATTTGTAGCACCAGTTTAAACTGCTCTGAAGTCAATAACCACGTAATTGGCCTTGATGGGCTTCAGACCTTTGGTTCCTGTGACAAAAGTAAGAATTTGCTTGAATTGATCCGAGAATTTCAGTTTGCACTTAAATTTCAGTAAGGCAAATGATGTAATTTATACTTTCTTTAGGTTATCATAATTTCTTTGTTGACAGTTAAGGAACATTTGCTCCTCAGATGTAGATGAGATGTATACTTGTATATTTTTGTTAAAGAAATTAGATGTCAGAGCAGAATTAAGTGCTTGAAGACTGCTGACAGTAAAAGACAAATGAAGGTAAGACACTGCACACTGCAGCAAAACAAGACTGGGCATACTGAAAGAAGCTTTTTATTGTACCTGTTCAAGAAGAAATCCTTGAAATAACTTTTAAGAAGCTAAGCCTCACAACTAAATTAATTACTCACTCTATTCCAGCTTTCTTTGGGGCCCTAGATATCTATGTTAAATGAACCTTTGCTTTTCATATTTGGAGTTACGCTTTTTTGTGTGTCGCCACACTTGTTGGGTGATCCTACCAGCTGATCCCAACTGCCTTCCCAAGGGATGCGTACCTCTGGCTGCCAGCCACCATCAGGACATGGTGTTTCTCAGCTTGGAACTTTGCTGGCAGAATATGGAAAGAAGGGAACAGCCAGTTTGAGTCATGAAACATCTTTGTGCCACTGCTCAGGATCACACTGCAACAGGAAGCCTCTGCCAGCCATGGGTATGCTGACTCCACACAGTCCCTGTCTTCCCAAGGAGCCCATGGGGGCCACCCAGGCACCCCTGAGCTGCACACGGGCAGGACTCCTGGGCCAGCTGGAGCTCCAACCTCCCACAGCACAAATGGTGGTGGCAGCTCCACAAGGTGTCCGTGACCAAAGTCATGGATGCAGGAAGGAGCAGCCTCCCAGACCACCTCCCCGCTGTGGGCAGCGGTGCCTACAGCGCTTCCCATGCTCTGTGCAAAGTCAGCAGAGAGTGGTTGTCTGATCCAGCCTCTCTGACCTTGCAACGACGAGAATACGGAGCAGTCACACGGCCAGGGCATTGGCAAAGAGGCTAAAAAATCTGCTCCCAACTGTTTCCCAGAGGGTGTTTGCTTTCTCCCAGCTGACAGGCGTGACTGACTGTACAAACACGCCTTGCCCCTATGAGGACAAAATAAAAAAAGCAAACCTTCAGCAGCAGTTTAAGTTTGTGTGACATTGCTCTCAGACACACTAAGAGGGATTATATATCAGGTAGCTGCCTCTTAGCTGGGAGATGGCAACAAAGAGCTGCGAGTTCAAAGACCAGCCAGAGTCACCTCTTCAGTTATGATAATAACTAGGGTACAAATGATAACAGACTGTGAAACAGAATTGCCATTAGACTTAACAACAGACGGGTAATTGCTCCCAAATCCCTTCAATACTGAAAAGTGCAAATCAATGCTTTTAGCCCCACGTTAAGTAAACAGACTTGGGCTCTTCCAGGCAGGGAGCCTTGGGTATGAATTCAGACAGAAGGGCAGCAAAACAGGGACCCACCCTGAGCAAAGGTCCTACGGGGTAGCAGCAGCGTCTGCCTGGTGCTCGTTCCCCTCAGCAGGTCCTTTGCCTACATGAATGATGAGCCCTGACTGGAGAATCACAGAGTAAAAAAGGAGATGGTAGGCTAGCCATGAAAAAGGGATGACAAAACCTGAAAGCGAGGGAAAAAAAAAAAAAGAACAGAAAAGGGAAGACAAGTGGGATGTGGAAAAGAAAACTGTCCAGAAGAAGAAATACTGGTGCTTGTCAGAGGATGGACATCTCACTCCTGCCAACGCATTCCCCACAGGAGGCAGGAGTGCTGCAGGAAGGAGCAGGGTGACTCCGAGCACCCCATCCTGCCCCTGAGCCAGGACTGAAGAAAGGGCTGTGCTGGACCATGATAGAGGACCGACTGTATGGCATGAGGTGTTGGTGCCTGGGTGAGACAGAAAGCCAAGGCCCTCTTTACTGTCTATGCATCAAAGCTTTTCTCATTTTTACTTTCAGAAAAGCAGGATGTGACACCTGTTTTTCTGCCCAAATTTTAACCAGGTCATTTTTTTTTCCCCTTCAGTGTACAGTGTTTTTCTTTGTGGTGGCATTTAGTGCTGCTGAGTGCCCTCAAATGCTACCCTGTAGTTCTCCCTGACAGAAGTCATGGTTGAGGAAAATAATTTTAGCAAAGCCAACTATTTTTTCAGTAATATTTTGGTTGAAAATGCTTATGCACCCTTCTAGATCTACTACCTATGTCTCAGCTTCAATTCTGCAGCAAGACTTCCTGTAATCTCTCCAGTGAAGCTTCGCTACACACAAATCAAATCAAGAGAAGCTTTTATTGATGTGAAATACAACAGAGAGAACATTTCCCAAACCATATATCCTAATCAAATGGATTTTCCTTTCAAATTTCCAGCATGATTTAGATTTTTCACATGTTACTCGGCTGCAAAAATTGTTGTCATGCATGAACAAACCGCATTATGCTTTCAAAATGGTCACTGTGTTGAAAGGAATATGGAATACCAACATCAGAGGTAATTCAGCAGCAGATCATTCTCCTTTGTGGCAAGAATTGGGTTTTGGCCAGCAGGACCAATCATCCATCTCTGCAATAAAATGCAAAGCAGCACATTAATGTATTTGGAGGATTTTGAACAACCAGTTCCACTTTATAGCAGCTGTTGGTAGTCTGGTGTTCTTAAACCTGTTATTCCATATTTATTAACCATCAATTTATAGGCCAGATCTTTAGCTGGCTTACATGTGGACTTCTCTGTTGAGGTTGCTCGCCTGTATTACACAAGTTGCAATCTGACCTTAGTATAGTGCTCACTTCCTTACATATAAATAAGGTATTTGGAACAGAGAAAAGCACTCTTTAATGCTTTGCTTGGAAAGCAGAACACTGGTTTTTTTGACATGAGTGCATGAGAGGGGCAGGGATTGAGGACAGATAGTCACCAGTGGGAAATATAGTGTTTGATTGTCTTGCATCCACGCATAACTGATCCAAGGATTTTAGATGTTTAAAGTACTAGTTAGTGCTGACAAAAGCTCCCTGACAAAAAGGGATTGGTTCAGAGATGCAGAAGAAAGACATATCAAATTCCTTTAGGTGTCCTCCCTTGAGAGTAAACACCTATTACAGTATACCAAGATTGACAAATTAACAAAATATCTAATTGAAGAAGAAGCTTTTGAACCAGAAGGCCTTAGTCCTCTGTCTGAGGTCACGGGCAGCCGCATCACCCAGCACTCCCAATACCAGAATGAGCCACAAAGTCACCTCACATGAGTCAGTCATGGGTGACTCTGTTTGTGACTTTAGATTCAATTTTCACAAACACGCTAGTTAGGAGCTGTGGGGCCAATCACTGGTACCCCTTAGCTGAGTGTGGATTGCAGAGCAGGACTTGATAGGCCTGACCGACCAGTCTCTGTGCTGATGAAACACCACTAATGATGCTGGTTGTGCACCGAGGCAGTGGAGGAGCTGCCTGCCAGAGGGCTCTGATTTGAGTCAGAAAGGCATTCGGCAGGAATCTCAAGGAACAAGCAAGGGCTGACTATGCTCCAAGCAAAAGAAAAGGAAGAAAAATTAATGCAGCTGTAATTGTTTTGGTTTTAAAATGCGTGTCATTAAATGCAAATTTAGTGATGTTTTTTTCCCCCCAGAGAAATCAATTTTTAAATAAACCACAGTCCTCTCCCCCACCATAGTGCTGTCAGATCATTTGTCACAGACTGTGCTGGTCAGCTGGGTCCACTTCCAGCCCCTGTGCATGCTACTTTACCTTACATTTTTGGATGCCCTGTCACATCAGACATCAGGAAAGGAGCATAACAGTATTTCTGGGCTTTGCACCAGGTCAGTGGTTTGTTAATGTTTCAGCCATGCCAGCATTTGCTGAAATGTTCTGTACCCTCTTTGAAAGAAACCTCATCATAAATTCAATTAGCATGAAAAAATGAACCAGGGCATAATATTTTATGATCGTCTACAAAGACCCTTTGGTTACAAACCAAACACTGAGCTTCTTTACAAGAGAATGTAAGCAGTATGAGCAAACACAGTCACCTCCACAGCTCCTGTTCCCACTTGCTCTCCAGCTTTGGAGAGGGCAAGAACTCAAATTCCTTCACAGTCCCATTTGCTGGGTGATAACAGCACCAGTGACAGCAGTGTTGACAAGGCAGGGCCATTTATCAGTCTCTTGCCTGACCTCATCCAGAGCTCAGCTAGAGGAGAACCTGACGTCACCAGTCACTGTCACCTGCCCACAGGGGCTGCCAGCTCAGGACCTCTGCAGACCCTCCAATGCTCTCCAGAGGGTCAGAGTTCTTTCCTTTTGCCAGACACCTCAATTTGGGTTGAATTTGGGTCATTCAAGCGTGATGCACAGTGCTAAAAACACCAAAGCGTTGCCTCCAGCATAATTTCATCCCACCTCAATTCCCCCTAATCTTCACTTTGCCAGGGTGGGAAGCCTACCCTCCTTGGTTAGCTGAAAGGAACTGAGGTCCTTGTGCTGCTGCTTACATGGTCTTACTTCTTGCAGCACGAAGAGGTGCACATCAAATGTGGTCTTCAGAGATTTGTGTGAAATAAATTAAATTAAATTAAATTAAATTAAATTAAATTAAATGAGAAAATGCAGGTGGAGCTACAAGTGCCATCAAGGTATGAGGCAATACCTGGTCCTTCTCATCATAAAATCCTATTTTTCAGCTGGCTAGAATTTTGTCAGGCTCTGGGAAAAGCAAGAGGAAGTTTTTGATGCTATGTGTTTCCCCACAACTGAATCTTTTATTTAGTTGCTTGATAGAGTTTCAGCAAAGTGGTTTAGCCATTTCCAAGAATGAAACTGGGTGCAGGGGAAAGAGAAAGAAATGTTGTCAAGGCAACAGTAACCCCATTATTTTTTAACTTCTGAGTGCCTGAGTAGGCAACCTTTATCTTCATTTTATGCCATTTTTATACATAATAGAAATAATGGTGGAGACATTTATTCTCATCTCTTTTAAGAAAAGAGCATGCCAGGGTAGTGAAGGGACAATAAGATGTACATTTGCAAACAAAACAAGCTGGCACCTTCACGTTGTTGGCTGCTGCATCTGCTGCTGCTATTTTGAAAACAGGCTTTCGGGGCCTGAGTGCTCTGTTAGCAGCATCTCTTTAAATCGCCCTCCATCCGGACAAGATCAAGACACTCATTCCCCTGGCCTGAAGTGCAGTTGACAGCCTCCACGTGTTTGGGGCATATGTTAGTGTTCAGTAATCATTTCCCTCCAGATTTTATGGCTCATTGTCATTTCTCACACAACAAAATGCTTTAAATGTGGAAAAGGGCTCTGCTTTATGCTTTGAGGAATGTCCCTGGAGAGAGGATTTTAATTTCTGCATGATGGGGGAGACTTTTAAATCATATTGCATCAGTTACTATTTGTCAGATAAGATGTGCTCTTACAGTGAACTGAGCCTACAGCACATTTGTAAAGTGCACTAAGTGAAAGGAAAACAACAACAGAAAAAGAAAATAAAACCCCCAAAACAACTGGCCTCTCAAGTGCTGTATTTTCTTGTTTTCCTTTCACTCTCCTGGAGCAAATGAAGTGAATAAAAAATTTCAAGGGTTTGTTTCTGGGTTTCGTTTTTTTAATTGGAAAAATATGTGTCTGTCAATACTGGAATTATATGCAGGAATGTAGATCAGATATTGCTTTAGGAAAAACAAGTAGAGTGGAAAGTGACAGTAACAATTGAATAGCTAATTTTGTGTGTCTACTTAGAAAATATTTTATTTCCAATTTTTTTTTTACATTTGTCTACTATTTTTCTTTGAGTTATTTTTGGTATTTTAATACCATTGCTCCATATTTTTACATTTTCATACTGCAAAATACAGAGTCAACAAGTCCTAGCAGACAGCTTACTGGGCTACAGCAAATGAAACTTAAATTCTATGCAGGGTTTTTCCACTGAACCTCTGGCCTCCATGCCAAGCCATTTTATTTCTGTTTCTCTGTTCCCCAGGCCATGAAATGGGAATGATGTATGATCTCACTGATTAAGTAAATTGCTATCTATTCCAAAGGCCTTATGGAAAAACTGGGGTATACTATTTGTATGTTATGCATAAAATATATAGTATTTTTATATTTAGATTTTTATTTTATTTATTTAAAATATATAGCATTTATATATTTTTATATATAAGTGTTTACCTGTGCATAAGAAATGAGATGTCCATGAGAAGATACCAGACAAGTTATAGGAGATGCCAATATTATTGATTTTGTTCTCATTCAGATTGAATGGTCTCCAAAAGCAGGACTTTTTCCACTGCAAAGACATCTTCCTTGGCTTCTGCGCATGTTTTGCAGCACTCAGCAGGGCCTGTGTGTTTGATTTGCCCTGGGTATTACCCTGCCGTGCTACTTCCCACAGCAGAGCTTGTCACCTTTCTGCCATAGGAAGCTGAGCTCCCATTTTTTTTTCAAGTATGTTCTGACAACCCGTGCAGCTTTGTACCCTGCTAATACGAGCGTAGGTACCGGATCCAATCCAGCACTGTACACCAATTAAGTAACTGCTCTTTGAGAACAGATGTGACATTTTAAAAAAATCGCAGCAAAACCGATTTCAGCAAAACATCAATCAGAACATTAGCAGCGCTAGGAAGAATTTCTGAGAATATCAGGGACTGTTTTACTACTGCAACAGCAACAAAAAAAAAAGCCATGGCAGGAAGAGGAAAACAAACTTGTTAAATAACAGCCAAATCAGCCAGTGTGAAAATATGTCGAAAAGTTACTGGCTGCAAAGGAGTACGTGTGCATACACCACACCACCAGCACAGAGATACAGGATGTTATCAGTACAATGCAAACCTTCCCTCAGCTGCCATTAAACCACAGGCTGTGCTTGTGGTTTAATGAAATGCATTCATTTTGAGATGCATTTCATGGAATCAGCTGTTCTGCTGTATAACTTACACCACCTGCTCTCTGCCTGACAGGGTAAGGTAAGCCACTTCTTGTCATGTGGCAGCACTGAAGAAACAAAGCCACACGTGCTTTCTCCTCCTCCCCAGCCCTCTCAAAAACAGAATGTTTCACTGGTGCACAGAGAACTTAGACCCCACACCTGAAAATGCTTAAACGTGTATTGAATTTTACTATTGAATTTCATAGTTTGACCTAGTGCAGGGTTTAACCCCGCCTGTAATTATAAAAGTGTCAGGATTCCCGCCACGGGGAAACCATAGTCTTGTACTTTTGAAGGAATAGGAATAGGGTTTTATGCCTGCAGATGTACATGTGACTTTTCTCACTAATCCTGCATTGATCAAATCCTCTGTTCCAAATAATAGCAATAATTAAGTGCACTGAATTCCCAAGTGGTGCAGGCAAGGGTCAGCAGAGTTCATGCACTTATGACATGGTCAGTACAGAGTTTACTCAATGCTAGACTTGAAAAGCAAACATGGGTGCTGTATATCTGTCATTTTAATTATTACTGTAGAACTGGCATGATGGAGAAATCCACAGCTGTGAAACAGCAGCTGGCAGCTGCACTATTCCTACTGTCAAAGGGGGGTACCACCTGATAGTTTTTTAGCTCTTCCAGAGAAAGGAAGAAATATAAAGGTTCTTTGCAAAGAGTGATTTAAGTCTGGTGATAGACACACACATGTACAGTGACATCTCTTTAATTAAGGAGAAACTGAGGGTCAGATACAAGCAAAGCAGAGGTATTTCAAAATGTAAACGAGAACCAGAAAGGGGCTACAGATGTCCTCTCTCACAGCCTTCCTTACGACATTAGGACACAGTTCTAACAACAAAAAACAGCAAGGGTGGCAGCATCAAGTAAGCATTAAATGGGTTTGATGAGATGGGCTCCCCAGGAACCCTGTGCAGTTTTTGGTCTGGTAAGCATTTGCAATGTGCTGAAATGCCCTAGAGTTGCTCTCTTCTCAGCTCTGCAATGTATCTGACCTTTCCATATCAATTCTTGCACAATGTGGATAGCACGAGAGCTTTAACCAAGAAAGACAAATGCCAACGTACATGATTGCAGTCACGTCATCTGTCTTGGATGCTTTTGCTCAGGGATTGCCCCAGCCTCATTTGCTGCATAGTGAATGAATGACACTTTCGCAGATTTAACCTTTGCTTTATGCTACTTCTCATTTCTCTGAGTCATGAGGAGTTTATTCTCTGTTCTTGGGCTCACTTGCAAAGAGCACAATTTCCTTTCTCTGCCACAAAACGTGTGCACACAGCGTACAGACGTAAGAAACATCCTCTTATGATTTCTCCTTGGGTAATTTCAAGAGATGAAGCAGCTAAAAGGAGCAGTGTCTCTGTCTGGTTTACATTCCTGCTGAGCAGGTACAGGCAGGGCACAGATCCGTATGTGTCTACCAGGGCACCACTGTGCACACACAAAAACTCCTCTAGAAATTGAAGCTCTGCCAAAGGGAAACTCAGGGGTCTTTTCAGTGTCTAAGGTGGGGATTAACACTTGCAATTGTGTGCAGCGTTTAATTTCCTTGGGGCAACATTTCTCATGCCACAGAGGCATAATTCTGTGGTTTATTTTGCTTCTAGCTACTCGTCATACCTCTCGTAAAAAGTGAAGTAGAATATTACCTTGATTTGCTATTGCTGCTTTACAGATCACACTTTATCATCAATGCCTTGTCCAGTCTGAGGACACTTTCAAAGCATTAGTCAAAAAGGACTGTTTTCCACACTTTTGCACATCTGACAACGAAACAGATTTTTTCAGAAAGTGAATGTAAGGACTTTTGGAAAGTCAGGATTCTTAAAGCATTGCTCACACTAGACATTAGATTTAGACAGAACTGCGAAATCCCACATAAGTAGACATTTTTGAAAATATTGGCAAAATCTGTAATCTTTCTAGGGAGGCTTTTCAATGCCGAATGCTTAAATAGTGAATTTTTTTCCCACCAATGGATCAGTGGTGGCACATGCAATAAGCTTCAAAAGAACTCTGATCTTGTCTCTCCTTGTTCATAGAGATCTCCCTACATTTAAATTTTCACAAACTCATTTGTGAAGTGATTTGGAATCCATTGAAGGAAAGTGTCCCTCAAAACTGAGATGTTAGAAATATTTTGTTAGCTATGAATCCTCACTCCTTCCCTCCACCAAAAGTATTCAAAGCAAGATGTTGCTTTATATCTTGAAGACTGTGAATTTTCCCCCAGATCAGCCTTCTCTGGGTCGGAAAAAATCACCATGGACCAAACCCTCTGAGTTCCATTTTTAGATTCAAAGACTTGAGTGAGATGGGCTCCATCTTCTTTCCAGAAAGGCCAGAGATTGACCTGCTGCTGGTGTTCATGAGCAGGATTTTACACTGCACGCACACAAACAGCCCCAGGCCCCAAAGGTGTAGTTAATAAGCAGGGATTTTTGATCCAGGACGATGACTTCCACTTGCAGCCCATGCCTGTATGGCTCCTCATCTCTTGCCTGGTAGCACACACTTGATTGCTCCACATATGCAGCGTGCACTTTTCTGCAGATGCTAAAAGGAGGATGCACTTGGAATGGCATTGCTGAGGGCCAACAATTTCCCTGTCACCAGCTGCAGAGGGACAAACCACCTATGACTTGTGGGCAGCGTGTGCCAAGAGTATGGTCATCACTGCCACGGAAAGGAAGAGGAAGGGACAGCCAGAGGAAAAGTAAACAAACAAAGTGAGAAGGAAATGGGGCATCTTGGCAAACTGCAAACATCTTATCTAACAGGTTCAACACCATCAGTTTGGCACATTGCCACAGACATTTCTTCCAGTGGCTCCCAGTGTCATATGGCCCAGAATGCCTGCCTTCTCCTACCACATTGCCACATGCCTACTTTGCCATGGCACTTAAAAAAGCCCCAGCTGCATCTGTGCAATTCTTGTGAACCCCTGCTTAGTGCCAGCATGTTAATTCTCTTGGAAATGTTTGCGACATTTGAATCTAATTGGTCTTGGCAAGGAGGGACAGACACACTATTGCTGTTCTGTCAGCAGCTTGCATTACAGTGACTGGTTCAAACTTCTAGGGAACTGGGAAGGAAGCTGAGGGACAAACCTACTGGAGCTGTAACAGTTTCCAGTGAAGCAATTAGTGCTTGCACAAAGCCTGCACCTAAAGCTGCACTCTGACCTTCGCTGTTCAACTGCTTGAAATTTTACACAGTCATTTACGAGAACATTATTTTTCAAATAGTAATTTGAGTAACCAGAGGGTCAGGATTTCTGTTCTTAAGTATTCACATCTAAGTTGAGCTACAGTAGCAATCTCCCCTGATGTGGAAAGCTACACGCAAGTGGGGACGTGATGCTTCAATGAGCTGAAGTAACTACCTAAAGATATGCATAAAATCTGTGGCATCGTGATGGAAATGAGCTCAGAAATTGCAAGTTGTGGTCCAGTCCTTGCACCCACACAGACAGTGGTCATGAATCATTTCACCAAATGACAAACCTAAAGAAAAAAGGACACTCTGAGAAACAATGAAAACCAAGCTCAAAAAGGCATACAAACCTCAGTTCTGTAAAAACCTTCCATGGATGATGTGGAATGAGCACCTGTACATAGCCAGGATTAAACAGACCCTAGAAAGAATTTCTATCTTTAAGCCCAAGCACCCCTGTGAACTCTGACTATGAATGAAGAATTTCAATACTGTGGGCAGCAACAAAACATCCTTGGCAGCTTCAGCTGTGCCACAGACATCCGTGTCTGCTACTTTTGCATAGCAAAGCAGGAAGACTAGGAGGATGTCTTTCAGAAGCAGGTACAGCCATCCGCTGTCCTCCTGACAGCAGTGAGAGCAGCAAGATGACTCCCCACAGCACTCCCCACCTGTCTCCATTCCCTGTTCATTCTGCCGCTAGTTTTACTTTGTGTCAAGAAGCAATTTTTTTTTGCATTATTATTATTATATTTTGGGCATCATTGCCAAGAAGCCTTGAGCTGGCTTTGCAAAGCCCCAGTGAAATTCCAAAGAAAGACGTAAGTCTGAGATTTCTGTTAGCTTTGCTCAGGGATAAATCTCACCCGAAGCATCCAGATGGAAAGATTCCACACTCATTGGATCTACTGCAATTTAAGACAGCATGTCCAAGGGTAGGTCCCAAGGTAGGAGTTGGCCAAACAGCAAACAAATTCACTTCATGCACCAGCAGAGACCGTATCACATTCTCAACTACCTCCATGTGACAGGAACATCCCTGTGAAAAGCATTCTGTGCCTGGAAAGCAAAGGGCTGCAGCCCCACTTCAACCCAGAGAACTTTTCTCCAAGGCCACTGTCTTGCATTGCTCCAAGAATCACAGATTTATCTCCCCAGTGTGCCAGCTCTTGGCAGATCTACCTAGTAAATATGTAAAACGTATTATGACACTTTGACAGCTGCTCTGCATGGACATACCTTAGAGTCCTGTTACTATTCTCCTTCTCAGCTGTAGCAGGGAAGCCTGAAGAACAGTTTCAGTAATGTTGGTGGGAACGAGCTCTGCTGAGGGGGTCCAGAAAGCTCTGCTTCTCCACACCACTGACAGAGTAACTATGTCTATTCTTCTGACAGCATATAATATATTACAAAAAAAAAACCCAAATGATTTAATGGTTCAGTTAGCAGCAACTAAAACAATGAAAAAAACCAAATCAAACTGAAAAATCAGCCAAACAGGAAGAAGACTATAATGGTTTGTAACTTAATTTTGTCACCTGCTATCTTCCACTACAGGAGTGAATACTTCGAGAAATTTCGTATATGAAGGTGCAGCCTTTATGAATATGACTTTTATTTTTGGGACAGCTTTGGGTCAGAAGTGTGAAATGTTTTCTTTTGAACTTAATTTCTCAAATATTTCTTTACCGCATAGACATAGACCGTAGGCTACAACTTCTGCATCAGTGAAAAATAGACTATGCAAGGATATTTGCAGCTGGGAGTGAGAGCATGCAGATTCATAGCTCTGGGTTTCTGCTGCGAGAGAAAGGGTTGAATAGTACTTGTCACCAGGCTGGAAATAGAAAGTTGCAAAATCAAGGGTCTTTGGCAAAAGTCTGAAAAAACTTAGCAAATGTTAAGAATCCGGTTTATCTGCACTAGTAGCTCGCTGTCTTGCCTTCAGCTGGTCTCTGTCTGCAAACCCACATGCACCCCACCTGAAATGAGCGTAGTGGTCCCCACACATATGTGAACAAACACACAGAATATCCAATAAGGCAACCATAAAATTTACCTGGCAAAATGCACAACAACTGGCATGAGATATCTGGCTGCTGCTTGAAAGATAAATGGCAAACCACCAATATCCTTCGTGCCTAGCTTCACACATCTTTGTTTATTATTTATTATTTATGGGGAAACAGAGAGAAAATTCTACAGTGATCATCCTCCATTTAGTAAGTGGTACAGTGTGCATGAGAGGAAAAAATGGAAATGACCATGTGCACCTCCTGCATGAAAAAAAGCCTGTAAGCAAAAAATTCACACTCTAGAAGCTCCCGTGCTGCCTGCAGGACCCATACAACAGGATAGTGTAAATTTCTTTGGCCAGAAACAGAGCCTCTTCAATTTTGACAATGTGAAGTTCAAGGGTAAGGGTCTGGAAATGCTATCAGGAGACATACTTGAGCAATGAAGATTTTAACAGGTACTTGTGTGCTGGGCTTCTTCACTCTTCAAGCTCCACTCTTCATCTCATATCAAGGACAGTCAACAACCTTCTGGCAAGCTGCTTTAGGACTCAGGCAGATGAGACTGGATGGCTTTTACAAAAGATGGCAAATGAAAACTAAGGACTTACAGAGTACTGTTAGCATACTAAAATTGGGACAGATACGTGAAATGTGAAAAGAGAACAGGAAGGAAAATACTCTTCAAGGACTTGTCTACTCATACAGGTTACACTTTTATCAGTATTTTATGGACACATACAGTATTGTAACACCTTTTTCCTTGCATTTGGATGGTTTGTGTATCACTTCTTATTGTTTCAAAACAATGGTGAGAAAATGGGGGAAAATGTGTTGCTAGTAAAAATTTCTAAGCGTTTCCAGGAATGTTCGCCTTTCCTGGAGGGAAAAGTTCCAGCTACTATTTCAGTAACCCATCCTGTCACACTGTCAGCTTGTTCGCTCTCGTTTTCAGAAAAGCATTGTACAACTAGCACTAAAATCCTCTCCAGCACAGGGAGCAGCTGTACAGCATAAAACTGCAACTAGTGCCTACTGAGTCAGACCGCTGGCCCATGCTGCACAGTATTCTTTTTCAACAAAGAGAAAACAGATGCGATTTGGGAAGTGCATGTGAGTGAGGGCACATTCTTGACTCCTTTACCCTTGCTGGGGGTGTTAGAGGGCACCTCCTAGCCGATTACCCCTAGTATTCACAGATGTGTCTTATCCCTTTCTGATCTGCTGGTAACATCTGCAGCAAGTTCCAGAAGTTTGATGCCCAAAGAAAAAAGGAATCTTTCCTTTTGCTAACTTTAAGTTGATCCTCTGCTAACTTGATCAAGTAGCGCAGGCCCACTCAATGTATCCACCTTCTTCATTTTATCACAAAACCTTCTGTTTTCCGAAATAAACAGTCCCAGATATTTAATCTCTTCTCTTAAGGCAGCTGATCTACCCTCTTGAACATTGTAGCTGCCCTTTTTCACCTTCACTAAATCCTCCTTGAGATGAGAGACCAGGATTTCACACGATACTCAAGATGAGGACACATGAGATTTCAAATAACAGAAAATAAAGCATCTCCTGTTCTCAACATCCTTCCTGATGGTGGCCAAGATTTTCTGGGCTTATTTGTCCATGCTGAACACTGAGTTGATTTTGGCAACATCAACTCCAAGATCCTTTTCCTGAGCTGTAATGACCATTTTCTAGTTCAGCATTATGTAAGCATGATTTAGATTATTAAATTACTAGTGCAAATACAGAACTCAAGCATATTTTGATATCATGCCTAAAATTAAAATGCTATCCAGCCCTTTTTCCAGTCCTTGGAACATGGATTTATTTCACTCTTTGACTTTTACTGCCTAAAACCTGGTAACAGTTTTCAGAGGGAAATGTTTACAAAGTATCTTAGAAAACTTAATTTTGTAGCATTTTCTTGGTTGTCTGAAGCACATCACATTACTTTAAACAAGGTCTGCTTGCTTTTCAAGACTAAGATTTAAAGCAGACATCCTTCTAAGCTTGGTGACAGCTCAGTCTTATTTTTTATTGCTATCTCTATAAAGACTATAAATTGATTATAAAATTAACCTTATTAATTTGTTGAGAATTGATTGCATTAGCCATTGCACTTCTTGTAGCTCATGAGCTGTCACCCCACACAACATATAAATAAATTATATTCCATATAACTGCTTACAAAGATATTCCATCCAAGTATTGGATGTTATAGCTAAATTTGGCAGATAATTTTAAAGCATAAGAGCAAAACCAAAGCAGGTCATAGGATGAAAATTCCTTATGTGCTGAGGATTGCTATCAATGTACAATAGGTCCCACTTTTAAACTCTGGCGTTGGGGAAAATTCCACCTATTGTAAACTGGAGTTATATATTTGGGTTGCAGATATTTTTAGCAGTTCACTGGACTTCTTCATATGTGTGTGGAAATCACCTGCCTCAGATGACTGCTTTTGCTCTGCGTGGATTTGACTGTTTTGCTAAATCTGCTCCTTGTTTTCTATCAGGATGTTTTGGAAGTGGACTAGACAGCAGTCCCAACAATTGCTACAAAAACAGCAATTGCCAGACAGAGGAACTGATGCTTATGGATTTGTGCCAAAAACAATTGACCTGTTTATCCTGACTGGGTAAATCCAGTATATCACTTGTAAGGGTCTGAGAGAAGTGTATTCATGCCTGGTTCTAAAATTCTGTTCATTGATACTTTTGCTAAAGGGAATGAAAAATAAATACACAGAAAACTCACTGAAAGAAAAAAAAAAAAAAAAAAAAAAACACACTAGATGCTTGTTCTGCAGTGTGTAAACTGCTGGAATATTCTTGGTCCTTGCCTCTTTATATGACTTTATATGACTTGACTCTTTATATGACATCTACCAAAATCTGTATGAGCTAAAGTCACCTGTTTGAAAGAGCTATGCAGGCTGGAGAGAAGATCACCCACTTTAAATCAGCACAGTTCTGTTTCATAGCCCCAAAAAGTAACACCTAATCATTTTAGGTTTGTTATTTCCTTTCCTACGTCCTTCTCATGTAACAGCTTGCCTCCTACCTTCCCTACTGAGACAAGCCCAAAGTATGCAAATGAAATCTTGCAGGAAGGTCTTCCCGTTTCTGTGCTGGGACCTTGGACCTTTGTTGTTTCAATACTAAATGCTCTACATCTGGCAGAGATGTCTTGCCAGCTCTCATGCTAGACGACTGTGTCTTCTCACATGAAGACAGAAATGAGAAAAAAAACCATGGGGAGATGGTGTCTCCCAGTTTGGTTTATAAGTCTGCCTGGCCAGCAGGTCTGTGCTGTTGCCCCTTGCCGTGGCTCAGACAGGGCCACTCATTACCTGTCTCTGTGTAAGCAGTACAAGTTTTGGCTTTTGCTGCATATAAAGAGAAACTCTGCCAGAATATCCTGAAAATCCATTTCAAGAATCCCATATTTGGGGACAATGCAGACAATTCCATTGCCAAGATAATGCCTGCTGAAGGAATATCCTTCACCTCAAGTACAACTTTTCTCTATTGGGTGAGTCTGCTGCTGAAAGGGTTGGATGTGAGGGTGACAAGGAGATAGAATTATAAAATAAAAAAATCATAGAACTGCTTATGTTGGAGAAGAACTTTAAAACCATCGAGGACAGCTGTTAAACTCGCACTGCTGAGTGCACCAATAAACCATGTCCCTAAACACCAAATCTACCACGTCTTCTATGTACCTCCAGAGATGGTGACTCAACCACTTCCCTGGGCAGCCTGCTCCAGTGCTTGACAACCCTTTTGGTGAAGAGATTTTTCCTAATCTCCAATCCAAACCTTCTCTGGTGCAACTTGAGGCCATTTGCTCTTGTTCTGTTGCTTGTCTCTTGCCAGAAGAAACTGACCCCCACCTGGCTATGACCTCCTTTCAGGTAACTGTAGAGAGTGATAAGGTCTCCCCTGATTCTCCCCTTCTCCAGGCTAAACACCCGCAGCTTCCTCACCCGCATGTCGTAGGATTTGTGCTCCACATCTTCACCAGACCATTCTGATTCCCCATACACCTTAACATGGATGGAGGATTTCAGCAGGGGTCTCCAGTGGTTTTATCCAACACAGCAGAGTCTGTGGGGGCAACTTTGTGGTGAGAGGAAACTGCAGCTCTTTTAAGTTAGGATGTGAGGCTGCTGGGAATCCAGAAGGTCATGTTCTATAACTGGAAACAAATTTCAAAAGCAGACTGATTCTTGTTTGATGTTTTCAGACATGTCAGCTTAAAGTTAATCAAGCAAAGCAATCTTCTCTAGTCCTCTGAGTTTTGAGCTAATGTGTTTTGCTGGCTAAAGGATTTGATATTAGCCCTACTGTAAACAGCCATGAAATCTGAGATGTCTTTTGTCTCCTTGTGATTCATGCAGAGACCTGTAGCATTTTAAGCCCAGCAATCAGTATAGAAAATTGACTTGATCAAGATAAAAATTGTTTTATTTATAAAAAATGAACTAGCTGTCAAAGAGCTGAGTAAAGTTGAAGAGTTAAAGAAAAGCTGTGCTAAAAGAAAGGCAAAGAACAAAATGTGACTGCCACTCTCTCTTGTGTAAGAAGAGAAAATGTGACTTCTTCATGATTTCTGTATCATCACCTGATAAGCAGCCAGCCTCACTGTTGCTTTTATAACAACATCAATCCCATCGATTCCGCTGAGAGCAAATCTGGGCACGAATGCCCTGAAACAACACCATGTGCAATTTCTTCCCACTCAGAACCTGGGACAAATAGTTCCCTCAGTGCTAGCAGAAGAACTTGCATGAGTGAAGGGAAAAAGATTTTGCTGGATATTCACATACTTCAAATGAACTTTTTTCCCCACATCCACGAGTATAGAAATGTAAACCTCCTCCCTCTCTCCCAGGAAATTAACATCTGTGTTCATCGTTTTTCCACTTTCTCGGTTTTCAGGAAGAACCATAATCCAGCTACAGTCATAGCCCATCAACTTTTAATTTCCAGAGCAGTGCTGACTTTCAGACCCTCCCAGCTTTCCTTCTAACACATCATCACTGCCCATGAGCACAGACCTTCCATATCAGCCTGGCAGTGCTCTCTGTAACTGCGCACCTGGCAGCAGGGGAGGAAGGAGGAGGGGCGAGCAGACTGTAGCTGTATCAATAAAAAAGCCCTGAAGTACCCCTCACTCCTAGCATTTGATGGGGAAATTATTTGTTTCTGCTGAACTCAGGGATGTCTTTGTTCTGAATTAAGAATTTAGAAAACATAATTTCAGATTAGATCAGTTTAAGAAAACAGTTAAAATCTTAAATGTCATCTGTATTTTAAATATCATGAAGGTACATCTGCTATTCACCTCTCTGCCCAGCCTCAAGCTAAGATCTCAGAGGGATTTCTATGGATTGCATCATGCCAGGTTACCTGGTTGTTACTGCTCCAGTTGATGTTTTACTGTCAGACTGCTGACTGTCAGCTTGTGTTTCTACCCTGCACAACAATGAAAGCAGACAGTTTGTGGGAATTAACCACCACGAAGGACACTGATAGGAAAATAGCTGTTTAAACATTAAGTATCTCAATATTTCCTGACTGGGAGTTGATTTTTTAAAATCTTATGGATGTGGGGAGACACAAGCAAAATATTGAAACTATCCATTTATTATTCCAGACTGCAATGGAAATGTTGGCCAGAAAATATCTTCTGATAGGAAAAACTCTTTGAGTTAAAGAACACGTCTCAAAAGTGCTGACCCACTCCTGAGTAAGGGTCAAGTCCTGCTTCACCCAAGGAAATTTTGGAAGGGGCTGCAAAAGTAACTGCCACATGTGCTAGTCCAGGGCAAAGGGAAATAAATATTTCTCCTCAGTGTCAGGTAAGGAGTAATTCCAAGAGGGAATCGTGAATGTTCATTCTGCAGCCAAAAAGAGAAACAGGCTCTAAGCAACTTCTCCCCTTCCCAGCAACAGTATTTTCAGGAAAACTGTGGACTTCTTACATGAAGGTGTGCAGCAGATGATTTTGTGTAGTTAAACAGTAACTATCTTCTTTTGGGCAAACCATGCCTCTCCTCCTTCTTTTCCCTTCTACCACCATCACCTGCCTTGTCAGGATTTGAGGGCAAACAGCAGCCCCTCAGCAGGCACAGCTGTTGCCAAGGAGAGACAGAGCGCTCATCCCTGCAGAGCACAACTGCCCCACTCCCAGCGACGCTGCACGGCCCCACAGATGGGCACAAACACAGCACACAGGGGATGCTGGAGGGGTGGCACAGCCCAGTCAAACACAGTGGTGACACCTCTTTTTTTCCTAAGTAATCTGATCATAGATATGACCAGTAATCAAGAGCATGTGAGATGATCTCTCCTCCCCACAAAAAAATAGTCTTTGGATGGATTTTAACTCAGCTGGAAAACTCCTGGTAACAGGAGTTGTTTTCTACTGGACTTATAATTTTTAATTACTATTTGAGGGAGTAAATGTGACACTGTTTGCCTAGGGTTTTTTGGGGGTTTTTTTGTTGGGTTGTTTGTTTTTGTTTTTTTTTTGTTGTTGTTGTTGTTGTTGTTGTTGTTTGGTTTTTTTTTTTTATCAAAGAGAAAAGAGCATTTTTGCCCCCTGGTAGTTTTGGTTGTGACAGAAAGCCTCAGTGGAGCCAGTGGGCGTATGGGAGCACACAGCAGCCCTGTCACCAGGGTCTGAAATGGGACAGAGAGCACTGGTGTGTCATGGTGCCATTTGAAATAGTTTTGGTATCTGACCCAAGCTCAGGGACAGCCGCTGCTGCCTCCATATAGGTGAGATCACCAAGGGTGTCCTGCTGCCTGGTTGGCTGAAGAAGCCTCAGCCTCTGAGCCTTTCCCACAGGAGACTCATGTCCCGCCCTGCCCTGCTCCCATCCCGGGCCTGATGCCTCCCCAAAAGCAGCAGTTCATGCCAGAGCCAGGTCAGCCTTCCTCCCTCCCTCCTCATCCTCCTGATGCTTCTGAGCATCCGTAGTCCCAGCTCCAGCTTGGATGCTACCCTGCAACCTTCTTTCTGTGGATGGTGGTTTCCTGCTGCAGGAAGTTACAGTTCCCCTTTGACTTCACCAAAACAAATCACCTCTTGTCCTTCACCTGCATTTTCAACAAAACAGATGAGTTATAATCTTGTAGGTATTTTGCTTAACAAAATGGCAGATAAAATTGCTCCCTTTTCATCAGGCTGTTTTATCTCCCATGCCTTGTAAATAGCAGAAAGAAGAAAGCTCAGAAACTCATCAAAAGCAGGGCAGAGTTTTTCTCTTCACCATCTGTCGTGCTCTGCAGTGAGATGGCAGCTGCTGCCCCACTGCTGCAGAGAACAAGCCCTTTTGCTATGGGGAAATGCCATAAGGGACTGAAACAGCTTATTCTACCCCAAGTGTATGATCCCCACTTTTTTATGTGTGTTTCATTGGTTTTATTTTCATATAGTCTCACAAGCAACAAGTTTAAGCTTAGGCTTCGCATTCAGATAATTCCTCAGATCCTTTTCATGAAATTTGCTGTTAGATGATAAAATTTATACACTTCCTCCTCATCTAGTTTCATTAGTCACTCCATGCCTCCAGTTTTATCCATGCAAGCTTTTCAGGAAATCTGGATTTTTTTTTATGTCTAGTGAACTTGCCTGGCTTTCAGTTTGATGAGGGGAGATGCACATATTGCAAGCTGAGATTTCTGCACTGCTGTGCCTAGGGCAAGTTTGCAGCCCTGAGAATGGCACCCAAGGGAAGGTCCCAAGTTCATGCTGGTTGACAGTGAGAAAGGCAATTTTTAGAAGTTCAATAGAATAGCCCAGTCTGAAACATTAGATTTCCTCTAAAAAACTGAAAGCAAGAGCTGTCATAAGAACTAGAAAAAGATCCAGTACCATGTTTTGTCCACTTTAACCTTATTATATACAAAACTGAATATCTTAAGATCAATCAAATACTCCAAAAATGACCAAGTAAAATTGTGTCTGATAGCAGAGGTCTTCTTAGCCTGATGTTGCCTCAAAACCATTCAGAGAGCCCAAAAGAGGAAATCCCTTTCCAAAGCACCAAAGTTTACTAGTCAGCGATGTCTTCTGCCAGAAACACTGGCATGAGGAGATAAGCAATGCCCTTGGAATCCTTTTGGATACAGCAGTTTGTCCAGGTGGAAAGTTGTTCTCAGCCGTTTCCCATCAGCAGACCAACATCAGTCTATGCCAGGAGTCTCCAACCACATTCTAGATGTGCCAGTGTGAGGGCACGTGACCTCTGGGGTAGGGAGAGAGGAAAGGGAAAGTATTGCACAGCACCACGATATTCTGGCTGTTCAGTTGAAACACGTGGCAGCTTTGGCAGTTTCATCGAGCTGTTTAAAGGGAGGAAAACAAAGGAAGAAAAAGAAATAAAAATACAAATGCTATTGATACCTGTATCATGGACATTGTGTAAGAAAAGGATTCAACGAAGAGACTGTAAAACACTGTGTTCTGAAGAGTACCAAGCAATGGTAATCACATCATACCAGCGTGCCCTAAGGGCAGCAAAGATGCCAAGCAGACAAGAACAAGGGAACTCCTCCACAGCCATGCATATAAACAGCTGTTAGCAAAAGTGCAGGGATGTTTCCTTGGGAAAACAAATTACAAATATCCCCCAAACTGAAAGCATCATCCCATACCATGACAATATTTTTCATTCTCACAAGCATGAAAATGAAGGGGCTGGGAGGGGGACAGCCAAGGACATGGAGATGCTTCACAGCACCCTGTGATAGAGCCAGGATGAATCCTCCTGGAAGTCTCTGTGACATTGCTTTAACATCTGGTTCAGACAGAATAGTCATCCACTCTTCTGGTGATACAAAGTGTGACATGAAGAAATCATGTTCTATCTTTAAAACTGAGCTAAAATAATTCATTCCAAAAGATACCTGCATAGCAGTGTGGGTATTACACCAATCCAAAAGAACAGAAAATTACTGGTCAAACAGAGAAGGAATTAAAGGTGAAAGGAATGAGAACAGAAGTCTTAGGGTGCCAAAACAAAGAATTGCAGTTCAGACTTCCTTCATTACTATGAACACTCATCAAGCCTAGAAAATGTGAAGTTAAATGAATTATCCTAAACAGTATTCACTGAAGTTTGGGCATCAGTACATACAGTTGCCTTGGCAGTGGCTCAAAGCATGCATGTGTACATTTAGTGCAGCAATGATGAACAGCAAAGATATTGAGAAGGATTGAGAATCATTGGCTTTAGAGAGAAAAGAAATTGGAAAGACTGAAAAGCTCAGCAAAATAGGGCTAATGTGTATGGATGGGAAAGAGAGCAGTAGCGGGACTGGGAGGAACCCCCACAAGAAATAGTATTCTTTAGGAAGGAAAAGTCAGAAAAGACAGATGCTGAAGCAAGCATGGGAAGGAGCTCTTGTCAAATACTGCAGTCTTTGCAGAAGTCATCTACCCATAATAAGAGCCAGAAAGAAACCTCAAGGAAGATGCTAAGGCAGAGCAACAATGCATGGAGAATACAGGCACAAGATGTATCAAGAGAAGTGGAGGTGCTGGACAAAAAAAGCACAACATGGTCGGATTTCTGCTCTGCCCCCAGACTGTTCTCAGTGTGTTGTTGTGAGGAGCTGATGTCTTTATACTGCATGCGTTTGGCAGGACGCAAGCATAAATGCTTGGCTTCCAAAAAGAGAGACACACTAATTTTGATATAGACATCTAGGTTAGACAGTATGAGGTGTGTACTGGTTTTATATGGACACTAAAGCCCCTCGTCCCATTTTTAGGTTGTTAAATTTTGATTTGGCAAATCCGTCTTTAGGAGATCTTATATCTGTCCTACTACATCAGCGTATATGCCTGCAACCTTTTAACACAACCTTGGGGCATCTCACACAAGGTTTGCAGCTCTGACATGGGGTATTTCAGCTCATGCATTTCTTTGAAGTGCCCTTCTCCACAGCAGTCTACAGACTTGAAAAGCTCAAATTAAACCTTGTCTTGAGCCTGGAACAAAGCAGGTGATGGTTTCAGCAAGTAACCTTACATGGATTCACAAGACTAGGAGGAACCTATACCAAGCTTATCACTGTTTCTGTACACCCTAAATGCTCTGGGCTCCCAGGTGCTGTGATGCCAGCCCTCCTTTTGCTGCACCCCGCACCGGCTGCTCTTCATGCAGCAGGAGCCGCCAAGCCCTGTGGTGGAGCACATGAGGAAGGCAGGCAGGAAGAGCATCTGCTGAACATGGAGCCCCCAGCAAGGAGAGTTTGGTGCATGAAATGGCATTATTCCCTAACCATGTGACATAATCATATCAGAATGTATCCCATTGCAACAATCTCATCCAGTTCTTACAGGTCTTAATGTTGCCAGCGCTGGAGGCCCGTTTATGGTTGCTGTGACAAACACCTGAGGAAGGACTTGTGATAGAACAGTGGTATTCACCCACCAGCAATGGGAAGGAGACTTGCCCCCTTTTAAACTGTAGCTATTGCTTCACCATTGTCTACCCTATTCTTTCTTGTCAGTTGAATAGTAATTTAAAAGCAGAACTGAGTTTTTTTGTGCATAAACATTTGTGGTAAGCAATGAGCCACAACAGTGTCGCAACCAAAACACAGTTGCTCAACGGCACCTGTTAGTGCAATTACTTTGACACAAAATGTGTTCTTTACTGTTGTCTACAGGGAAAACCAGCAGCAGCCTGTTACCCCGCAGCTCCAGCTGGCAAAAAAATTTGTTACCTTGATGTTGCATATTATTGCAGATGAAAATAACAGAATTACAGTGATTAAACTTGTTTTTCACTTATTGTGAAGTGCACGCTATACCCTGCAACCAGATAACCCTGGGAGACAAGACTAAACCAAGCTGCTAATTTACAGACAAATATTTTCATGGGACATGAGTACATGCATAAGGGAAAGCATACCTGAGGGCATATTTTTCCTTTATTTTTCTCCATGGCTGAATTAGTTCTAGAGAGAAAGCAGAGTCTTAACAACGGTCATCGGTTTCTTTGTATGTTCTCACAAGCCCTTCCAGAGCCCTAAGTAGGGGGAGACTTCAAAGAAGTGGCTAAAGACAAAAGGACAATCATAAAATTAGGATCTGATCAGAAGTTCTGGCAAGTTTCTCCTAAAATAACTGTCATTGTAGAATGCACAGTGCAGATGTTACCTATATATTTAAGGTTAAAGGTTATTTTAAAGAGGTTTGTGAAAAATAACTGAAGTAAGAAAGAGCATTCCAGGGAGGTTCTAATTCACTGCGACAGGGAATGTAGCTCTGGTGGGAAAGGCGTACAGGACAATAAACTTACAAAAAAGACAATTTTGTGTTAGCCAGTGTGGAAGATCAAAAACACCCATCCTCTTAGCAGATCTACAGGGAGCTTGATCCATAGGAACCATGTGAAACTGGGACATTTCCTCATAGTGGGCTGTTGGAGCAGATGTTTATATAACTATGTCCAAGAAGCAACACAAGGAAATGGTTTGGTAGGCATGGGCTGTCCATCTTCTGTGTAGAAATGCAGCACAAGTATGATAATTTGGCTCCGAAGGTGTCTCCACAGTTTTGACACCATTAGAGCAATGTATAGTGCCTTACAGTCTATACAGTCATGATAAAGCCAACTTCGTTGGAATAAAAAACACAGAAAAATGTTGGGAAGCAAGCAGATGGAAGAATAAAAGATTTCATCTATCTGTGAAATGAAAAAGAGTGAAAGAGATGCTGAAGTTTTCATGGATAGTTTTCATTATCAAGTTATGACTTCAGGGACCAAATGGACCAAATACTGAAAGTCAATATTCAAAATAAGCATGGTTTAAGAGTTCTTCTCATAGGACATGCTCAATGGCCCACAAGATGAGGTCTTATTATATGGATTATGATGGAGTGAGGTCTGCAGAGAAATGGCTCATCCTACCATTTAACAAAAATGCTGGGGCTGGTAAAATTTAGGTTGCATCCCACAAAACCAAGGAAAATAGCATGATAGCAGTATGCTGTAACAGATGTAAAGGAGGCTCCAAAGAAATGGCTTCTGAGAAGCCTGAAAGTTGACACACAAATCTATTCACAGCAGTGAGTAGCAGACTGGGAAAGGCCTCTAAGCTTGTTAATTTTTCTATTTTTGTCTATTTTTATCTTTAAAATTGGAAAAGGATCTCAAAAAAAAAGAGCAAAATGCAGAGAAAAAGGACACCTGAGGGGAAAAGATTGTTCTTTGCAACTTGCAAAGCTAAAATTGTCTAACAACAGAAGGGATGAATGTCAAAAAACCCAAAAACATTGTGCACAATGCTAGCAGAAGGGCATTACTCTCAGCCTGAGATAAACAAGTAACAACTCCCACCTGGCAACAAAAGTCTTGCGAAGGGAAATACACTGAAACTCCTGCCGTTGATGACTGAGGCCTGTTATGGGAAGTGCCTGCAGGATCCAATTGTGATTGCAGCACAAGGAAGGGAAATGACATGCTCATGTCCAAAATAGCTGGAGTCTGACAGTATTTGAGGCACTTCAAAATAACACACACTCAGAAATGAAACAGGAGTAGAAGTGGACAGCGGGTACTGAGCAGTTCAGCCAGCTGAGCTCTGAGATTGCTCCTTTCCCCTGACTTTTTCATGATGAAACATCCACGTTACCATCAAACCTAATACCCCTTTCAGAGGAGGGAAGAGCAGAACCAGGCAGTGGTAATTCAGGCTGAAAAAACATTTGTGAAACTCCTTGGAAAAAGAAAGCCAGAAACTAAAAATTACAAGTTTTTTAATAATTCCAGAGAAGAAACTCATTCATACAGAGCTTAAGCCACAGCCTACCGAAGCCAAAAAGAGCCTTGCTGTGAGATTCAGTGGGCTTTGGCTCATGTCCATCAGCTAAACGCTTTCTCTGGCAAGCCCACAGAGTGATTCAGCCCCAAACTGTTCAGCATAGCCAATTTCAAAAGTCCTATTCATATTCTAAAAAAGGCAACTGGACGTCATTCCACAGTCCCAGTTGCACAATTGTCTCCAAACAGGTGGCAGAAACAACATCCGTCATTGGCCAGAAGAGCAGGGAAAGTCTGGAGTCTGTGCTAGAGCAAGATTTTACATCTAACACTCATACTATAGAACCAGTTTGATATTTTCCATTGAGATTACTCTCTTTAAAGCACTGGTCAAGCTTTTTCTTTTTTCTTTTTTCTTTTTTTTTTTCCTGAATTCACTGCAGAACGAATATATTCGTCTCCTCTTACAGGAAAGCACATTAGCATGTGGAACTGATGCAGCAAACAGTAGCAGGCATGGTAATATACTTGAGGGGCTTTCCATTATGGCAGGAAGAAAGATTCACAGAAATTAAATTACCATTTTTAGATAAAGGTCTTAGTAATAGTATTTTGGATAAAGGAGATTGCAGTACATCTCACAGAATAGGGATTTCTGTGGAAAAAAAGCAGATATTTTTACAGCTTACCCAGGAAGGATGCAAATCAATAGGCATAAAAATACATTATTTGGTCCCCGTTTTGCAGAGAGAGCTTTTTAAAAAGATTCTGTTTCCCCACAGCTCCCAGGGAATTTAAGGGAAAGAAAGAAATTCATATTTTACCAATCTGATGGGGGAAAGATCAAAAATTAACAGAAAAACATTTAAATATTGACTATTGACATTTCTACAATGACATTTTTAAAACTGAAAGGCTTGTTTGGACGAGGTGTTTATTTCAATATTTTCCCAAATGAAATTTTTACTGTTTCTTTCAAAATAACGTTTTTATGCTTTAAAACAATCCAGATGACAATGAAAAGATGTAGAAGATCCCACAAATTTAATACAAGGTTTTGAAATTAGCTTAAAATACGAGTAGTTTCTCTTCTGCTGGACTCACAACGAACCTCCCCTGTAGCTTTTCAGATTTGGGCCAATGAACAAAATTATCTGTTATTTAGGCATGTTGTTTGAACAGTGACATAGGGTGAGTCTGCAATGTGGTGGTACTGCCAGAGAACAGGCAATATCTTGGCAAGGGAAAAGCTCTCCTTATGAGAGCAGCACTGCTGAATTCCCTGTTGCCTTGTGCTGGTTGGAAACAGTTCAGGCAGGGGCAATGCCTTCTCTCTCTTAGGGCAGTATTCTTTAGCCACTTGCAACTGCTGAAAACACTACAGGACAATACATCATCAGGCCCCGTGGGTCCACATCATAAGAAAATATTGGATATTTTCTTATAGCACAAGGCTGTTCTAGAGACTCTTTGATGAGATAAAGCAAAGAATAAAATTGACTTTCCAAAGAAATAGAAGGCCAAATTTTCATCACCAGTGAAGAAAATTTGGCCATGCTCTATAGCATCAAAAAGTTCAGAGAGACTTCAGTAGGAACAGGATTTTAAGAGAGTGTGCACCAGTCTCCCTACAGACAAATTATTTCCTTTTGTCTTGAACTTAATGTGGGAAGTTTTTTTGCTTGCCTTTTTTTTGGTCTTTTTTTTAAAGTTTTGGGCAAAGACTTACGAAGGAAATCTCCGTTCTGTAGTAATAGGTGCCTGTAGGAACTTGTTGAGGAAGAAAAAACGAAGTACATTCCTACTGGCATTTCTCAGATGCAATTTCACTGTTCACATACTTCAAGCAGGAAAACATAAAGGATCATATAAGTATTCCCACTAGCACTCCTTGTCATTTCTTACCAAGAAAAGCATCTTGAAGAACTTGCCTCATGTTTGATGCAAAAATCCAAAATTCTTTGTGTGATAAACACTCATATTTAATAGAGTTTACTACAAGCCTTTCCAAAGGAAGAGGAAAAAAAAATAAAAAAAACCCAAACAAAACCAAACCAAAAATCAAACCAAAACCAAAACCAAACAAATCCCCTCACAAACAAACAAAAAAAAATTAAAAAAAAAATAAAAAAAGGCAGGGAACATGTCACTCAGCAATGCTCCAAATACTCACAACTTGAGCTCTGCTACAGCTTGATTAAATTAAAACAATGGGGTAGATCTGAAAATTACTTCCTTTTTCCATCCCTCTTCCCTCCTCTTTGTTTGGCAGGAGAACAGGCAAGCAGAAAAATTTCCCCTGGTGAACTGTAACTTGTGTTTGATAGTGAGGCCAAATTATACAACTGAATCAACATACTTTGATCTCTAACTATCACTTTTCTATCTTTTCATCACACATTACCCATTCAGCTTTCCTCTCTCATTTTCTCCCGTTCCCCTTTAAACACGCCCATTTGCAAGCTGTTGTGGAGCGCTGACCTTGTCTTTAAGATCCCCCAACCTGACAAAAGCTACATTATCCCTGCCAAGGAAGAAGGACAAGGGCAGGTTGTGCAGGTTTGCTTTCCCAGGCGAATCTAGACAAACAAGAAATTTACAACTGAGAAGTATAAACATGTTGTAAGAATACAAATATGCTGTATATATATAATGTACTATATATGCTCACGTAATATGTCCTAACAGGAACGCTTGCAAAATGTTTGGTGAACAACCAAATGATATTAAAAGGCTGTCTTTCCTCACTCCACACTGTAATGTTTCAGTTCCTTGTTGTTAAGAAATGAATACGCCAAATAACAAGGGTTGAAAGGGAAAGGTATACTGGCGAGCCTCCCTAAGCAGGAGCTAGATCTGTAGAAAATTAATATCTGAGTAAGAAAATGCTTTGGTTTTTTAATCAAAGCAGATTATTTATTTTTGCTCCAAAATGAGTGTGTTCTCTGTGTTTTTTTCACAAGTGGGAACACTTTTGTCCTCTTGAAAATTCAGTTTTTCCTCTTGAAAATCTGAGGAAGATGCATTTCAGGAACCCCTCCAAGCAAGTGTAAACACAATGGTTTGGAAATCTTCCCTGATTCCTCTTGCAGTTTAGTTTGGCTGATGTGAAAAAAAAAAATACACATCTTTTTCAGCAGAGATTGACCTACATGCCTAATTTTACCATTTGTAAAGTCAGAAGATTAAATATGTACACAAATCTTTGAAGAGGTGAGGCCTAACAAACTTTTGACAGAAAAACAGAGGAATATGTGTGATTGTGGATGACATCTTTTTCTCTCTAGACACTATAAAAGCTAAGTGTAGTCTGCAGCACCTTACAGATTAATTATCAACTACACACTAAGTTTTTTCATTCCTTTCCTCATTTATCCCTTCTAGCTGACAGCTGGTAGTTTTACTTTGTTCTTGCTTTGAGAGTGCCTGTTTTTTACTGGTCCTTTCAAAGAATGCTTGGAGCTCCTTGCAGAACAGAGAGTCTTCCAATCAATCCCATTTCATCTGTCAGAGAGTCCAGAGATGTTCAGCAACTCACTTTGAGTAGATTAGAGTAACAGATATCCCCTTGAAGACTTCTCTTGGAGAGGGCAGGTCTGCTCTGGAGCACTTATAGCTCAAAGGCAATTACCACACATTTCCAGAAGAAACTCTGACTTGGTGGCACAAAGGTACACTACCACAGTGTGGTGTGAAAAGGCGTTCCGGATAATTAAAAAAGTAAAATTAAAAAAAAAAATCCAAAAAATGTTCTGTGTTGCTGGGTTGGGTTTGGATTTATTGGGTTTTTTTTACTGGACACTAGAAGTTATGCTTTTCCGACATTTTTTCTTTGGAAATGAACCACCCAAATGCATTGTTTATGAGGAAGACGATGAAATGCTTTGCGGAGTCCAGCAGATAAGATACTGTAATATAGTGACTCACAGATCTCCTGGTGTAAGTAGGTTAAATTTCCACAGAGGCTGAACTTTGAAGTCACTCCTACAGTGGATGTTGAATCTCACTCCTGAGAGATAGAAAATATATACCGAATGCCATGCACCTCTGACAGATGCTGGTTGGGAGAAAAAACTCAAAATGAATGTAGAGAATAGGGCCTGATCCATTGAAGCAAGTCTGTGCACATCTCAGGAAACTAACTTTATTTAAGGTAGTCACATTAAAACAACACAAAATGCTAAAGTAGAATTAGCATTAAAAGGACACGAAGGATCAAACAACCAGCTATGCTTATGATCCAGTTATTAATACAACAGCTTCAGCGGTTCAAGGAAACCTGCAGCAGAATGAAATGGAGATTGGAATGAGCTCAGGCTGCAGTTCAGACCTCAAGAGACCATCACTACGTCACCCTAAAAAGAGAGTTGGACCCACCCTGTGCTTCACTTCAGCAACCCCAGATGTCAAAAGAATCACTTAAAACATTATAAAAGGTAAAGATGGTTGAGAGAACTAATAAAAGTGCAAATGAAAATGGCAAAAAATTTACAAAATATGAGCAATAGAAATGAATCCAGAAAGCCATTCAGTCAGAAGGTTAGAAAGCATGACTTGGGAGAATTATGAATGCTAATGTGACACTGAAAAATGTGAGTCAAATATTTTTATACGTAATTGGACAGAAATGAAGCTAAAAGAGCCCATGTAGAACTGAGGGAACAACCTAAGTTCTCACTGAAAAAAAAAAAAGGAGCAAGGTTAATCCACTGCTGGTATCTGAAATGTGAATAAGCAAGAGAAATTGTAACCTGGATTATTTTATCGAGGTGGGATCACTCAGGAGAGGAACACAATCACCACACACATATAGTGTCTGTTATGAAACATGTCATAACTAGAAAAACAAAATTCAATAACCAGGGTCCCACCAGGGGGTACTTAACCATTCAAAATGGTATACAAAGAAAGAGCAATGGTTAAGAAGAAAACCAATTTATTTGTCTTCTTTATCAGCCTCAGCACATATTAGGTGGACACAGACCTGGGCAAATTCAGTATTGGCTAGCATATTATACTGTTACCATTCTTTGCCAAGAAATACATTTTTAAAATAACCCACTAACTATGCATCAGTTAATTCGGGATCCTGTATTTTAGGCACTTAAGCTTTTATGTCAGCAGTGTTCCGCACTTAAATCTTTTCCCACTGAAGCTCCTGTTGTGAACATCCTGTCCTATTCCCAAAAAATTAAAATGCTTGCAGAGACCATTGGCTTTAGCTGCCTCTGTGGCCATACAGCTTCTCATGTGGCCAAGGTCTTGAAGCCTCAATTGAGAAATTGAAATGCAGTAACCTAAACTTTGTAAAATAACTGAAATTTGCCATGAATAATTGGCCTTTGGGGAGCTCAGCCTAATCTGTCGCATATTCCACCCCTTTGCCCTCCTTCCCACTGACCCCTGAGCACTAAAGAGAAGCAAAACACATATTTGAAATGTATGAATAGGAAGAAAGTCCCACATCAGAGACTATTGTATGTAAGTTGTAGGAAAGCTAGCTCCCCATTAAGGTTAAGGCATTGACAAAGCAAGTGAATGTTAACAGGCAGAATGCTCAGTAACTGAGAAACAGCAAGGCTCTGTAGATCATCTAAATCAAGAAAAAACACTTTATTAACAGATATTAAAAGGCCCAAGATACATTTTGTGGTAGGTAAAACCTAAAGAATCAGAGAGCTAAGAACCACAATGCCTTGGAAAGCAGTATGCTCGTGAAACACTGGATGCATATATTCATGCTACTGAGCTCCTGGAGTTGCAGGGATGAGGCCTAAACATGAATTTAAATTTCATGTTCTAACTCTTGGAAAAATAAAGTTAGACAAATTGTCAGAAAGGTTGAGCAAGTTTCATATATTCTGATACTTTAAATTATTTTATCCTTATAGCAGATATGTCTACACACACACACACACAAAAGAGCTTTGTGAGGTGACAGTCAAAGAATAAAAATATTTTTTCTGAACTGTGGAGGCAAAAGTTCTATTGTAATTCACTTGAGGTTTTGGGAGAGCAGTTCATGGGTGGTTAATATTTTGCCTGACTCACTGAGAAGAACTAATAAAAGTAAAAGCTGTGCAGCTGCTCCTTCTAATCTGAAAATAAATCACAGAGGCAGGCACAAACAAAAGGCAGGTGAGTTCTCAACTGAATGATTAGGAGGAGGACAAACGAGGGGGGAAAATAGGTAAAGTAATCCACCAACTTCTTCAACAAAATTTAATCAGAAAAGTGGCTCAGAAAGGGGCTGCAAATCTACTGAAAACAAAGTTTCAAATAACAAACACCAATAAAAGTACAAAATAAATAATAGCCTCAAGGCCAAAGTCTAGAGATTAGCAGAGCAATCAAAACGAGCCAGAAACAAACAATCATAAGTCTGCAAAGCAGTCTGTCAAGCAAACAGCTCTCAAAACCAGATTTAGAAAACAAGCTCTGTGGAGGGAACAGTCGAAGGCTGACTGATAGAGCCAATATTTCCATCCCGGCTGGGATTTCTTGGTGAGTGCCAGCCTAATGAAAAAGAAAGACTTTTCCTAAAAATCAAGTACACATTGCGAGGATAAGGGATCATAAGCAACAGATCAAACATTTGCTGCCATAACCTTAGCATTAAACAGAGCCATTCCCTCTTGGCACTGAAAAATTTTGGTGACACTGACCTATGTTTACTCTTAGGAAATATATTGCAGCTGTACTGGGGGATACAGCACACATTAGCCCAAGTGACAATAATCAATACACCTTTGGCATACAGTCAATCAAAATACACACTGAGATTCAGCAGCCTTGCCCTGACTGTGGATCTGGGTACTTATTTGAGACCAAGTGTGCAAAATGACCCCTTTTAATCTTCTGCATCCTCCTAAACCGATGAGATTTGGAGGCTACTACAGCTCTCAGACAATTGTGGATTTATATTCTGAGGATTAAAGTGTCACAATGTGACCATTTGTTCATACAAGACCCTTGCCTGCAAGATCATAACAGCCACAACAGTAATATTTCAGAATATTTCCAGCCCTTGAATCTAGACTGTTGGCAAGTTGAATTTTATAATTGCGCATGAATGTTCCAAAATTTAACTATAAAAAAATAACAAATCTCTGCCATATATTAAAAAACCTGATCTCTTTTTTTGCCAAAATATTTATTCTGGTAGATTTGACTTTCACCACTTACTCTTTTTACAGTGGGACCCTGTTGCAAATCTCCTGTTGCACTCTCCCTGCTGAAACAGGCTGTTGCCACATTTGGCAGGGGCAAGCCCCAAACTTATGAAGTCTGTGCGTATTCTGAACTTTCTGGTGACAAACCTCGGCACCGAGCTTAGCAGAACTAATGACATGCATGAAGATGAGTGCACATCTAATCAAGTATTTGCAGGGTCAGACCCCATTATGATATTATAAACACAGGATCATTTAACGGAGAGACCAGAAACTTTTCTTTGTGTCAGAGGAATAAATCCCCCACTGTTTCAAAGCTCCTGAACAAATAGGGGTTTCATATTTGTCTGTGTCTGCTGTCTATTTTGGATCTTTGTCATTTACCCTGGCCCACATTTAGGCCTGGAGCAGCTGAGAGAAAAGTCTGCATGTGTTTATTTTTTTATTGCCCATGGAACTGAGCCATGAGATAGTCCTGCCTGAAAGGAAACTAACCCTGATTGCACGACTGATGGGATTGTAGTGTAAAAAAAAGTCCATTTTAAAGTTTATCCAAGAGCAGTGTCTCTCCAAGCAGTGTGACCCTGTGGCTTCATTTAACAATTCTAGGACAGAGTCTGCAAGGTTAATGTGTTAAGACAGTAAAAACTTTCCCTTTGCCTGGGGCACATCACTTCTATTCAGCAAGGCAAATAACACCCCACCTACAGCAGCCTGCCCAGAAGCCCAAATGCTGCACAGCAACAAGCCTCCATTTCTTCCCGTCTCCTTGTCTCCTTGAGACTGACATTGCCTGGGTGCTGAATAGCCTGGTGGGAAGAGTTCAATGCGGGGTTTGCACTTTCCCAGCCATTAGCCAGCTGCCACCGCATTTCATTATCTTAGGGGGTGCTTTTATACATCAAAGGCACTTCCAAACAGTGAGATGAAGTGGAAGTAACTGAGCTTGGTCCACGTTGCAAGTTGTAGTATTATTTATCGTCGTTATTTTTTGCGCCCGTCTCATGCCATCTGGCCTGCTAACTGTAAAGGCTGGTGATGGAAAAAAGACTCAACACACCCCTCTCAATTTCTTGGAGTGAATCCTGCTGAACAGCTAGGCCTTGGAGCAACTGCCTGTTGTTATCAGGACTCTTCATTGTTTTGCACATGGAGCCCTCTAAAAAGCAAGGGGAAAAAAACAAAGGCAGCAGACAGGACCTCATGTGAAAACAAAGTAAGCAGAGCATGAAAAGCGTCACTGAGATGGCTTTTACTTGCTTTCTTTCTGATGTAGCCAAGAATTAAAGAGTTGAAAAAGATTTTCTTTCAGTCTTCTAAAGTAGTTTCCTGTGAACAAACCAAGGTAGTGGGTTTTGCATAAGATTGCCTAAAACCACTGTTCAGCTGTTTTAACTTACTTCAGCTTTTGTCTTATTATGGCTTTCTTTTAATGTCAAAAGCCCATACGGCTGGTGATTTATTGTACTTCTCCAGCGTTTGAAACCTTCTTTCCATTACTGGAAATCTCTAATTGATATATTCACAAAATCTTTAGAATTGCATTAAAAGGTGAGAAAAAGTGAAATCTCTCTATGTGTCACAGACAGCTTGTGAGTGGCTTAAACAAGAGCTGTCAGTGGAAGTATGATTAAGCTGCACTCTTACACAGTGGCTTGGTTTTACAGTCCATGGAATAAACTACAGCAGATTTCTACTTTGTGCCTGTCTGCCACCCAAATGCCCTGCTGCCAGGAAAATAAGCTCAACAAGAAATGCTCAAACTTTCATACTGACATTTTATAACATAGATATTTTGTCTGATGATTTCTTCTACTTTCCTTTAAACATTAACTTGAGACTTCAGAAATACAGTAGTTTGACTGTGAGTGAGTGAGGGTAACTGACTGTGCAATGTCAAGGTACTATGGCTTAAAAAATGTCCACTTGCAGAACATTAGTTCTCTTTTTTATAAATCACAACATTGTTCTCTGGTTTTGTTTGCTTACCTTGAAAATAAGTATCTGCTATAGTGATTTTTTGTATGAAAGGCTCTGATTCTGTAAACCAAGTCACAGAGGTAAAGCTTTTGCTCATACAGTTTCTAAAGGTGATTGTGCATAAAGAAGAGTGTGCAGCATCAGGGTCACAAATTTGAGTGTCCTTTAGTAGACTTGATTAACTTAATTTGAGACTGGCACAAATAGAAGCTGAGTACAAGGCATTTAATTTGGTCCTAAAATGTCTTTCTATTTTGCACTGACTGCAGATGACCTGTAGCTGTGAAATATCTCCCTGTAAGCTAGCAACTAGATTGTTATCCAAGACTGACTTGGAAACAGTAGTCAGAGAAAGCAAGCTACTGGCAGCCAACATCAAAAACAAAAATCCCTGACCTTGACTGTTCTTAACACAAAAGCCCTTTTCCTGCTGTTTTTCAATGAATGAACAAACTAGAGCCAGCAAATTATATAGCAGACACTTTCTTCTGAAAAGATAAAGTAAATCTGTTTTATTTCTATATACAATCTGCTGTACAAGCACAAAGACAGGAAGCAATATTGGGAAATTCTTAAAAATATGATTTGTGCTGGATAGAGTCTCTTCCTTCTCCTTTATATCACTTGAACAAATAGTGAGCCAAGAATTTCCTGAACTTTTGCAATTTGCTTGGAAAATGTATTGTCCCTTCCCTGCTACTGCTTTATGAAGAACGAGTTTATTCCTAGTGGTAGGGTTTGAATTTCACTTAAAATAAAACTGCATCTCTGCTCCTGACATCCATCTCTGCTTCTGCCATCCTGGCTTTCTTGGTAATGGGATTGAGCAGGTGCTGCGACACAGCTTTATTTTCAAGCTGCACCCAGATAATCTTCCCCATTTTAGAGCGTGGCAGGCATCCCTTCTTGGGTAACCAACCCTGCACCACACAAATGGAGAGAACAGTCACAAATAAATAAGTTCTTTGCTCAGTTTTAGAAATGTGAGTAAGTCAGATGTATCCAGTAAGTCTTCACCAGACAGATTTGTGCAGTACCTCAAATGAGCTGTCCACAGGAGACCTAAGGCTCACGGGACAGACATTTTTATGCGGATGAACTAGGAACTGCTCAAAAGGAATATGGCCAATGCAAGCAGGTTTCCCATCTGTTTCAGGCAATAGGATGGCACCTCTTTTGTCATTTCAATGAACATTTATTCCCCATTCAGGACCAAATGGGTAAAATAGGGCCCCTTGATAGGCTGGACAGGCAGCATTTTACCCCAGTGGCCCCACAAGCTGTCATTTGGGCTATGGCACCTGGACAAGACACCGCTCGGGGAGGCAGCATGCAGTGTCTTCTGCAGAGAGATGGGCAGCCAGCACAACCCCACTCTGCTGGGGCTGGGGGAGGGAAACAGTGGAGTAGCACGAAGCTGCAGGGCACAGGGCACGGAACAGACCAGGGAGCAGAGGGAAAGGCTCCAGGAGGGGCTCATTCCCTGGAGAGGAGAATACTTGGTCTTGGCATTACGTTCGTTTGGGGGGAGAGGCTAATTTCACCCTCTCATAAACTGGATTAGGGAAAAACTCACCTAATTAGCCTTCAGACTCAGTTCCTCACCTGATGAAAGCAGGACCAGCTTTCACTGTCCCACTGGAGCAGAGCAGCAGCTGAGGATGTGGCCCCCAGTGCTTTCTGCCCTCCTGAAGGGTCTCCCCTGGCAGCGAAGCCCTCAGACCCTCCCTGTGGGCAGGTGCACACTGAGGGCAGACTGCAGCTTGCCCAAAAACAGCTCCCCTGGAAAGCGTGGTCCTCTCCAGCCTTCACCTCCCCTTCCGCCATTCCGCCCGGCTGTCATATGGATGTTTTTCTTTGCCAGCTGGTTTGGAGCAACCCAAACTGCTACTACAGCAAGGCTCTGGAGCAGCAGGAAGGAGAAAGGCAACTGGATCTGGCATTTCCTCACAGCTATTGGGAAAACAGGACGGAATTAAAAAGAGAAAATGCAAATGGTGCTGCATTCACAGGTTACCTATAGATCTTCCAGGAGAAAGGGGAACGTGCAAACACGCTGCAGCTCTCAGGATTCCCTGTCAAACCACATAGCAGCCCCGGCTGAGAACTGCTCAACCAGGGCCTAAATCTGATGGTCAGATGTAAATGGAGTTTAAATGATGTACCCCATTCACCAAAACAATTACAATAGTAACATCCCATGAGAAAATGTATTTCCTCTGCTTCAGAGTATCTTTAAATACCATGACAGCAAAGACTAAAGATAATAATAGTTCTCACTTTGTTTCAGATATGGTAAACTAAAAGCAGCTTTCTTTAAATTTATATTTCATTAAAGGTCTCTGTGAATTATGACTCTCTTCTGAACTGCTCAGCTGTTACCATGCAGGGTCACTGTCTGGACAGCCCTCCCAATACACCAACAGCCAATGAGCAGCGACAATAAGTTATGAGGCACAATTCAAGGAAACAAAAACAAAAATGGAAGGATATGAATTCTACAGAGCATACAAAGAAAAAATGGGTGGGATGCTCGTTTCCTCAAATTGTGTATCAACTTCATAAGTTAGCAACAAATTATCCCCCATTAAAGGATGAGGGTATCATCTTACAGCCCACCTTTGTGTTCTTTTTCCAGCACTCCGCTGTGGATCCAGATCTCTGCTTCTTCTATTTGAAGAACTATAATCTTTCTACATGTTTTTGAAACATGGAGTATAGTCGCTGACATGATTCACATGCTGGTCTGGATTTTCTGCAGCACAGAAAATCAACAGACCACTTCAAAATATCTGAAAAAAAGAGGAATCACGGTGCAGATCTACATTAACTTATGCTCAAATTATAGGGTTTGAACCATATTTAGTAGGTCAACAAATAAAAGATTAATTACAACATCATGAAAACAAAACAGATTTTTCATACAAAACCTTGCAGCAGCTTTCAGACAGGATTAATCTGCATTCCTGAATGAGATATTTCTAATATCTTTTTTTAAAAGCTCTGGGTTTAGTTTCTCGTGACTTCATTGTCTCACTTCCCCCCAAAAAAGCAACACTTCTTTTTTCTTTTTTTTTTTTTTGTAACTTAAGAAATACATTTTAATCCAGTTGTTCAGTTTGTATGTTATCATTGCTGTCTTCTGCTTTCAATATGATACACACATAGCTAAAATGTAGCTAAAAATGCTGTTGTACTGTTACACTGTATGCAGTACACACTGTACCAAGTACATGTTTATTCTTAATCCTTAGGAGTTCTCAGTCACTAGCTACCAAAACAGAGCTCTTTTTTTTGTTTGTTTGGGTTTTTTTAAGGGAAAAAATATGGAAAATCCTGTATCCATTTTAAGAAAATATTTTCTCCTCTGGTATCAAAAGGTTTGAAACATTGGCAAGATGCAGGGTTTCCATAACACAATGAGAAGTGACTCCATATAAAAATACTGATTTACAGATCAAATTTATACAACTTTTACTTCACAAATATGGAATTGCAAGGCAAAACAAATGTGTTGTATATGTAAGGTGGTTTTTTCTAAGGAAGTATTTATGAGTTTATGAGACACTAAATTTATGTTACTGTAAAAGAGATTACTTAAATATCTCCTCACTATTACAGCAATAAACATATTTGTTTGGTTTTTTTACATAAAATACACACTCTTTTTATGAGGAAGAGTTGCAAAGGAATATAGAAAGCATGGGTTTATGTTAAAAGACAAATACCGAAATGTGGTATAGTATTTGTCAAGACAAAGCAAAATAAATGAATATCTTTCCCATTGTTAGAATTTCACAAATTAGATTAAAATTCAGAGTTAATCAAATCTAAAAAGAAATGAAACTGAAAGAGGTTGCTCTTTAGCAAAGAAAACTTGTTTTGACAACGTTAAATAGATAGCTGGGATCTGCTGGGAATACATACCTTGGTTTCGTCTGATTGACCTCATATCATTGCTATGGTGCATAACTACACCTGACAGGTCATTGATTGTCAGTATGTAAAGCAGATCCTTGGGGAAATAACTTGGCAGAGAGCAGTTTCCCGTGTTTTTCACATTCCCACAGCAAAAACACAAGTCCCTACTCCAGTATTCACCGCATAGAGAGAAGAAAGAAAAACAATGCCCTTACAAAAGGCTTTATAAATGACAAAGATGGTTAGCAACTGCCTCACATGTCAGTTAACAGATTTCAAGCTCGGATCACAAATATGACAGAATGATATTGATTTCAAATTTCAGAATGAAAAAAGCAATACATTTTTTCTCTCTTCAGTCCAGCTTTCACTCCACATCTCCAATAACTTTAACACTTTTCACATTCACTTCTGCTTGATAATTTTGCCACAAGTATGCAGCGCACACACACGTGCACAACAAAAAACCTCACAGATTAGAATGCTGTTTATTCTGCTGCCACAAAAGCAATTTTACTCTACTTTGTGTGACCAAATGTACCATAATGTTTTCATCACCAAGTTCAAGAGAGTATGCCTAATGGCTTATACAGTCCTACTACACAAGAACCCTATTCAAACATTTGCTCAAGTCATGCACGGCTTTAGTCACATGCATAATAGCCTACAGACAAAAGACACAAGAGACAAGGAGGGCTTTATGTATCAAACCGAAAGTAGTATTTCCCTGTGCTGATACTATGTAAACATCAGAGATCTTCAGGGTATCATACTAACATGATTTTTATCAGGGAAAAAGAAAGATAAATCAATGCCTATAACTACAGTACCTGTGTCTGGAAAGAACAAACACATAGTCAAAAATGATAATGAGAAATTTAGATGTCAACAAAAAAAAAAAACAAAAAACCCCCAAAAAACACCAACAAACCAAGCCAATTGTTTTTACATGTTTACAATAAACTAAACTATATTACTTAATATAGATTAATGAAAAAGCCTTTTTGTGAGGATATAAAAGAGCCATCCTTCGGGGTTTTTATTAGCTAGATGGACATGCTCACAAATTCAGGAAGAGACATGAATAGGTAAAAAATCTTTCTATATTGAGAGTGCTCACTGATAGCATACCCCAGTGCCCAATGCCTGGATAAAGCCTTGCCCATTAGCATGGGGCTACTGCTCTGCAGTCAACACCACCCATAGGATGTCACCCCAACAGACAAGGGTAGGCAGAGGGAAAGTGTTGGGCAAAATCATCAATTGATGTAAACTGACAGGACAAGCCCTCCTCCAGCCCTCACCTTCACAGCCGCCAAAGCTGCCCTTCACAGGCGCAAACAAGTACAACTACAAAACTACGAGTTGAAATCAGAGCTATCTGATCACACTCATGGGCCAGACATAAAACTCTTATATGACCCTGGTCAGTCAGCAGAATTGTCCCAAATCAGATGCCTACTTTGTAACACAGGATAAGCTATGCCATTTTCCAAGCAAAAACCTAAGGAGCCATAAGGGATGCAGTCCTATACATCAAGTCCTTGTTTCCAGCAAGACAGCTAAATGTACCTCTTCTACATGGTTCAATTATTTAAGAATGCCAATAAAATGAAATATTTAGAAAAGTTCAATCTTTGAATTTCCTTAATAGGCAATCTTGCCTTATAATATGCATTTCATGTAAATAGAATACATGTGTAGCATTTCCATCTGTACATTCTGCAGTATGTTATGAATGAGATCCGTATCAATATTCCCATTTTTGAATGGAAATCAGGATATAAGAAAAAGTGAACTAACCCCAGTCAGTCACCTGAAAATGAACCAAATGTTTTCTAGACCAAAAATTTCTGAGTCTATGTATCAAATCTACAAGAATGTGCTGTCTTCATTAATACCATACTGGTATACTTCCATCTGACAAAGACCGCACTACGGCTGAGAGTTGCACAATTCTATAAAGAAGTGTGAAATGGAAGTTCACTCCGCAATGGAAAAAAAAAAAAAAGTTAATTTACAGTAATGGAAACTTTGATGGGAACGGTTTACTTTTGCTAAAATATTGAGGAAGACAGGGTTGCTCAGGTCCAGAATAAAATTTTTAGTCAAAGGAAATAAGAGAACTGCCCAAAACTGCTTTTTAGTTTGAATCCCCATGTACAGTGTATTTCCCATTAATATTTCGTACTCAGACAGTATCACACAGCCCAAAAAGACAGACTGGTGACGTGAGGTTAATGGAAGAACTGTTTTGGCGTATTAATATCTGGTGTGCCTGTGGCCCACAGTGTCAGGAGGACTGAATTTCTGAGGTGATGTTTGTCAAATATTCTTTCAAGTGTTAATGCCAAGTGATCTTATTCACTGCATGGTAATAAGAGGTCAACAAAATCCTTCCTCCAAAAAGAAAAACCCAAATAAGCAACAAAACACACAAAAAAGCCATAAGGCCTTGTTGGGCAGGCTGCAGGATGATGCACCCCTGGGAGGAAGCAGAGCTGCTGATCTGGCAGTTAGATACAGGCGCTGCCCTTTGCAGAGTGTTTTGCAGGATAGTTATCTGGCTGCTGCACACATTGATACACCCACAGCCATGGGAACAGAGCTATTCCTACACAATGCATATTTTGCTTCTCATATCTTGCACATATGGCTACAAAACCCGAGCCTTGTTAAGAGACTATCTCCATTTACCACTACATGCAGTGTACTGTACTGTCAACATATTTTTTCAGACCGTGGGCACCAATATTTCTAAAATTAAAGAAAAAACACGTGAAATAGCGGTACCTACAGATTAACTATACCCTCAGGAATTTAAAATATTAGAAAAGATTGAGCAATCTTTGCCTGTGATTTCAAATAATTATTGCTCCCATCCTGAGACACACCACAGAGATGTTTTTAAGCTCACACCAGAGCCACAAAGAAAACCTGGCACTCCCCAGTGCCTGCCCATAGGCTTTTTTTTTTTTCCTATTTCTAATTGGGAACAGTTGATCAGTAGTGCCCTGGCCAGGTATCAGGAACAGATATGAAACAAAGGAAGGAAACTTTGACAGAACTCCAGATTTCTACTCTTTTGTCCTGTGTCAGTTTGAGCAGGGGTTATACCGTGTGTAGACCTGAATCCTAACTCATTTATCGGGCGTGACCCTTGGATGAGCCTCACACCACCATTTGCAGGATATAAGCCTATATATAGTGTTTGAACAAGGCAATTGGAAGTGTGTTAAGGCTTGAAATTCAGGTTTTGACCTTGGCTTAATATTTGTGACAACATATGCAGATACACCAGGCAGCTCCTTTATTTACCACCATACAAGCTGTGTATCAACCTTAACATTTCTCTTTTAGTACTGACAGAAACAAATCACTTACAAATAACTGAAATTTCCCATTAGTTTTTTAACATTAAGCTCTACAGAGTGAAAATAAGAGTGCCTTAAAGCCAGCAAAGAAACTATCATAAGCTTTAGTGAACTGCTCTTCAGGTTATAAGAACTATGAGGTACAAAAAAGAGTTTTTCTATTTTCTTAAGGGACTTTGAGAAAATAATGAGAACACAGGTAAAATACAACTGAGGTTTTGTTGTTGAGATTTCTTTCCCCCTCTTTGTTTGCAAAAGAAACAATAAACCACTTAAAAACGTCTTCCAGAGATAAAAAACTTTTGCAAATTTGGATTAAATTGAGTGAATGAATTTGACAGGTGGAAAAGAGGGGGAGAAATCAGAAACACAGAAACCTTTGCTTTCCATATTTGCTCGTCAAAACATGTAGGTTTCTGATCGTAGGATGTTTTCATTCAAAATGCGGCTAAAGCTTTTTGCAAGCAGCAAGAATTTTAATGGATTTTGCTTTTGAGCAATTTGAAGAGTTTTTTCCCACTGTGTGGTTTGATCCCTACCTATATAATTTCCATAACTTTGATTCTTTAGATTATCTATTATGACATAAGATGTATGTAACCCTGAGTAACCAGCAACTTCATTTTTACTGTGAACCCAAGGCAGGAGCAGAACGCACAAGCTGGTTGCTCTCGCTGGCATTCCCACCTCTTTCAGAGGTTGCTCACCGCTACCCAAAAGCCGTGCAAAACTGTAAAGCTGTGAATAGAAGGAGCATTCTAATGAGCCTGGGCTCTCTGGTGAGGCAAACCTGGTGCAATACTTGTGCTGTTGCTCCCCAGGGCTGCTCCCAAGGCACATTTCTGTGGAAAGAGCCAGAAAAAGGCACGGAATCACAGCTCCTAAGAGGACAGAGCTGCTTCTTTCACCATCAAGATGGCAGTGCACAAGCTTTCAGGCCCCTAAACTCCGTTTAGTCAATCATGTCAAACTCTTTCAGTATCAGAGTTAAAATGCAATTTTTATTTGTAAGTGGCTACTTTCACCATTACAGCAGTAGGACAAAGACAGACACCAACACAGGCAAAGATATTTTGTAGCAAAGAGCACCAACAGAACAGGATGCCCAGGACCTTCAGCTTCCGGCCCGTTTCCCTCACTGTCTTGCAGGAACGATTCCATACAGTTTCTTTCACAAAAATTGATGAAAATCTCTACAGGTCTTTTATTAAAGAAAAATAAGAAGAAGCAATATTTCTGGCAAAGAAAAATAAGGTAACTCTTAGCCACCAAAAGGCCTAAACAGAATGTTAACGTTAAGCCAAAATGCAGCTGTAAGCTTCCAAAATTAACTGCTTCCCAATCATAACAGTAAAATGCAGGGAAAACTATCCTATGTTTATTATGCAGTACCAGCATGTCCAACCACAGGGATCACTTCCACGGATCTGACTGACTCACAAAAACATCCAGGTTACAAGAAATTAGGTTTGTTTAATAATGACTGACACAGTATGAAAACACGGCCAGTACAGCTAAAGAACAAAAGTTCCTTGTTCATTTAGGCTTTTTGTCTGGACTTGTGTTTAAGCAAAAAGAAATTAGACAAGTTCTGTAACTGCTTAAACAAGAAACACACCCCACAGCTGGATAACCACAGCTGTGTTCTTCTCTTGTCCCCTACAGCACATCATACTACCATATTCTGGTCAACTATGCAAAATGCTAGTGCTTTTCAATCACATCTGTTGAGCTTTTATGCTCCTTACTTGGGGAACCCTCTCCTCCTAGAAGCAAGAGTACAATCTGGGTTTTCATTTCTAATCACTAGTGTACTCATGAAAATAAAACACAAGGTCAACCACACATCTGTCTTTCAATACTGTGGTCCATCCTGAAATACTGTACTTAACATAGGAACAGCTCAAATCCATGAGGAATCTGATGCAGGTAACTAATTTGCCACTATGAAGTGGCAACTGATGCTCTGCACTTCTGAGATGTATTTGGGACTAATACGTGTTTAAACATGCATTGAAGCATCTGTTCCTTTTAGTCATTCAGTCACTTTTCTGATATAAACTCTGGGTATGTTTTTGTTTCCCTTTTCTATTTACCTTATCCTCTATCCAATAAACCGTGAGCTCAAAATGATAACATAACCTAAGCAAAAAACAGGCATCAAAGCAATGAAAATATCATTTTTGAAAGGTCACAATTTCAACAGTATAAAAAAGCACTAAAAACACCTTTGCCTTTCAAGATTCTTTGAGAATCTCTCCCCTTCCTCCAGGCCTCGTATTCCAGTTCAGGTGAACATACAAGGCTTCATTTTCAGTGCTTCTGTATACTTATGTCTCCCAGAGTTTTCTTACATTTCTTCACTTTCTTAGTAAGAGAAGTACACTCAGAAAAGTGCCGTAAGACCAAGTATTTGAAAAGGCATTGTTTATTGGTACATGCAGATTGTTTAATCATGAAAGATTTTTAAAGAATCAGAGCTTAAACCAATTTAGCCTTGAAAACAAAAGTGTCTCTAAAAGTGTATGTATAACTGATAGTATTGGAAGGAGAGTCCTTCCTCTCTAAGAAAAGGCTGATCCCTAAATACTCTTATGAAATATTTATGAGGGGTTTTTCTTTTTTGTTGTCAGGACAGCTGCATAAGGCAGAGCATGGGAAGAAAGTACAAAAAAACCTGCATACCTTTACTGAACCTTATACCCGTACGTGACGAGTGACTAACAACACAGCATGGTATGGCCAGTTGCTGTTCAAAGAATGCAGGGAAAATGAGAAAATGGCCAAAATATAGAAGCTTAGATGTTTGTAAACTCAGTCTGAGTACAAAAAAAAAAAGGATAATTTAATATGTTATTAATTTTTCTATTGTTTCAACCCCTAAATATATCCAGGCCTCCACATTTCATACAGATTTTCAAATAACAAACTTACTAACTCATGCTTAATTTAGATCTATTTTCCAGAAAGTCACATGGCCTTGATATGCAGCCATCAGGAAATGGGGGTCTTGAGTCCTTTGGTGGGCTGCTCAAAGGATTAAACTCCTTGTGAAAAATGTCTCTTCTACTTCCCAAAAATGCCTTGATTCAGGCATTTCCCAAACTTTTCGTTATCTCCTCTCCATAAGGCTTCTTCATCATCCAGTACTTGATGCCAAGAAGGTTCTTTCAGGCTGTTAAGTGGCTTCTCAGACCTGTCCTTTTGATACGCTAAGCAGGACAGAGAGCTCTTTCAACCCCGATGTCACTCTGGTGGCACTGCTCAGCCCTCTCCCCAGTTTCTGAAGTCCTTACACCAACTTTGACACCAACGCGAGAAGCAGCTTCCCAGCATCTGTCATGCCACATTTCAGAGTAAAATCACACCTTTCCTTCGCCCAATTGTTATACACCCAAGGGTCTCACTTTCTGCCCTAACATTGTGTTGTTAGCTGCCACTCTTGCTCATCTGCCAAGCTGCAAATCCATCCCAGATACTGCGCACTGTTCCCGTTGCCTAGACAGAGGACCTGTATTTCTTACTCCTGAGTGATTTTCAATATGTTTCAATAAGGCCAAATATAACATAAACAGACTGCTTATAGGCACTATAGTCCACTCAGTATCAGCACTTTATTGCCCTTGTTTGTGTTCCTCCAAATGGTGGCACACAGGCATTTTAAGAGCAGAGATTTTATACGAACTTTCAAAACTATCGAAAATCCTTAACAGCACTTTTACAGTGCTGGTCCCTGTAGAACTTGACTGGAAGCATTTCCATTTAGTGATGAGTCTCCACTGACAGTCTTTCTGAGAACAGGCAGTTCTGCTCCATTTATTGTGTTCTATGATACATTGCACAGTTCTTAACAAAGCTGTTAACACTGGAAAAAATATTCAAACAAATGAAAACTCTGTATGTTAGAGCACCAAGGGACAAATCTTCTTTCTGAAATCAAGTAGAGCCTGAGAATGTTTTTTGTTGAGAGCAAGAGCAGACACGATCTAAAAAAATTAAACCACAACTCACTCCTATATTGCCACATTCACAGAGGAAATTAATTTGCAGCAATCAACATCTTTCCCTCTAACCCAAGGTAACAATAATGCGTGTAGTCCATGTAAAATATTTGCAATCTGAATATTTATCAAATATATAAATATATATCAAAATATTGGATGAATCTATCTAATCTGAAAAAAATCTAGATAATATGAATGACATTAGTCAACTCAGAATGTTTTTAGTGGATTTAACTAAAACAACCATTAGCATTCACAGGTATAGACAAAAAGCCAAGACTGAATAGCAATTTACTTTGAAAAAACAAACTAAGCCAAAGAAATTGAGCTGCAATTGTTTATTTCTATTGCTTTACAGGTGGGATAAATTCATTCCATGACGATATCAACAGATCATCATGCAAAAAGTGTGATACGCAGTTGAAGGGTGATGTTTAAATATCATTGTGCAATAAAACACACAGCACAAGATTAAAACAAAGAGACCCACTCCTACCTTTTAAAGGAAACACAAGTAAAAATGTAATGAGAAACAATGGGAGTCAAAGGGCTCATGTGCTCCTGTGAAGATGAGCCCACTGCCTGGCCCTCTCACCATGACTCATCTTGGAAGCTTTAGCTGAACAGGCAAACAGGAGTAGGAGGCAGCTTTATTTACAACACGTTCAATGAAAGATAAGGTGGAGCTAAGTGCACCACCTAAAACAAGGAATGTCTAAGATGCTATCTACTGCTCTCTGCTCCTCTAGTGACCCTGGCTACTCTTCCCTGTAATGCCCAAGCATCTTCCAAGCTATGAGAAAGCCCTATTTCACATGCCAATTCCACATGAACCTCCTGCTTGTTTCATGGAGCAAAAAGAAAGTAAACACTTTGGAGTGTGCTAGCAGTCTCCAAAAGTAAGAGAAGAGGGCAGCCACTGTTGTTTCCAAAATTTATTTTGTATTTCATAATGATGATTTTAGAGTTGCCCTGGCTCCCTCGCTGTCCTTCTGGACTTTAGAGCCCCAAAGCCTGGCAGCAGCACACCCCTCTCGTGCAAAAATGGACGTGTGAGAAGACAAAGATAGCAATAATCTGGAACTATGTAAGAAAAATCAGTTTTAATCTTATTCTGACTCTTTATGGTTAACTGCTGATACCTCCATCAGCGGGTTACAAAAAAAATAAGTAAACAGTACATGATCTCTAGCTATTACACAACAGTAGTACCATTTAAGTCCCTTAAGATCCCCCAAGAAACCAGCAGTGGTACTGGGAATGGCAGACACAATCTTTGCGAGACTGCAGAGTACTTCAGGCAGCATCTCTCAGCCAGTGCGGTTTGACTCAAGAAAACCATCGTGTTAAACTGTCAAGAGAGCCCCTTCACCAGGCACCTTCCAGGACGCAGTGAGCATACATCCCATGCACTTTGGTAGCCAGAATCACACAATGCTTTTCTATTCCTCTGGGCTTGCAATGCCACCTGATAAAAGTAAAGTCCCTTGTCCTACCCTGTGAATCTTCAAACTTTATTGCCACACACTCCTGTCACAACCCCACACAACTGAACTGGGGGTTCAATTTATCTGACAGAGCTATAGCTCCCACAGCCACCACCCATGGGCAGGAGCCCAGCTGAATTGCCTGTACACAACACAGGACTGCTGCCTGGCAGTTGGAATAAAAACAAGCCACTCCGGTGTGACATGCAAAGTCAATGCAGCTAATACACAAAAAAAAACCCCAACCAAACAAACAAAAACCACCAAACCAACCAACCAGAAGTGTGTTTAAGTCCCGTTAGAGTACTCTTTTCTCAAGGAAGCTGTATATAAAATGTTCAGTGAGCTTAACTTGATTAACAATTAACTCTAACATCAATCCAAAGTGAATCCAGTAATTTCCAGTTTACTTTGAAACAAAACAGCAGAATTTGGCCTCTTGTGTTTGGTAACTGACTCTTTAAAATCAAAAGAAGCATGAGATGAGGACTAAAATAAATACTTATTTCTTCCTTACATCAAGAAAATAATACATATATGTTAGAGCATAGTACACTATTCTCTGACAAAAAGTGTGCATGCCCACAGTCACGGAGCACAGGAAGATGCCGTGGGGTGAGTCAAACCCTGCAACTTCTCAGAAATAAATCTCCCCTGTTCCAACTGCTCGGGAACATGTTCCCGAAATTCAGGAAACACACTGCTAATTATTTCCTCTAAGGTACTGCAGTTCCAGTGCATTTCAAAATGAACATGTGAGCAGAGTTAGCTGTTCTTCACTCAGGGCATTAGGAGTTAATAAAATAGGTACAGGTATCTTAATCAATATACTGCAAGTTAAAGTACATTACATGTGGACCATTCAGAAGGAGGGGGTGAGACTTACCTAATGAGAGACAGTCAGTGATATCTCTCACTCACTTCATATGAAGAGAACCCAGTTCTCACTGTAGAGTGCATCCCTTCTAGCCTGGGACACTGAAATCTGTTTGAGGATTTTCCTGTGAAGGGTCTGTTTCTTCTCTTCATCAACCATCACGAGAGTCTAGGGACTAGGGTCTCAGACTCAGGTGGAAATTACTGGAGAGATTAATATTGTGAGAGAGGAGACAACAGGCCAGGGAGACGCATTCTGAGCTGGATGCTGAGCACTAATAGAGGTGAAAAGCCTCTCTGAAAGTATTTTCTTCACCTGTGGATCACTCTCTCCAACTCCTGATAAAAACCAAGCAAATTAATGTCAACTCAAACACCTACGTCACAGATAGTTCATAAAGGTGCATTGGTTCATGGCTCAAGCATTTTGCAATGACATTTAACATGTCATAACTTCAAACTTTCATTTGTCTTTCCACCCTCCAGTTTCTCCTGCTCCCTCCTCTCACCGCCATTTCTCCAAAGGGAAGAAGATCAGATTAAAAAACCTATGTATAAGAATTCTCACCACATTCTCAGGAAGAAGGACACAGGGGGCTTTCTTGCCTTTGTTTGTGCTCACCACTTTTTGTCATAAATATTTTGCAATAATAATTGCTTAACCATATCCCAGTATTTGCAGAAACTTCTCACACAATTTACGCCATCCCAGTATCTTCTTTCATAGCAATAATTTAGGTTCTTGAATACTTGCATGGATGTACCTCCACATACACACAGCTCGTAAGTGACTGAACTGTTAAATATTTTAAGTAACGTGACCATTCTTGAAAAGGGAAGGTGGTGTGCAGACCCACCATGGGAACAGCCACTCAACCACAATTACCTCCCTCTGAATAAATTCCACTGAAAAGGGCTCTTTCTTTAGGAATCATTAGCCAAAAAGGTCTTTTTGTAGTTTATACTACATCCCACCACCACCACCTCCAGAATAACTGCCTTCTACACCACGGCAGCTGCCCTGGCTGCTGACTGTACATGGGCAGGATCCACACTGCCCACAGCTACATCCTGAAAGCAGGCTGCAGAGAAAACAATCACTTGAGAACCTAATTCCAGCAAATCAGCACTGCCATTTATCTTGGACTTGAGCAATATATAGTAACAGTGGAGGCAGTCAAACGCATCCAAACCCAAGGACCATGAGGATGAGGGACAGGTTTATCCACTGAGTGGTGAATGCACAAAGCCAGCTCCCCAAAGCAGGGCTGCTGTGCTACCTAGCGAGCAGGTAACACAGACGCTGCAGAGCGGTGCCCCATGTTCCTGCAGGTGTCCTAAAAGCTTCTCTACAAGGCTTGTAAGGTTTCTAGCAAGCACACTTAGTTCACAAGCAAAATTGGCCAGGCTTATTAGCACAGGAGGCTGGGGCAATGAGAGTTAGAATACATGGAAACTTTCAAATGCACACAAGAAAGAGGTAAGCTAAAACTGAAAGCTTGTGGATTTTTTCCCTTGTAAATTCCCTCATTTGTCCTCAAGGACAGCATATAAGCGTGTACATTGCAGCACATGTGATCAAACTCTCTCTCAAGAACTATAAACAGTGTAGCTATGAATCATTATTAGGCTGGAATTGCATTCAGTTCTTTCCCACTGACTCACCATATGGATCATTTGTCTGGTCTTTCACCTTCCCCACTTCTCTCCCTCCCCCACAGATCATACATGACCCCTTCCCAAAATTCCAGCACAGGAACATTTGCTCAGTACGTGCCAGCTCTCACAGGCAGGTGACAAGAGCGGCTCACACGTACAGGTGCTGAGCTCATCCCGCTTCCAACACCCCCGGCTGTCTGCCGGAGGCTGTCAGCTCCCCAGCACCGGGCTCCCACCGTGGCTCAGGCATTTCAGGCTGACGTGGCACAAGTCTAGCGACCCTAACAACTTCAGCTAATTTTGAGCAGGAGTCAGAAAAGCCATTTCTGCCACCCCAACCTACCAGAACAGTAATTTCTCACACAGTGGAGGAAGAAGTGGGTTTGGATAGTTACACATCTTAACCCACTGCAGCTAGGTCAGACTGAGCAATACATCAGTCAAAGCTTTCATCTTTCATTTAAAAGAGAAAGGTAAAGCCGGTTCCTAGCCTTCACAGTCATAGAAAAAAATGTGTTGAAGTTATGACTTCCAAATCTTCAAAGGCGGATCGTAAATAAAAGTGCTGACATTTATTGCTTTTAAGCAAATCACATACTGGAGTGTGACTCATGAACATTGGAACTGGCAAGCACCAAGGCAATCATGTTGAGAATGAGATCATGATGCAGTAGGTGTGCAGCATTCTCTTTTCAGCCTATTCACTATCTTTATTCTACAGTAATAAAAAAGAAAGTTTCTTTTCAGTCAATAATAAAGATCTTAATGTGCCTTCCAGTGCCTATGGAAATAATAAAAGTACATTTGTGCTTCACTAAGAAAGCTTTTGACACATACTTGATCTCATAAAATACTGAAAGGCACATGATGTATTCACATGAATAAGTCAAAAGGTTTCATGGTACTCATACCAGTAAAATAAGGAATGTGCAAAGGCTGAGGTCTTTATATTTTAAAACATTGGAACTCCAATCTTCATTTTATTGTTTGTAAACCACTTGCAAAGGAACGTTCCTGTAGAGAGGGGGGTGTAAAAGGGGGGCAAGAAAAAGAAATTACGTATCTGTACTGCAGAATTAGTCATGGGGTTACATCAGTTTAATAATTCAGAAGACATTTCGTATACATATCAGGTTGGCTTGGAATTAACTTCAACTTCAGTAAACTCTATGAATAGTGATTTCAAATTTGAATGACATGCACGTATTTTTCTACTGAATAATTGCAGAAACTATCGCTTTCAGTATTCAGAGCCAGGGTTCTGCTGTTCACGATGCAGGGCTTGTCAATTCTGCAAGCAACAAGCTCTGAAGATAGTCACAGGAACATTTGGATAAACAATCAAGCAGATATATTTGTTCAGCTGTCCCTTCTAAAAAGTACTTACATATTGGCAACATGTTTTTCCTCAATTATATTGCAAAAGCCTCACCTAGGTTAAATGTATCCAGACAACAAAGAAAGCATGATAAATACCATCAAAATTCAGAGTCTCTACCTTCATCACACAGAAACAGGTCCTTTACAAACATTGAACTATATTTATCATTTTCTTAAATGTCATCATGATTCAGGCTGATGCTGCCATTTCCACTGCCTTCTTTTTTCCCTACTGATCCACAAACAGAATGACCTCATGCTGCCTGCAAGTGAGGGAGTTAGACAATAGGCTGCAAATGACAAAGGAAGCAGGAAGATAGGGGTTAAAATGAAATTATTATAACAAAGGCTACATCTAGAGGTGGAACTGCGAAGTTGGTTGATATCACTAGCATAACTTTATAGCATTAGATGTACCACATGAGCACCTTGATTTTATTTTGTGGTTAGGATATAGGGTTTTTTCACACCTGCAAACAAACGTTTAAGTTACACACTATAGAATGTGAACGTTACCATACAGAAGCAACTGTTGTGGTGCATCCATCTAGGGAAGGGTGGTAGGCTCAACCAAAACAGACCCTTGGTTGATTATTCTTCAGCCAACTGCTTAGCAGAAACCAGATGAAATCTCTCTCCTATGTTACAAATTATTGGCATGAATATACAAAGTAAAAAGTATCTCAGCTTTATTTCCTGTCAGCCCAGTACCACATTCATTAAAATGTTGCAAACTTTCCTTTAGACTACAAATTGTTTAAACTACAATTTGCTTTAGAACACAGAAAATCCTGAAAATATACTCAGCTGAGTAGCAGATTGAGTCAAGCTGCAAATTCACATACAGAAAAATTAAAGAGAAAAGTAAGAACACATCTTCCTGTTAATACCAATGTCTTAAGGCATAAAAAGTGAACAGGCAGGGTAATTTCCCCCCACCTACACAAAATTACAATCTTCAGAACACCTGCAGTGACTTGAATTAAATCACAGCCAGCAGGGACTTCAGGATGACCCTCTGAAAAATACTCCAATAATTAAATGTGTGCATATATATACATTTATACAAGAAATTTACATAGGTACCCCTGTATACATACAAATAAAACTTTGTTTAAACTTCAGTGCAGAGAAGAAATGCTGTCTTTCAATATTCTTTTTAACATACAAGAAATGCATTAATTTGTGCCCAGCAAAACTCAGAACCCACCCAATATTACATGTTCTCACATTACAAAAAGCAATAATTGAACTTTATAGAACATAGGAAAGCAAAGGCACACTGTTGGAAATTCTTAATTGCAGCCAATGTCATCAGATGACACCACTGGTACTAGAAATCTGTCTTTAAGCTGATCAGCGAGTTAGAAATGTACCCAAGCCTTAGCTCCATGTTAGAGCCCCATAGGTAAGCGTTGCTGCCTGGAACCCAGCTGTGCGTGCTGGGCAGCATCCCCTGCCCTGACACTGTCGTTGGGCAGACACTGCTGCTCTTTGCATACATTCAAGGCTGCTCCAAGAAGACTGAAGTTCTCCTCCTTTGCATCCTTACCATGCTAGCAGGTTCATGTTTATAATTTTATTCAGTTATATAATAATCAGCACATAGAACCATCACACTGGATTTTACAAAGCCCCAGAGAACCTGAAAGCTAGAGGCTGTTTCTTGATATCTAAAAGGTAAAAGCTACACCTCTCAAGAAAACATTAGAAGGCTGTTGTAAGCCACGATGAGACACTGAGCAGCTGATCACAGGGATCACTTCCCTCTGCAAAAACATAATCAACACTCCCTCAGCCTGGGATTTTTCTCATCCAGTATCATCCTGTTTCCCTTCCTCGTATGCTGTCACCAGCCACTTTCAGTACAGAAAACCTGGAAACTTGAAGATGCAGCATTTTACTTGTTTTCCTTAGTTGCAAGTCATTTCTCCTTGCCAGCTTTGCAGTCACAGATTTGCAACACTACAAGGGCAAACATCTGCTGTCAGGCATGTAGCATTACTGCTTGCGTGGATTGCTTCCCAGCAGCTGGGAGGAAACGCTCCCTCTTGTTTAGACAAAAATATCAAATGGTTAGGAAATAAGGAGTTAGGAAAAGCTGTATACAAGGTTCACGCTTGAGAAACACAAGAGCACAGACTTAGCCACTAAGAAAATTCCACTAGACATGAAGTTAACAATAATTTAGATCTGTTCCTTTATGGTAAGTCAGCCATTTTACTGTTGACCTACTTTGTATCAGCAATAATTTGTCACAGTGCATTCTCCAACTGCTACTGAAAGAAAGGTTGAAACCGTACATTAAGAGCATAGTGTCAAAGCAACTGATGTTAATTATACCCCACAATTCCTATGTTGATGAAATTGTCACTGCTAACTATTAATACAGCATTTATTGTCTAAGCCCAGCTTGCTCTACCAACCCCTGAAAGCCACTGAATTAACATCCGGCTTCTCAATGTTCACATTGGAATGTAAATCTGAAATGTGTCAAAATAACCTCTGCTATTACACCAAGAATGTGTAAATACACATTCCTTTTTGGGAGAACTATTTATCTCCAGTCTATACGTTTCATTCTTTAAACTAAGAACAGCTTTAATGTTCTTCAGTCAAGTGGCAGCTTTTGCCAATATAAACTATTTTCCCTTAAAATTATGGCATTAAGTAGAGAAAACTTCGTAAAATGTAGAGTACTACTTGATTTATGGAAATTCAGAAATAAGCTTTAGACACACAAAAAAAGAAAAGCAGCAATGTTCTTTGTTGCATTCATTGCTAACCTGCACAATAACAAGAGATCATATTCTCCCAGCATAAACAAACAAGGTTAATTAGAAGGACACCTTATGCGTACTGAGTGTTCATGTTCTGCAACATCTGCTTAATTTGGTGACAGGAATGTTTACAAGCATCAGCACAAACCAACCACTCCAGGACCACTAACTGGATTCTTTATGGTTTGCACATCAGTAAACTGTTTTTTAAGGTTCTACTGCTGCAGTACAGCTCCTTCTGCTTCTAAATCATCTCTCGAGCTTTTCCTTTACCCATTTAAATTGAAGGCAGTCAAAAACATACAGGCTTAACAATATTTAGCCTTCAAAACTGCCAGCTCTAAGCTACGACATGAGACCTGCGACTTGGTATGACCCAAGAAGACTCATTTTGTGATGAATAGGAGAGACTTTTTTATCCTATGAACTGATCCAATATGAGATACAACAAAAGTATAAGCCAGTGATGGTATTCTCACATCAGAAAAGTGCCTCATGTTATTTACAAATTCTCATGTAGATCGATAGAACAAATTAATAATAAGAAAATCCCATGGCATAATGAGGCCTGTCATATACAGATCTATCTGAAAATCTTTGCAGAGTCAGCAGAGAAGTGGAAAACTAAAATCAGCATTATTAGCAATTGAATGAGAATCCTCACGTCTCTATTCAAACCTAAGAATGACACTAAGACCTACAGGAAGAAAACAAATACGGTCCAAATGGCTGCTTAAACCAGATGTACATCTCCAGAACAAGCAGGAGAAAAACACAACTGCAAAGAGAACAGAACAACAGAACTTCTCACATGTAACAGGGATACATGTAATACAACTCTCTACAGGAGGAGCATCATTACCAAACATAAAACACAAAAGTAGTATTGAGTGGTAGGATACCACACAGAAGCACAGTGGGAGAACATGCTGTCAGAAAAAAAAAACCCACATTTGCTCACCTGGCATAAACTGCAAAATGCCACTGTACACTTTATAAAAGGACATTCACTGAATGGTCAACAAGTCTGAGCAGACTGGTCCGTCATTCTGAGAAGAGCTGTAACATTAGAGCCGCGTACAGCTGAGACTGCCCTCGGAACACCAACAGAACAACAGGATAATTCAGTGCTCCTCAAGGAAAGTCAACTAATTTAACTAACGTGCACTGGGCAAGCAGGTCTTGAATGTGTTCTCATCGCTAATATTTGCATAAAAAAACAGCCTTGCTAGTTTCATAATGGCACCTTAAATGAAATTCAAAAGTGACAAGCATTTAGCTTAGTGTGCTATTTGTTCTACCTGCAGCAAAACACAGGACTGGCAACAGCCTCCCCTGACAGACATATTCCACTTCTCTCAGCAGTCCTTGTGCCCTGCTGCCACAGTATGCTAAGTACTTTTAAAATCAGACAAGGGCACATTGTGTGCACATTGGAGTATATTTAAATTCCAGCTGGAATAAATCCCAGCAACTCTGAGGACATGGGTTATACCAATTACTACTTACAGCAGCAGTTAAAAATTATGCCATGAATGAAAGCACCTTACCGTAAAAGGACTAAAATGTTAACCTTTTAAGGGAGCAGGCTCACTCTTGGTTCACTGTCACATAACAGTCTCACAGATGGAACACTTGCTGCCTCACAAAACTGTGCTTAATTTACCTAAAAGAAAGTACTGACAGCTGATGCTTTCATAATGTGCACAGCTCACGTCAAAGACCAACTATATAGCTACCCCTTCTGATGCTGTTCTTGCTGTGCAGCAGAAAAGACTACAGGCAGCACCACAATACACCAAGCACAGTTTAGTCAGCAGCGAGCTTCATGAAAGTTTAATATAGCTTTAAAGCCAAGCTCAATGTTTTCTTTCTATTCAGATACACTTCTGCTGTCTGCAGACATGCAAAACAAAAATGTCTTTGAGTACTCCTACCACTAGAATAAATTTCTTGCTTACAATTTTAACAATTTAAAGTGTAATCTTAAAAATAAGAGGATTTTTAAGGTATCAAAATGTGAGCCTAAACTTTGACTCTATGCATGAGTTACACCTGTACTTTACTGTAACACAGGCTCACTGAAGCTTTGGTAATAGATCTTTTGTCAAATCCCTACAGAGCAAGGTCTTTAAAGTTCCCTGCTTCAGGAGCACTTATACTTCCACCAGTCTATGCCAGAAAGCCACAGTGCCAGAGAAGCCCTAGCAACACTTTGAAGTGCTGAATATTGCTATACATATGCAGATCATGGTAAAAATCGTATTTGTAAAGCTGAACTTCCAAAAAAACAGAGGGAAAGAAATCGGTAAAAAAAAAAAGATGGACAGTTCAGTCATATGTTTTGCTTATATATAATCAGCTATATTACAGATCAGCCATAGGACACAGATATGAACTGGAGATACAACACATTACTACTGTCTACTTGTAAAGGCTCATAGCTGAGCAGGAGCTGCAACAACGCCTGGCTAGTTTGATGCTCAGTTCTCCCATAGCTTGCAAGCTTGGCTGGCAAGTAATGATGGCTTTCTTTTCATTCAGAGCATCAGCAGCAGTTCTTGTGACTGAAGTGACCAAGGTGGGTAGGCCTTTTATTAAAAACTCACTGAACAAAGTACACAGGAGATAAGGAAAAGTCTTCAGTTTTACTCCAGCACTTTAACCAGTGTAAACAGAGTGGTAAGGAATTTCTCTCAAGTGTATCTGCTCTGCTGTATACAAATGACGTTAGTGTGGTGCTTAAGTGAATCACATCTCTACATCATTCATTAACTATGAATACACATGTAAGTATGGGCTTCTCACTTCGCCTCAGCCAGCCTTTTAAGTTTGGGAAAAAAGATCGACATACCTTTTGTTGAATCCAATCTTAATGATTTCTAAAGTGAAAGTCTTGCATCTGAAGAAAGCAAAAGGCAGCAAGCTGCTCTTAAGGCTAAGGGACACTTGTCCCAACTCTTATTGTGCAGGGAATCCGTCAGGTAAGAACTGTGAACTCGTGAGCAAGTAGGTCAAAATGGACATTTAGGTTTGCTATATCCTTCATCGGGAAGCCAAGTAAACTTTAATCCTCTGGATTTATTCAAGTCATCTTTGGTGGATGTTATTTCTGTACCTTTTCCTCATATCCTGGAATTATTGACCCTGGAGTTATTTCCACAGTGACTGATTTTAAAAGGTTTAAAGTGACATATACATCATTGTGTTCCCCTAAACTTCCCAAGCACTAATATGTGAGATCTTCATTAATCCAGGTCTGCACCAAGTGTTCCCTAGCATCAGGGTGCCATTGATGTTTTTAAGCCTTTATAGTACCTATTTTATTTCTACTGTGAGACAAAAATAATTTAACTGATCCTATGTAATCACGACAAGAGATTAATTAAAATGCCAAGATAGGAAACAATTTATTATAGAGAGAAGAAAAATTTCTCATCCAAAATATAGAAATCTGTACAACTTTGCCACAATCAATATACATGAACTGTACAAATTTACACCAGTTCATAATTTACCAAATAAAAGATGACTAACAAAGTTCACAAAATAGATGGTGGTTTGTGGAAAAGACTTTTACCCAATTAAGAACAAGGAAATTACAAACCAGACCTCCACTTTCTAAAAATAAGAAGTTTACTCAGTCTTAGAAAACTACAAGCTAGCAAATGTACAGATAGCTGGCTGGTGCTAACACCACAGTTCAGACAGTGTCTTTATATGGTCTTTTTAAAGCCTGTTGCCATGGCAGATTCTGATCACTTGCTACTTTTGAGGCCAATGTAAAGATCTGACCATTTCCCCAGGTCATTCTTACTAGTTTATCTTATGTACATTTATACATATTTGTAAGTGCTAGGTAAAAGTCTGAAAAATAATATTTCCAGTACTATGGTGTTCATAAGTCTTGTTACTGAGCTGCCAAAAATGCTAACAATTAATAAATGTAATAGTGCAAATTTACTCTGCAAGACCTACTGCAGAGAATCACTTTATAAATACAGATTGGGGTTGAAAATTGGTGTAGAAATTAAGTCAGATGTCTTGGAGAAACTGACACTTCCTAGATCTTCTTACTCCCTAGCAAGCTGCAATCACTTTGACTCACAGGCTATTAAATCACTGAAAGGTACTGTCCAAACTATGGCACTGTCACTTTAAAGTATACCACTCTAACGTGTGCCAGATCTTCACAGCTGTGACATGGTTTAAATTCCATAATCCATCCCCAGAGGTGCCCACCCAAAGTAAAAACCAAATTTATCCATCCATTTTAAGGTGATCCATCCACAGACTATATCTTAACCTGATACAGTCATCATATTGTAGCTTTTGGAAGGGCTAGTTCTGCCCAAGAGAAGTTCCTCCTTACAGCTTATTCTGCTGTCTACCATTTGCATGTTGGTGTTACTTTGGCTACCTCCTGCTGGTGCAGCTTCATACAGCACACAGATCGAGCCATCCTCTCCAATGCGATAGGACACTTCATACGGGTCAACCCAGAGAGTGAGTTCGCTCGGAAGAAGCTGAAACAGTTCCTGACTGCTCAATCCAATCCGCTGTGCTGCCTGTCCAATGAGAGGATCCATTTTATGGTTGATCCGGATACATCGGTAACCTGATCCCTTGCATGGCTTTTCTGGGAACCAGTGGTGTTTGTAATGTTCTATAAAATAAAAAACAAACATTATCCTCCTTAATTCCGCATTCAAAGATACATGCAGTGATTATCGGTCTCTTGCAAATTTCACACCTCAAGATCTTAAAAAGCTTATTATTTTAGCATCAAATTACTTGAAAAATCATTACAGGCTTTATTTCTGCTGACGATTTACATAAGTGCAATGTCCCTTGGGAAGCACTCGTACAAAGTTACTGTTTTGTGCTACTGTATAGAGAACAACGTCCCCCACCAGAAAGGAGTGAAAAGCAACTTCCTAGCGTTCAGAAAAACAAATACAAAAATACAGAAATGATTACATACACAACAGAAAAACTCAAGAGCTTCAAAACTTCATAAACCAGACAGGAAAAAAAGACCCCTTCCAGCATCCTCCTGAGATCACACCCATGCGTAACTTCTCACATTCTAAGAACACCCAAAAATAACTAGGGAAGAAGCTGGGCAGCATTTACCGACTGACTCAGGCTGTATTTCACCACTGTTCTTCCCAGCCTGTTTTCCATGGCGAGAAACCAAGGACTTAACTTACCTCAGGAGTTTTATCCCACCCCACACCCTATCGATTTGACGGTACTTATAGCCACTGTCAAGCCCACTGGGACGCAGGCTTGGAATTACAAAACCCACAGGCCAGCGAAGGAACCCACGGTATTTGTTCCTAACCAGGGCTGTGGGGCGGCTAAGAGACGCTTCCAGAAGAAAGGGGAACAGAGACTCATCGTCCACCGACGAATTTTACTTGACAAAAATAAACTACTTCGGAGCATTTTTCTTTCTGGAAATCGGGCGGTTTGAGCCCTTGGCACGGAGCTCAAGTCCGGGCTGCTCGAAAGCTTTGTCTACAGAGCCAAGGACTGTGCGTGTGTGGGGAGGGGGAGCTGCCTGCGCGACGCCCAAGCCCCTTTTGTTTACAGCCCGCTCTGCCTCTCACACCCGCCGGGGCCAGCCACGGCCGCGGAACCCCAGCCCCCTCCCGCAGGGGCT